>PVJX010000281.1:188175-301616 GCA_004027295.1 Dolichotis patagonum | reverse complement strand
AAATCATCAGGTGGAATGGTGTTATCCTGTTTTGTTTGACTATATCATACGTGATGATATGAACAGCTGTTTTGAAGAAAACATTATGACAGCTATTGCTGATTTAATATTATCCTTCTTAGAAGTCCTACCATGCTTTTTTTTTGTTCTATTACCATTGGTTCTGTCTACCACATTGTGTCTCATTGGAATTTGAATACGTGTGATAGTTCAAACAAATTTTTTTCTTTTTTATCAAAAATGAGATATTATAATACCCATTGATCATTGTTTGTTATTCGGTTCAGGAAGCCCTGGAATTCTTTCACTATATGCATGGCTTTATACTATTGTGTTATGTTTGATATTATTGTAATTGAAACTATGCTCAACTATAGCAGAGTAAGAGATATGGCGTTAGATACTGTTGATGTCCATGTTGTCCTCTTCTGATCTGCTCTGTACTGCCCCCTTTTGTTTTATTCTCTTTTAAATAAAAAAAAAGAAAGAAAATGCAATAAAAAAAAAAAGAATCAAACATACCACATCCCCCTCCCCATTAATAATTGGGATCCAGGGATCTGGGTATCTCTTAGTAGATGACCATATTTGGTACAGCAAGTCGGGGGAGTTTCCTTCTACTATCTCTGAAGGCAGATATTTTTTTCGCCGTATTACTTTGTCCTGATTACCAGTGTTGCTCTAGTCAATACTCTGTGTTGATGTGTTCAATAATGTTGTGTATTTCTTTGATTTTGCTGTACCTAGTAGAAGAACAACTATTGTGAAGACAACGAGATATACAATGTTGCCTGTTACTGTTGTCCTGGTGACCTGCTGTGATGTTCTGTGCCAATTTCACTATACTGTCTCAATTGGCTTTATTCCATCCTGTTTTTTTGTAACTGTTTGCAGCCTCACTGTGTGTTTACTTTGTATGCCTTAATTTTGTAACATGAACAGCTATTTCTGGGAGGACAGTATGTGGTTTGTCAACTAATGATTTATGATTTTTTTTGAGGTTTTGTATTGTTTCTACCCTTTTTTCTGTATTGCTTTTTTTTCTCTTTAAATAAAGTTCAAAAAAAACAAAACAAAAAAAAAATAGATAGAGTGGCTGCTGGATGGCTGCCTTGCCTGAGGCTAGTAGCAGCTACAGCTATGGTAACAAAGGAAGGTTTCAGACAGAAACTTTTAAAAGTCTTGACTCCCCATCAGGTCAGAGCAATTCTTGAGAACAAAGATTACTTGTGGTGCCTTAAACTTTTTTCATTGATGAGAAAAAATACTTGACACCCAAAGTTAAAGAAGCAAAGGTTTATTTAGCTCACAGTTTGTAAACATTTCAGTCCATAGTTGGCTGACTCTGAGGCAGAGTGCCACATGATAAAGAGGCAGCACAGAAGAGAAAAATAGTTCATTGCAGGCAAAAACAGCAAAAGAAACAAGAGATCTTAACAGTGTTTTTCTGCCTCTTTTATTTTACCCCGACTACTAGGACAGGTAACATTCACACCCTAAATCCTAGGGCTTTTGAGCCTAACATTGCACGAAGAATCAATACTAGTATCACACATTCTAGATCCAGCCACTCTAAAAGAGCCCCACCTATGACCACATGAGATTTTGGGGGAACATCTAAGCACAAGCCATACCATGTGGTTAGTGGGAATGACTTGCCAAGAATGAGAACATGCTCTTTGACATCCTGAACTTATTATAAAATATGTATTACTCCTAATATTGCTTCTCTGATCCCAAAAGACCCAGAAGTTAGCCACCATTGTGAAAAAATGATCTTCCAGACCTATACAAGCAAGCAGGACATCAGTGACCTATTCCTCCAAGACCCTGAAGAAATGTGGTTCTCTGATGTAAATAACTTTTTTGAAGAAGAATATAAAATGGCATATTATACTGTTGTCAGTTCACAACAGATCACTGAAGCCAATTTCTCCCAGGGACCTTTCCTAAAGAGTAGTTCTAATAGCTTTTACTTGGGCATTGATATTAGAAAAAGGCAAAAATAAATAGTTATACACACTGAAAATGCTAATACTGGTTCAACAATCTGGGTAGAAAAGGGCTTGCTAACTAATAACTAGTCATCTACAAAACTCAAGCAAGAAATTCTACAACACTTTAAGGTAGTCTATCTTCCCAAGCAGGTCACTGTTGTTCATTGTAAGGGATTCAAAAGAGACATAGTAAAGTCTCCTAGGGAAATTGAAGGCTCATAGAAAGGCATGAAGAGCAGTCCTACAGCCCCCCAAGACTGTGACCTTATTCCAAGTTACAGAATGGTTGTACCTCAAGAGACTATAAAAATACTACATTAGAAACAGTCACTACAATTTTCACAGGACTAATAAGAAAGCTATACCTTAGAGCCTCAGAAAGAACTGGAGCTCTTCTTAAGAGCGTAAGACTTCAGTATTGCTCTGGGTGCAGATAAGTAGAATTACGAATGACCCTAATTCACCACAGCTTAAATGGCACCTGTATTAAGGTCTTTAATGAGATATATTATGAGAGTAATCTTGCTAAGGCTATGACCCTTAGGCTTTCACTAACTCATCTTACCTCTCTCTTTGTTATAAGTGTCCTTCACAAGAAGGATACCTCATCTGTTTCTCATATCTCTACATCCCCCAAATAATAGTAGAGTTACTTTCTTTCTCCAACCAGACAGTTCAACAGTCACTAATTCTTTGCTCGTTATCTTTTGATGTTTTTTTTCTTCAACCCAGTTAGTGAGCCACTACCATAAAATAATTGGAGAGTGCATATTCCCCAGTAGGTGGATTCTATAGTCCTTTCCAGCTGGAAAAAGCTATAGAAGACAGAGATCTCCATTGCCTCATCACCCCATAAAGAAGTATGGAGGTATGCGTCTCCTGGGGAAATGAGTCAGAAGATTATGGTGTGGTAAAGCCACCTAATGAGGTAGGTGTGACCTGTTAATTAAAAAATTTCAGAACACGTGGACAAAGTGGTTCATAAAACCCCATACACAGACTTTTTATGAGAACTTGAGCAAGTTTTTGATAGGATAGCCTAGACCTGATGTCAGCCTGGAGGGTGATACAAAAAGGAATGGACTCTATACTATGAGTTTTTTCACTGTGTTCTCTCTTGCATTGTGGTCTACCCTCATATTGTAGAGTGTACTTTTATTCCTGCTTTTATTTTGCCAAACTCACTCTGCAGAACCTGTTTCTTTTTCTACCTTTAAGAAAACTTTGCAGAACTGGGCACAGTGGTTCATACCTGTAATCCTAGCACTTGGGAGGATGAGGCAGGAGTATTGTTACAAGTTTGAGACCAACCTGGGCTACAAAGTGAGATCAAGGCCAGCCTGAACTGCAGTAAGACCCTGTCTCAAACAGGCCAAATACCAGTGGTCTGATCATATGTTCAGAGGATAGTGGTATGATCATATGTTCAGAGGATACTGGTATGCAGTGTGACATTTAGGGAGGATCTTCTTCTGAGGGTTGCAGCCATTGCAATCAACCCATTGTTGATTCCCTATAGTCTTTCTTTGGAAGTCCTATATCATTTCCATTGTTTTGTTAGGTTGGGGTTTTCTTTCTCTTTTGTTTGATTATATAAAACCTGATGTCAGGTACAGTTATTTCAAAGGTAGCAAGATATATTATGGTAGCCATTTTGGATTTACTATAGGCTTGTTTTGAAGTCCTTTTATGCATTCATTGTTTTGTTTTTATTGTTTCTATACTATTCTGTTCTGTTTGATTTTTACTGTGTCCAGAGTTATCTGCAACTATTTTGAAGACATCCAGAGGCATTATGATAACTATTGTTAATTTCATAATATTTTATAGTCCTGACTCCTTTACACTGTTTTGTTTTGATTGCTTTTATTCGGTTTTATCCTCTTTAAAATAACAAAAGTTTTTTTAAAATGCCAAATAAATAAATAAATAAAACTGTGCTACCTTTTGTACTTGTCATGACCAATTCTTTGCTCAGGACAGAAAGAACCTAAAACTACCTCCAAAAGTAGACTCCAGCACCCCAAACCAGGTTTTTCTGCCAGAGGAAATTTCAAAGAAGTAAAATATTCAGATTGTAGCTGACTTGGGTCCTGTTGAGGCTTTTAGTCAGCTCTGTCTTAGGAATTGAGAGCCAAAACCACCTATTTATTTTAAAAGTTTTGAGCTTGACAAAAATGGAAGATGGAGTACAGTTGGAGCCTACAAAAACAGAGTAGAGGAAAGCTTGGTTGTTAAAAAAGATTAGCATTAAACAAAAGCCAAGTATTTTGGGTCAGGGTAGTATGAAGGTTGTCTTGAGAGTAGGGGAAGACTTCAAATCACCCCAACTTCGGACTCAAGGGCGAAAGAGTGAGACTTTGCTTTGAGACGAGAACCTCAGTGAACCATCCTCCAGAATGGCAGCAACTAGGGAATAAGAACTGATTCCCCAAGGTTCAGTTCATCATGCTCAGTCATCCAGGCACTCAGGAGCCTCTACAACCACCAGCAAGATGCAAATGGGCTGGGTTACTGTTCAAACCGGTGGCAGATCTTGACATCATCTACATGGTGCTGGTTTTATGTGTGCACAGAATTCAAGAGTTGTGGGATCACTGAGGCTTCCACTCAGAATTTAGAAGAAGGCCTAGGAGGCCACGCAGTGTATCACTGAGACAGCAGAGTGTGAAGTTATGCATATGAAGTCAAAATTGTAGTGGAAACACCAGAAATTTGGAGAAGTCAGGAACATGGTGTTACTATACATACTGAACTCATAGTCTCACAACATTAAGGGATGAAGTCACAAACCAAAGGAGTTTAGGAGAGTTTTATTGGATATAAGAAAAAGAATACCTTCTGGATTTCCAGGAGGGGGGGTCCAAAATGGATGGCCACATGGCTCCTTTGTCCAGAGCTAGTTATAGATAAGCAGAGCACAGGAATTGCTCAGCTGTTTAGTGACCATCTATCACAGGTGGCTTTATGGATTTAAAATGACCAATGGAACTCAAGATCTCTCTTTAATCTTTTTACTCAACACATAGGGTTTAAAGGAAACTGGATGTGGGTGTGGTGGCAGATCCAGCTTATCTGGTAATATCAGCACTCAGGAGGCTGAGGCAAGAGGATTGTTGAGAGTTCATGGCTAGTCAAGGATACTGTTATGGTTGATACCTTGTGTCAACTTGAGAAGTTTAGAAGTTTAACTCACAGACTCAGCAGGGAGCTAAGATCTTTACTTTGTAAATATCCTCATTCTGTACAGGAGGAGGGCACAGAGATTTTGTGAGTGCTACATCTGGCCAGGGGGGGCAAGAGGTGACCTGCATACAATATAGGGGAAGAGGAGAGACTTAGTTCCTCCCCTTTTCCTCTGGCTGCTTTTTTCTGAGTGCTATCTTGAAGTATAGCCTCTGTGCCATGCCTTGGAGCCAGCAGATTATGGACTGAAACCTCCACAAACATTGAGCTAAAGAAACCTTTCTTTCCTTCATTTTGGGTGTCAGATATTTTGTCCCAGCAAGGAGAAAAAAGTAACCAAGATAGAATTTTGTATAAGAGGAGTGGGGTCATTGCTATAACTATACCTGACCATGTGGTTCAAGAGCCTTTGGGAATGGCTTGTGGGGAAGAGTTTGGAAAGGTTCAGAGGTGTCTCCTGAAAGAATAGTGCTGGAATGCCTTAGACTGTTCTGTAAGAGAGATCTAGCAGAAGAAATTTCAAGGCAGTAGAATGTTGAGGTGGTGACATGGCTATTGTTGGGGGTTTTTAGCCAAATTTATGTTGTGAATCAAAAGCAAAGAGCCCAGCAGGATGATTTAAAATGTTGTGAGTTTGGTCAGAAAGGAAGATCCAGTAAAGCTATGGACTGTAAATATACAGCTGAATCTCCATTGCTGAGAAGGTACAGAATAGAAAAGATGGCTTGAAGGCATCACAAAAAGCAGCAAATCTTGAACCTTTGCAGACTCAAAACTGCAAAAATGAACGACTTTGCTTTGAGGCAAAAGATGCAGAGCACCATGCTTCCAGAATGGTGATGACATTAGAAATTTGTTCCTCAGAATTGACCTCAGAGTGCCCAGCAATCCAGGCACTCAACCACTACAGCCAAAAGAGAGAGCCTGGCTACTGCTCCGGCTGGCAACAGACCTCAACATCATCTACATGGTGTTGGTTTTAGGTGCGTACAGAATGCAAGAGTTCTGAGGTTAAAAAGGCTTCCACCCTGATTTCAGAAGGCCTGGGAGGCCAGGCAGTGTGCCCCTGAGAGGGCAGTGTGTGAAGCTGTGAGTGTGAAGTCAAAGGTGCAGTGGAGACCCAAGAAGTTTGGAAAAGCCAAGAATGTGGATCATCTAAGGAAACCTGCAAGGAGCAAACAAAGTGGGCTTATGTGGTAGCAACAAGCACCAGAAGTGCTGTAGTGGTGGAGTCATAGAAGCCCTTGGAGCTCACAATTTGCCACAGATTGCTTCAAATGCTGGACATGCAACTACAGGACTTAATGTTTGCTCTGCTGGATTTTGGACATTCTTTCGTCCCAATCCTTTGTACCCTCCTGTTTGTAACTTTTGGAATGAGAATGTTTATCTTGTGCCATTGCATATTCAAAGTGTTTAACTTTGTTTTCATTTGTACAGGAGTATGCAGCTAACGGTTGTCTTAAATCTCAGAGGATACTTGGGACTTGGGCTTTTTAGTAACATTAAAACTGTTAGGATTTTGGAAACTCTCGCAGATGGACTAAATGCCTTTTGCATAAAGGGATATGCATGTTATGTTATGTTATGTTATGTTTCTAATGTAGTATAATTTTGAGAGACAATGCTGGTTTTTAAGGATTGTTAAGCTATGTTATAATGCTCAAGTTGCAAAATGTTAAGAATAAGCCTGTCTTATATCTGGAAACCAGTTTAAA
The DNA here is from genome assembly GCA_004027295.1 of Dolichotis patagonum. NCBI lineage: Eukaryota > Metazoa > Chordata > Mammalia > Rodentia > Caviidae > Dolichotis > Dolichotis patagonum. The sequence goes on along the minus strand of PVJX010000281.1, from coordinate 294,715 downwards.
GAAATGTGTCTGGTTGCCAAGTTGACAGGGGGTGGATTGTTATGGTTGATATGTTGTATCAACTTGAGAAGTTTCAAAGTTTAACTAAGAGACTCAGCAGGGAGCCAGGAACCTTACTTTGTAAATATCCTCATTCTGTACAGGAGGAGGGCACAGAGATTTTGTGAGTTCTACATCTGACCAGGGGCGCAAGAGGTGACCTGCATACAATATAAGGTAGGAAAAGAGACTTATTCCTCCCTTTTGCTCTGGCTGCTTTTTTCTGGGTGCTGTCTTGAAGTGTAGCTTCTGTGCCATGCCACCCTGCCTTGAAACCAGCTGATTATGGACTGAACCCTCCGCAAACATTGAGCTAAATAAATCTATCCTTCTTTCATTTTGATTATCAGATATTTTGTCCCACCAAGGAGAAAAACTAGGCAATACAGATACAAAATGTGTTCAAGACCAGCCTGAACTGCATAGCAAAATCCTGTCTCAAAAAGACAAAACAACAAAAACTGGAATTCTAGAGAAAAACTGTTATTTCGCATTCTAATTTCCTCAGAACTCAGGAGCTTAGTAGGGAGGGGTTATAGCCCCCTTTAGTATGGAGTAGCTGCAAATCCCTTTTGTAGGGAGGGGACTGTATCCCATGTTACTTGAGGAAGTCCATTCTTGGAACAAAGTCCTAGTTTACTGGCTACTCTTATTTTAATACTTACCTATACGGTAGATCACCAAATTCTATCTCAGGCCTTTCCCTTGCTAGGTGTCTTACAGGCTAACCAAATACAGTAAACAGTTTTCTACAGTGGAATGTCTCAGGAGAGCTTCAGGCAGTGAGCAAAGCTAGCTCAATAGAGGGACTATGAGTGTAACAACCACTGGCAATGTTGTAGGGATGGGGTCACCCTACAACATTGTTTATATCTGCCACAGTTTGCCTACGGTGCTAGACGGGGAATTACAGTATTTAATGTTTTCCCTGCAGGGTTTCAGTCTTGATTTGGTACAAATCCTTTCTATTTCTGATTTCTCCCTCTTAGAATGGAATGTTTACCCTATCATTGTGTGTTGGAAGTATTTAACCTTTATGGTGGGGGCTGAGACAGGGTATCACTATGCAGATCACACTGGCCTTGAGCTCACTTGTAGCACAGGCTGGTCTTGAATTTGCAATGATTCTCTTGCCTCAGCCTCCTGATTGCTGGGATTATGGGCCTGTGCCACCACACCTGGCTTAATTAACTTTTGATTTTTATAGTGGCTCATAGCTAAGAGTTTGCCTAAAATCTAAGAGGAGACTTTGGACTTTGACTTTTCAGCAGAGCTGAAATGATTAGGACTCTTAGAGATGGACTAAATGCAATCTGCCCAAAAGGATGCATGGGGTGGAATACTGTGGTTTATACCTGTATCTATTGTATGGGTTATATTCTTTATCCATTTTTCTATTGCAATTTTTGTCATTCTCTTATGATCACTAACAATTTCTTGTGTATTCTACGTACTGACTCCTTACTAGTTTGATGAATGATAAATTATCAGTTATATATTTCTTAATGTTTTTATAGTATCTTTTATTGATAAAGTTTTGATATAAAACATTTAAAATTTTCTCCTAAGGAATGTATACTTTCATAATCTTAAGAATATTCCCCTCCTCCATGTCATAAAATTTTCAACATTTTAATTATCTTTACAGTTTTGTTCTATACATATAATTATTGTGGTTTTATTTTTTATGAAACAAGTATCTTTCTCTTTATAATGCCATCTTCACAAAAGTATTTTTAAAAAATGGCTTTCCCCATCAAATGAACCCTGATGCAACATTATGTATCAAATTCTCTTTTACAGAATCATTCTATACTTACTGGACTTATTTTGAGCTGTGAATCTATCAGGTTTTTTTTTTTTTTGGTATCAGTGATCAAACTCATGACCTTGCACTTGCCAGGCAGATGCTTACACTGCTGAACTAAATCCCTGGCCTCAGTCTATCTTTGTGCCCATATAGCACATCTTTCATCACTGTAACTTTGAAGTATACGTTAATATCTGAGGAAGCAGTTTCTTTTCTCTGCCATTCTTGGTCCAAATTGACTTAGCTCTTCCTAAATACTGCCTTTTGTCCTATATTTATTTTATAACTACTCAAATTTCTTAATTTATCTTGATTATTGTGTTTTATTTTATCATAGACATACTATTTTTATTTGTTTATTGGGTTTTTTTTGAGACAGGGTCTCACTGTGTAGTTAAAATTGGCCTTGAGCTCACTGTGTAGGCCAAGCCGGCCTCACATTCATGGCGATTCTCTTGCGTCAGCTTCCCAAATCCTAGGATTACAGGTGTGCATCATTGTGTCTGGTTTTCATAGAAAAATTTTTTAAAAATATCAAAATGGGAAGAATTGGTAAGAACAGAATAATGACCTCTCATTTTCATTACTAACTTTAAAAGATTATCAATACATGGATATATTTAACTTGCATAATAGTCCTTCCTCTTTTTTTTAGTCCACCAGATTATTTTAACTACAATCCCAGACATGATATAATCTCTTTATATAAACAAATGTTAAGACATTATTCAAATTTTCTTGCGTAAATTTATTTAGTTATTTTTGTGTGTGTGTGTGAAACTTCAAAAAAATGTTTTAGAGTTGGTTTGTTCAAAGTAGGATCCAAACAGGGCCCAGGTTTCTTTTGGTTTATTATGTCAGTAATTTTTAAAAAAATCTGTAATTCCTCCCTGCCTTTCCCCCTTCTTGTCATTTATTTTTTAAAAAAGCAATTGGCTGGCTTGTCATGTAAAAGTTCTCATATTATAGATTTTGTTACTTATAAATATATTCTTCTGTTTCTTGTATTTCCTTTAAATGTGTTAAACCTAGAGATTTTATTAGGTTAAGGTAAAGATACCAAGATTTAATCATGACAGCTCTACCAAAGAATTTACCTAAACTTAATCACTTTCCAAAGACTTCCAGCCCTAAAAACAAGTCAAATTAAGTTACAACCTCTTAATGTCATTAACATGACTTTGAGGATTAAACTCCTGCCCAAATTGAAGTGGTGGTGATGAAAAGCCGTTTGTCAAACCAAAGCAGGTGGGGAGTGATAGTGAAAATCTTGTAATAGCCATAGTATTCTTTATTTTTAGCAAATATTTAAAGGAGCAATTTACATTTGAATTAAATGTAAATTTTTATTTACATTTTTATTTTATAACAAGAAAAGAATTTCAGATTTGCTGAACTTTTTTTATAATAAATGACTGTTAGCAGAATGTTGAGACAGAGAGAGAGAGAGAGAGGGAGAGATTGTTCTTTTGGGATGTTGGAGCTTTGTGCATCATGCCAAGTGAACAGTTTACTACTGTACTCAACTGACAGTCAGGCAAAAAACTGAATTTAATCTGTCCTTTAGAGTAAGGAGAAATATTATACATATATATATATATATGTATACATACATACATACATACATATATGGTATAGGAATATTTTGAAAGAAATGTGTTATTGAAAGAGCATGTTGAAAATGGATGTTTGGCCATTTTTTTCCAATTGTGTGTGATTTTATTGCTGAAGACAGTAGCCATAATCTTTAAAGCGCTATCTCTACCCCGCCCCCACCTGTCCCATGCAGAGTCTGGCTATGTAGTTCAGGCTGGCCTTGAAAGCACAGCAATCCTCCTCCTCAGCTTCCTGAGTGGTGGGATTACAGATACGTGTCACTACACCTGGTCTAAATGCTCATCATGTACACAAAAAATTTGCAAGTATAATGTTTCACCCTATTTTAAAATATTAAAAATAAGGAATTTCAGTGGGTTTAATATATCTGTTAAGCATATTTAAAATGTAATAGTTCCAATCAATTTGCATTAACATCTGATTAATACCTGGGAAGGGCAGAACTATGTCAGCCAAATTTGGCAAATAGTATTGAAAATAAATATTACGAATTACTGAACAGTCAATAATGTGCTGCTTCCATTGAGACAGCATTTTTGTAAAGTCTCCTCTTCAGGTATGACAGCTACTAAAACCACAAAGCAAATAACCTAAACTTCTAATTGCAGTATATCTGTGTGTTAAAATCCAGCATACAGGATCACAGCATCCAGACACACACACACACACACACACACACGCGCACACACACACACACAATTTATATAAAACTATATGCAGCATGTATACTGCATATATGCAAACTTTTAAATGCTTTTGAACATATAAATACAATTTTATGAACTATTTGGAAATATTATATCATATTTAAGAATATATTTTCTCCATGGTCTGGTATATATCTATGAGCTGGTAAAGCACTTGCCTGACATGAGCTAGGCTGAGTTCTGTGCCCAGCACTATAAAAAAAGAATAATATATATAATATATATATGCTTTTCCCTGATGCTTAATAAATTGTTAACAAACTGCCTATGACCAGCCTCTACAACTTCTTTCTAGGTTTGCTGAGAATATTTAGATTATTCAGTAACAATTTCTTATTTGGTCATTTTTCTCTCTTACAGTAGCTTTTTTCTTTATATCTACACACTTAATTGAAAAGGTCATGGATTTTTAAAACAATAATCCTTTGGTTGCAAAAAACAGAAAGGCATCCTAATTTCTTCAAGCAGAATGCTTTCTTTTGAGGCCACCCGTGGCTTAAAACAGCTGGAAACATACTGCTGTTGCTCTAAGATCCAGCGATTCTCAATGCTTTCTCCTGTGCCATGTTGTCTCATTTCATTGTTACTCTTTTTAGCCAGTGGATTAACTTTATTCTAGTCTTAACTCATAACTAGTGTATTCTTTCGTTTTACTCTGTATATGCTTTATCTCATACTGTTCTTTTATAGCTGGTATATAGTCACTAGTAACTTTTTTTTCCTTTCAATTTCACTACCCGCTATGAATAACTTCATTCTTTATGTATTTCTTAGTTTAAAACGAGAGTAACAAATATGCTTGGCTCATCTATTTGTTCTAGATCTTGTCTAGCAAGATCATTGGTCATTCAAATGTGTTAAATTCCTATTGCTATCTAATATGTGTGAGTACAGGACTGGAATGTGGACATGGTCCCCATAGAGAATGAATGAGACAATATATTAATTTTTGTATATAAGAAATGGGCATTTGACTCAAACTTAACTAAACAAAAATAAGAAATGGGAAAAAATCATGTTGGCTCCTGCACTTATCAAACACTATATTAACGACTATATTTCAGACTTTCTTTTCACATACTGAAAAATTCAGAGACAGAAAAGATTTCATTTGAATCCAGTTGTTAAAGTAATAACATTAGAAGTTTATTGTTATCTGCTTTTTTAAACTTTTCCTGCTGTTTTTATTTCCAAGCACTAAAGATGGTCAAAAGCAACATTAATCAGACATTCTATGCTTGTTCTTAGCAAAAAAGGCTGAGAAGTGATATATTAATCATACATTCTATCAATGTGTTAATGCCACTGAGAGAAACTACTTAGAAAATTGAAGAAAAGTTTTAGGGCTGAGCTGAATTATATGTATTGCAGAACCAATCAATATGACAGGTCTTCTTTAGGTCTAAAGTCAGGATACTAAGATCTGTCTAGTCTGAGTTACTCAGGCTAGGAAGAAGAATGAGTGGACTCTCAAAAAGACATAGAGGTTGAGCTGGGGATTTAGCTTAGTGGCGTAAGCACCTGCCTGGCAAGCATGAGGTCATGATCTTGATCCCCGTACAAAAAAAAAAAAAAAGAAAGAAAGAAAGAAAGAAAAAAGAAATAGAAGTACTTCTTATAGATGGACTATCTAGCATTTGTTTAATCTGGAGTTAATTTATTATTTCTCTCCTTGTACTCTGCTGTGCTCATGTTGGCCAAAAGAAGATCTCTTATCACTTTAAAGGAAGAAGTGAACCTCTGCCATTGTTCTCTGAAGGTCATTATAATTAGACACGGTGGTAACAGAAGTTAGTGATTTGACTCTTTCACTTCACCTCCAGTTTGTCTTCCTATCTACCAAATCTGTTGATCAATAGTATGTAGTGACTTTCTTTGCCTCTTTTGATCAGTTTTTGGTTGAAGTTCAATTTGTCTGAATATACGATAGCTATACTTGCATTTTGGGGGGTTCTTATTGCATGGAATATTGTTTTCCATCTCTATGAGGTTAGTGTATGAGATTTTGGGGGGATGGGGAGGTTATATGTGTTTCTTGTGTACAGCATACTGTTGGACTTTGTTTTTTTATTCATTTGCCCATCTGTTTCTTTTGATTGGGGAATTGAGACCATTACATTGAGAGTTATTAGTGACAGTACTGATTTATTCATGTCATTACTTTTCTATTACTGATTACCTATTTTTCTCTTTTACTTAACTGCTGACCCTAGCTGGTATATCCATTCCAGTAGGTACTTTGTAATTTTTGGGTTTATTATCTGTCTCTACAATATCCTTCAGAATTTTTGGAGTGCTGGTTTTGTGGTCATGAATTTCTTTAGGTGTTCCTGACAATGGAAATATCATTTCTCCATCAATTTTGAAAGATAGTTTTGTATGATACATCAACTTGTTTTCCTTTAGAGCTAGAAACACTTCATTCTAAGTTTTCCTGGCCTTTAAAGTTCAGAGGTCTGCTGTAATGTTAGTAGGCTTTTCTTTATAAGTGATTTGTTGCTTTTCTGTTGCTTATGATGAATTTCTTTTCTTTCTTTCTTTTTTTCTTTTTTGGTACCAGGAATCAAACTCAGGACCTTGCACTTTCCAGGCAGATGGTGCACTGCTGGACTATATTTCCAGCCCTTATGCTGGACTTCTGAGGTTTCGGCTGTGATCTGTTGTGAAGTGTTTTCTGATTGTGCTTATTTGGAGTTCTATACGAATCACCTGTATGTTTAAATCTTTTCCTTTACTTGAAAAGTTTTGTACTATTATTTCAATAAACATGTTTTTATACCATTTTTGCTGCCTTCTGATTTTTCAATAAATTCAATTAATCTTAAATTAAATTTAATTAAATTAATTAAGTCATTTTTGTGGTACTGGGCGTCAAAGTCAGGATCAAGCAGGTGCTATGTTGCTGAGCTATATCCCTTGCCCTAGATTGATTTTATAGGCATCCTCTAGAAGCTGTTTGATGCAATTTTCATTCTCTCTCTCTTTTTTTTAGTGCCTAATTAATAGATCATCAAAAACAGCTCTGTCTTCTAGTTCTGACACTCTGTCCTCACACTGGTCACTTATGCTACTCATACTTTCAATAGAATTTTTAATTAAAAGCTCCTAGTTGGAGCTTTTTATAGAGTCTGATTCTTTTCTAGCAATTCATGTTTTGCCTCATTTTGTTTAACTCTGAAGCTTTTTAGTAGCGTTTACTGTAGGCTGGTTGTTCATTTTGTTTATTTGGTCCAATATTTATACCTTCTGTGAACTCTTCAAATGCTTTATTGATTGGTTTTGTTATCTCCCCAATATCACTTCAAATAATTTGGAAGTATGGTTTTTGGTTTCCTGCCCTTTGATATCCAATGGATCAATTTTGCAGGAGTTGGGAGTTTTGGGTGGCATTTTTTCACTTGTTTTCTCCTATTTCTTCTTTTGTTTTTGTGTTGAGGCTTGTGAGTTGATTGTAGAGGAAACTTTTTTTTTCTAATACGGAAACCTCTTTAGTTAAGTTTACTTTTCAGTGTTGTCATCTGGGCATGGCTAAATTTTGGCCTTTGCCTTTCCCCCAGATTCCAATCTCCTTGTTTACTTGGGAGGTGATGGGATGGTTTCAATGTATTTGGCCCTGTTCCCAGTTCTCTAGTAATGCGCCATAATATTGTTAATGATTCCAAAGCAATCCAGGTATTGGCATCCCAAGAAAACAATTAATAGCAACAGCATGTCACTTTGACTGTAGTTATAAAATCAGCACCAATTATAGTGTTAAATATAATGAGTATTAACAAGCCCCAAAGACCAATAATATACCACCCTTAACCATAGAAATGAGATCTACATTGATAGCATGAACATTGACAAGCCAAATATTGACCTACTATTGACAGAGTAAATACGTATTAAATAGAACTTTACCTCTGCTAACACTAGAACAGTATTCCACTCTAAAAACATAAAGTTAACCAGCTATCTAGAGATTCACAAATCTTAGTAGTTGTATTAGTAATGGTAGGTGAGTGAAGACTGGAGAATATAAAAAGCAAAATTTCAGATGTTAGTCAATGGTAAGTGAGGAATCAAGAAAAAGAGAGCTGGGGTGTGTCATATTCAGTAGTAAAAGGAAATTAATAATGTTAGACAACAATTTTAGGAAAGAATGAACAAGAAAAAAATATAAACGGCAAAATACAGGAAGTAAAAGATAAGAAAAAAAAGAAAAAAGTTGAAGGGGAAGTGAGAATAAGAGAAACTAAATGGGGAAAAAAGGAAGAAAAACCTCAAACTCCAAAAAAAAAAAAAAAAAAAACTCATGAAAGAAAGATAAAAATAGTAAAAAATAGAAATGCAGATTAAGTTAAAGCAGAAATTCCTGTTTGTAAATGAATGGTGTCTTTTCAAGATCTGCAGTATTTGGATCCCACCAGTTACGATTTTTCTGTGCTTAGCTTTAGGAATAATGAGTTTTTGAAGTGCCCTCCCTGCCTGCACCAGAAGTTCCTCTATCTGTTCAACACAGTCTGAGGTTATGATCCAAGCCAAGCAATACCCTTGCTCCCACTGCTAGATGGAAAGAATGATTGGCCCTCTGTGCTCTGTTGGTTGTAGGCTGCAGGGTGGGGATTCAAGTGAACTGTTGAGTTTAATGTCACCAGCCACAGGGTCAGGTTGCTTTCTTCCCTCCCTGGGGATCATCTTCCCTTAGGAGCAGGTCAGTTGGTTAGTCCTTGGTTTTGGTGCCCGCCCGATGACAAGGGAATGCAAAATACAGAGCTGGCACGGAGTTGGTGGATGATCTCTCCTTGTGTTGGGGTTGCAGGGAGCACCATATGTGTGTTGCAGGTCAGCTTGCTTGTGCTGAGTCAGGGAGCACTGTGCTGGGCAGGCCTGCTTGTTCATGTAATGGGGGTACTGCACATCAGTGTGGGCCTGCTTGATTGTGCCTGTATACATATTTTAAAATGTCATGTCAGTAGCACACCCACCTGCCTGGCAAGTGCAGGGTCCTGAGTTTGATTCCCGGTACAAAAAAAAAAGCCGTGTCACATATGACAATGTTCATTAATTTGAAAATTAATTTAATACTATTTTTATTAGATCATGTTTATTAGATCAGTATATAATGAATACATTCATCATGGTAGTTAGTATATATACATAATATATCTTAATTTTTTTTCGTTTCCCTTCCCCTTCTTCCCTGGTACTCCATTTCTTGATCCCTTTCCCATTTGCAAAATATCTATCTCCCTGTTTTCTATTATCAGTCTTATATTTTGCTCTTTATTTATACTTTGGGTTCTTCATATAAGTTTATGTGTCTCATTTAATTCATTTAATATTACCATCTCAAGATGCATCCATCTTCCTACAAATGATTCAAATTTATCCTTCTTTATGGCATTTTAATACTCTATCGTATATAAACACTACATTTTGTTTATCCATTCATCTATTGATGGGTTTATAGGACACTTTCAAGATTCAACTATTATGAGTTTTGCTGCTGTAAACATGGGTATGCATGCGTCACTATAATATGATGTCTTTAACTCTTTCAGGAAGATACCTAGAAAGAGAATAGCTAAATGGAATTTCTATTTTTAGTTCTTTAAGGAATCTCCTTACTGATTTCTATAATGGTTGTACATGTTTGATTCCCATCAACAATGTAGATTTCTTTTTCCCTGTGGCCTCCACCACATTTGTTTTACTTGACATTTTGGTCTGTTTTTTGAAACAGAGTCACACTAGAGTTCATGCTGTCCTTGAAATTCTACCATCATCTTTTGCAATAAAAATAGCCTTTTGGAACAAGAAGCAAGTCCTCCCTGTGAACCAGCACCATGCATAGGCTGCCGCTGTGGAGGGGACAGCCAGACGCCAGCCACTTCTGGTGTGTGGGCTGGGAAACCAGAAGAGGCACCCCCTCTCCCCACTCCCATAAGCGACTGGCTGATCCAGAGAAACACAGGCTGCAATGATAGCTATTCAGATGAAATGCAATTTGATGCTTTTAGTGTGTGGTGTTTCACTGACTTTGCAGGTTTAGGGCAGGTGGTCTCATCATCTATTCAGTGGATAATGGTACGCAGTACGGCATCTATTGTGATTTTCCTTCTGAAGTGGTAGCTACTGTTAATTCCCTATTATCTTGTTCTGAAGACTTGTATCATTTTCATTGTTTTGTTGAGTTTTATTCTGTTTTATTTTGTTTGATTCTGTTATATTCAATGGCATGGGCAGCTATTTCAAAGATAGCCAGATATATTATGGTAGCCATTTTGGATTTACTATTGTCTTCACTGTTTTGTTTTTATTGGTTCTATTCTGTTCTGTTTTGTTTGATTTTTACTATGCCTGAAGGTATGTACAGCTATTTGGAAGACAACAAGAGGCATTATGGTAACCATTGTTGATTTTGTATGGTTTTGAAGTCCTGTGTCACTTACATTGGTTTGTTTTGATTGGATTTATTCTGTTTTATTTTGCTTGGCTTTATTCTCTTTAAAATAAAATTTAAAAAATTTTTTAAAAAGCCTTTTTAAAGAATAAAGTCTTGCTATGTAGTTTGGTCTGCCCTAGAACTCACTATATAGTGCAGGCTGGCTTCAAACTCATGACAGTCCTCCTTCCTCAGCCTCCTAAGTACTGGGATTACAGGTGTGCATCTTCACACCCAGCTATAGCCACCAATGAATATTGCTATCAACAAAAGAACTAGTTTTGTAGTAAGTGAAATGTCTTAATGCACTCATTAACTGGTTTTACCCCATTCCCCATTACCTGAAATACTGACCTGATGGGATGGCACAATGACCGTTTGCTTTACGTATTAATTATCTTGTAAGAGCAATTAAAATATTAAAATATTTTCCTTCATATATTGTTTTTTGTTTGTTTTTTTGAGACAGGGTCTCGCTATGTAGTTCTGGCAGCTGCCCTTAAACTCAGACCAGAGTGGCCTCCAATACAGCAATCTTCCTGCCTCAGCCATCCACGTGCTAGGATTACAGGCATGTGCCACCATGCCTAGCTCCATTTATTGTGTTTCTGACACTGCACATCTTTGCACAGGTCCAAGTTTCCAACCTATACAATATTTTCTCTCCGTGAAGAACTTTTCTTTCTTTCTTTCTTTTTTTTTTTTTTTTGTTATATCCCTCTCCAACCTGACTCCAGCTCTAAATCTGCTTTCTCCCACTGTCTTAAGACTCCAGAAAATCTTGGATTCTTTCCCAAACTGCCCTTGTGTTCACAGACCTAAGTCCTAACATATTGCTCAAGTCCAGCAAATGTTCTCCCATCCGCGCCCATGGGGAGACTGGGTATCTTTAGTGAGGGCCCTCTCCCATTTTCTCTAGTGAGGGCCCTTTCTGATTTTCCTGATTTCCAAATACCTGTGGACTTCACTTCCAAACTCCCACTCTGGGTACAAGACCTAAATACTGAATACTTTCTGGTACCCCTCTCTGCTATGGCATCTTGAAGTCCAAGATTCCTCGATTCTGGTTCTCTTGGTTTCTCCAAACGTTCAGGACCCACAACACTATGGAGTATGGAATTCATGCTTCTGGGAAGATCTAAATTATTATAATCTTCAGGTTCCCTGCCCCTAAAGTTGCTTCCCATCTTCTCCAAACATCTCATGTCTCAGCTCCAAACACCCCATGTCATGGCTTCAAGCTGCTTCCACTTGATTACTTTGCCTCTTTGCCCATCTAGAACCTTGGGCTCCAGTCCTCAGACTCCAAACCATCTACTTGTCACCTTTAATCTGCCCCTGCACTCCCTCCTAGAGCTTGCATCCCCTAAGAACTGTATTTTTTTTTTGTACCAGGAATTAAATTCAGGACCTCATTGTTGCCAGACAGGTGCTGTGCCACTGAGCTAAATTCCTGGCCCAAGAACTTTTTTAAGAAAGTACTTCTAGGAGAGTAATTCTTCTGGCAATAATTCTGTGTTTTTGTTTGCCTGAGAACACTTTTTTATTTTTAATGGGCACTTTTATTGGGTATTGCATTTTGGGGTGACTATCACTCTATTGTCTTCATACTTGCATCATTTCTGATATTTAATAAAATCCTAATCTTTTCTTACCATGTGTCTCTTTTTTCTCAAAATCCCTTGGAGATTTTTGTCTTTGGTTTGCAGTTTTTAAAAAGTGGTAAGTCCTAAATTGTGGGATTTTGCTAATTATCCTGCTTGCCATTCTCTGAGTTTCTTGGATCTATGATTTAGTGTCTGTCACACATTTTGGAAAGTTTTTGTCTAGTATGTATTCAGATATTTATTCAGATAGCAGTATTTTCCTAATTTTCTGGGATTTGAACTGTGTTGATGTTAGAACATTTGATGTTTTTTCATATCTTGTTCTTTTTTTTTTTTAATTCATTCTCTTTTTCTGTTAGTGTTTTATTTTGGGTAATTTATATTGACCTAACTTTGAGTTTGCTACTTCTTACCTGTGTTGAGAGCATTACTAAACTCATCAAAGGGATTTTTCTCAACTCTATCACTGTTTTTAAAATTTTGATCATGTTGGTCTTCCTTTCATATTACTCTCAGGAAGAATCTGATTCTCCCAACTGTATCCCACTGCTATTTGTAAAATCAATAGTTTTTAGCATGAAAGTGGTGGGTAAGAAAGAGTACATTCTGTAGTGTTCAGATTAACTCATAGCTTTAGTCAGGCAATGTAAATTTAGGCATTCAGATGTGATGTTCTTTTTCTCTGTTTCCTACAGATCTACTACCAGGCTTAGTATATCTCTTGTTCCTTCTCCAGGAATAAAATACTCTTTTGTCCTACAGCTTTTGTTGTTTTTCCCACTGCAAATTAAGGCTTTTGATTTGCAGGGGAGTTAGGAGAGATGTGTTTAAGCAATGACTGGTATTCCTTTCTTCTCCCTACCCCTCAGAGGTAGTCATTCTCAGGATTTTCCTAATCTTTGTGAGTGCAGGGTTGTGTTCCGGGAGACAAGCTTGTAAGAGTGTGAAATCTCTTACATATCTGTGTTTTGTAGGCGTTTCGCACCATCACTATGCCTTATATTTGCTGTTTAGCAATTTGGCAAACAATTATTAGCTGAATTTCCTACTGGAAAATTAGACAGCATCTGAAAGTATCTGCCCAATGTAAGAATTGATTAGCTTAGATTTTTTTTTCTGTCCTCAGATTTCAAGTTTATTGTTTGTCCTTTAATCTTACATACTGTCTTAGCTACTTTCTTGTTATTGCTGGGACAAAATATCCAACACCAAGTCAAATGTGGAAAGATTTATTTTGGTTCATAGTTTATAGAGGTTTCAGTCGGTAGTCAGCTCACTCCAAAGCAGGGTGGCAGGGCAAATGGGAATGCAAGGCTGGAAGCAGCATCAATCAAGGGAGCAGGAGGGAGATACATGTACGTCCAGCTCACACCCACAGTGACCCATCCTCTCCCATCATGCTTTATCTGTCAACATCACCTCTTCCCTCCACTGCTAGAAACCCATCAGTGGACTAATCCAGTATCACACTGTCATAATCCAGTCACCACTCAAAGGCTCCATCTCTAAACACATGAGGCTTTGGGGGGACATCTAGATACAAACCATAACATAGATGATGAATTAAAGAAAAGGCATATATTTGTCTATCTTATTTCTCTTATTGTAAGGTGGGAGTGATAGCCCCTCCCTTTCCATTTCGGACTTTTGAGACAGGGTCTCACTATGCAGTTCAGGCGGGCCTTGAACTCACTATGTAGTCCAGGCTGGCCTCAATCTCATGGTGATCCTCCTGCCTCAGCCTTGAGTCCTGGGATTACTGGTATGCACTAGTATGCCTGGTAGAGCCTCTATTCTTGAGCTGAAACTAGAAGCCAAGAAAGGCCTTTTGAAGATTTGTGATCACAGCTGGGTTTCAACACTTTGCAGGACTGAGATAATTTCTTCTAGCCTGCATTATATATTTTGATTTGAAAGGGTTAATGTGTCAATGTGGGTTAATATAAAAATGTGCCCACTGCCCCCTTACTTTCCCGGAAGTCAGAAAGGGACTTTCCACTAGCTTAACCGCAAGGTGTTCCCATAGCTGACTGTAAACAAACATTTCCCAGGACAGGCTGACCAAGCTCTGACCCTAACACCCCCGTTGCCCCTAGCCTGACTTCCCCCTAGCAACATCCAATCCGCTTATGACAAGTCTTGCGCCGTTCAAATTAACCAATGCCATTCGCTTCTGTACCCGCGCTTGCATTGTCCCCGCCTCCCTTTGTTCAATAGCTTAAAAACCCTGCACGGACCCCTCTCGGGGTCCTCCTTGCCTGCTTGCTTGGTGGACCCCATGCGCATGGTAATAAAGCCCCCGATACCATAACGAGACTTGAGTCCTTGGAGCCTTCTTCCGCGCGACACCGATCTTACAGATTTAGTGGCAAAACTAGGATTCATGAGTCCCAGAATCAAGGACCATGGTGTTTCCTCTTCTAAATACACTTAATGTTACACGGGTGAAGGTTTTCTTCCTGTCCCCCAACTTTAGACTCCATTATCCAAAGGTATTAGTTCCCAAAGGAAGAATGCTCCAACCAGTATACACACCAATTCTGTTAAGCTGAAAATCACCTAGTATTTTGGGGCTCTGTATGCTAGTAAACCAACAGGCAAAAGGAAATTGCTATACTGTACAGAGTAATTGACATTCATAAGGGGAAAGTAGGTTATTGAAGCATAATGGATATAAAGAAACGTGTCTGAAACACAAGTAATACACTGGGAATGCCTCTTAGTATACCCAGGCCCTGTGATAAAAATTAAGGATAAAAGTCAGGTGTGGTGGTACACATTTGTAATTCCAGCACTCTGGGAGGCTGAGGCAGCAGGATAGTGAATTAGCACTATACTATCTCAGAATAAAAGGCTGGAGATACAGCCTACCGCAAAGCTTCAATCCCAATATGAAAGAGAGAAAGAAAGAGAAAAGAAGAAAGAAAACAGTGTTAATGAAAAAGACTCTTCAGAAATACAGGTTTGTACTCTCCCAAAATGGTAAGGAAAAAACCAGTTGAGAGTAATGGCAATTATTAGGTTGTGAGTAGAAAAAGGAAGTTTTAAATACCATTTATAATCAATCATGTGACTAATTACAGTAGGGAATATTACAGCAATCACAGTAGGGAATATTTCTTCCTCACTTTGATATAAATTATTTTTCTTTTTCCATTTTCACATTTAACTAATAATGAAAATAAAATATAGTAATAAATGTGGAATGTGTTTCAGTTGAAAGACAAATGAATATCTTCAAAGATATTCATGTGGTGAATTTATGTCTTGCAGGAAGAACTAGTGTGTTTTTGGTTGTAAAATATATTTTACTGCATCATGTTGGGCAGAAGGACCATTTTGATACGTATATAGAAGTTACGTAAGATGGTATGTGTGTGTGCCAACTTGGCAAAGAATGGATTTCTGTGGAGTTCACTATGTCATGATGGAATTATAGTTTCCATTCTGAAGGACAGCAGTAAGAGGAAATCCTTCCAATGCATAGGATTTTGAGTGGTACCTTTGGTTGTATATTTTCTGAGAAGACAGAAATGAAACAGTGGCATTACAGTACAGATGCAATGGATGCAGAGGCAGAGATGCAAAGGTGACCCGCAGTTTACATCTTGCTCCACTTACATCCAGTTCTTCTCTTCTTCCTCCTCCTCTCCTTCCTCTTCCTCCTCCTCCTCCTCCTCCTCCTCTTTCTCTTCCTCTTATTCCTCCTCTTCCATTTTTGGTAGTGGGGATTAAACCCAGAGGTTTTACACTGAGCTACATTCTCAGCTGTTTTTAAAAACAATTTTGAGACAGGGTCTCACAAAGTCATCAAATTGCCCAGGTTAGACTCAAACTTTCCCTCTTTCTAACTACATCTCCCAGAATGATGGAATTACAGCTATGTGCTACCATGACTGCTACATTTATTTCCTGTTTTACTGCTGACCAACAAAAACCTCAAGTCTATTATTAGACTTTGGTCAGCAGGCCCAGATGGCAGCTATATAAGAGGTATGATCCTCAGTCCCTTTTCAATGACTGGACATCTTAGATTCTCAGAGTATCATATGACTATTTCATGGTCTTATACTTCTTAAGTTCCTCCTACAGTTTAATCAATCCTAATTCTTACAACAAATCCCTTGTCCTGTAATACCTTTTAGTAATTTTTCTACAGTGACTAAACTCAGATTATATATTTCTTTTATCAATAAAAGGATTGACAGTGAACAGATGAAAGTAATTACTATGAGTTTATAAAATTTTCATTAGAAGGGCTTATAGGCTGGTTGGCCCTCATATGTGTTATTTTACCTCAGAAACTATTCCTTAATTTAAAGCATGGATAACAGTATCTACTATGTATTATTATATATTTTTGAAAGCACCCAATATAGGGCCCAACATATAGTATATTTTTTTTCTTTGTTCCTTCCCCTTTCTAAAACTACTGAATATGTATTTTTAGTACTATATAATGTATATAGATTACATTATATATTTACTACATATTTCATATGTATATGATATATGAAATTCAGCTATCATATTATCCTTTAGCATTCTAAAGAACTTTGCTCTTTTTCTTTACTTAATTCCTTTCTTCCTCTACAAATATAGGTCTTCCTTTTCTTAGAAAAAAGTCTTAATTTAGGTCATGGATTAGAGCTTCCTGATGGATATACCACAGTACAATGATGTGCTAAATTTCACCAGTGTGCCATGTATAGGTTACAGTATGCAGATACACTGATCAGCTCAGCTATTATTGCAATCAGCTGGAGTCTAGGGCAATTGGAGCCCAAGTTATCTTTGCTCTCCCCAGGCCATTAGCAGACTTCTCCATTTACTACTGTGTTCTACACAAAAGCAATATTGTCAGTTTTTAACTTGTATAATGACAGGAAATGCTGTAATATTACAAAGGGGAACTGAGGAGACTGATTCTTATAATTAATTTAACCTTCCAAAGTGATTTTATTAAAACATATTCAATAAGAGCTATTTTATGCAAATTATATAGGATGCTTTGATGCCATTCTGATATAGCTGTTTTACTGAGGCCATTTGATACTACAGATATTTGAACTCTGCAGTTTTATCCCAGATATTGTATACTTTATCAGGTTATGTTGCATTCTTCTGCTCAATACATAGCAGTTAAAAGGGGAATATTGTTTAACATACACAAAAAGGAAAGAACTATAAGGCTCTGTTGTAAGAAATTTCTCCAATCAGGAAGTATCTGCTATATACACTATCTTATTGATCATTTCATTAATGCTAAAAAAGCTCTATAATTCTGAACATTTAATACTTCATTTTCATCCTTCTTGTTTAACATATCTATTCTTTTGTGTTCAAATTTATTAACATTGGGCCGGGGATTTAGCTCAGTGGCTTAAGCGCCTGCCTGGCAAGCTCGAGGTCATGAGTTCGATCCCTGGTACCAAAAAAAAAAAAAAAATATATATATATATATATATATATATATATATATATATATATAAACATTATTCATTTTATTTTATTAAACTCATACATGTACATAATTTAAAATATAATAGTGCTAAAAGTGTTAATAAAAATAGCAGTCAGGGTTGGGGGTTTGGCTCAGCGGCACAAGATGAGGCAACCATGAGGTTATGACTTCGATCCCAAATAACAACAACAGAAAATAGCAGTTTTGTGTTCTTTCTCTATCCCATCTTTATCCAAAGGTAATCATTTATAATTTGTTTTTTTAAAATAAGATGTCCTTAAACTCATAACCCTTTTGCCTCAGTCTCCTGAATGTTTGGATTATAGGTTTGCACTACCACACCCAGACATCTATAATTTTTTCAAACATTTATAATTTTTAAATTCTATGCACATACTATTATCTTCATATTCACTCATTTACATTTCATTTCCATGAATTGGCTCAATCTTGAATCCTTATATAAGTGGAAGCACTTCTATCTTTTTTATCTTTTGTGACTTGTTTCACTCAGCATATTTTCAAGATTCATCCAATGTTGTAGCATGTATCAGAATTTCTTTCATTTTTATGAATGACAATATTTCATTATATGCATTTATCACTTCCATTTATTCATTCATCTATTAATGGACACTTCAGTTGTGCTATGGCCTAAGTCTGTCAAAAGTCGTTTTTGGAAACTTAACTCTCAATGCAATAGCATAAAAATAGGAAATGTTTAAGTCATTAGAGTTCTACTCTCATAAAGGGATCAATGTCAATCAGAAAAGAATTTATGGATTGGAATTTTTTTTTTCTCTGTTTGAGACAAGTCCTCCCTATATAGTTCTGGCTGGTGGCTTTGGGCTCACTGTGTAGCCCAGGTTGGTTTTGAATTTACAGCAATTCTCCTGCCTCAGCCTCCTGAGTGCTAGGATTACAGGAGTGAGCCATCATGCCTTGCTATGGATGGGAATTCTATTTCTTTCACTTTCTTGCTTTTTTTCCATAGGATAATGCAATTTAAAAAAAGAAAAACAGCTCTAGCCAGATATCAGCACCTTGATATTAGACTTCCCAGTCTCTTGAACTGTAAGAAATTGCCATGTCCCATGTAGCTCTCAAAGTTCCCAGGGTGAAGATGGGGAGAGAATGGAGAAAAAAACGACAAGAGTCAGAATACAGAAAAAAGGCCTGATGGAGTTCTCTTTCCTGATGGGTGAAGTAAGGTAGGGAGGATGAGGGAGCAGGAAGGAGAAGGGAAGGCACAAAGGGCTGCAGCGTGTTTATTTATACACTCAAGAGGTTCAGTATCAAGTGAAACCCTCTACCTAGAAGCTTCTCCACATGGCTTGCCTCTGGTGCCCAGTGTTCTGGAGACTAGGGCGGTTTATTCATGTGACTTGCCTCAGGCACGCTGTGTTCTTGAGGCTGTAGCTGCTTACTCAGGTGACTTGCCTCAGGCACTCTGTGTTCTTGAGGCTGACCTTGCTCCAGTCTGCACGTGTGATTAATCTTTAGCTTCTACTGCTCCTCTACAAGAAACAAATGTCTTTTCTTTATAAATTATCAAGGCTATGGTACTCTGTTACAGCAAAATAAAACAAGACTAAAACAGCCTATTTCTGCCTTTTGGATACAGCGAGTATTGTTATGAATACTGGTGTAGAAGTAACCATTTGAGCTCCTGCTTTCAATTAGGTATATATCTAGGAGTGGAATTACTAGGTCATCTTCACCAACATGTTATTTTTTTTTCTCTTTTTTAAAATTTTGATGACAGTGCTGTAAAAGAGTGTGAAGTGTAAGTCTTTGTGGTTTTGATGTGCAAGTGCCTAATGACTGCGACTGCATGATACGCAAATTTGGCTGGATTAAGAAGTGCCTCGTTGTAGACCAGTAAAGCACACTTCCCGGTATGTTTGTGGGGGTGTTTCCAGAGATGACTGGCAGTAGGCCAGTAACTGGAGGGGAAAGACTGATCCTGGTTGTGAGTGGCATCAACCAATAGATTTGTAGTCTGGATGAAATAAAAGGGTAAGAGAACAGAAATGGGCACTTTGGGTTTTTTGTTTGTTTTTTGAGACAGTCTCACTATGTAGGTTGGCTTGGTCTTGAACTCACGGTGATCCTTCTGCCTCAGACTTCTGACTGCTGGGAATTACAGGCATGTCCCACCACACCCAATTTGGGCATTTTTTGAAAAGATCCAGTCTGCTTGCAGTGGTGCCTCTTTTACTGCCATTGCTTGTGGTTCAGTCTTCTATTTCTTTAGCCTTCCAAAATCAGCAATACTCCTTTGACCTTAGACTGGTGCTGCATCCTTGATCCCTTCTGTTCTGTAGCTTCCATCTTTTTGGGCAGAGCAGCTACTGTATACTCCAACTCTAACATATACATGGCCACCGTGGACTCTCCCACTTCTGATTCTGTAAGCCTACCTAATAAATCCCTTTGCAAAAACTATGCACATATTTTCTATCAGTTTTCTTCCTTTAGAGAACCCTCATGAATACAAGTCAGAGCATCTTTCCATGGACTTACTATTTGTGAATCTTTGGAAATGTGTCTGTTCAAGCACATTTTCCATGGTTGAATGGATATTGTTTTTAAACTGTAGGAATTCTTTATATATTTTGGGTATAATTCAGATGTTGTTCCATTTTGTAGGTTATCTTTTACTCTTTTGATAAGGCTCTTTCTTGCACAAAAATTTTTACTGTTGATGAATTTATCTTTTATTGCCTGCACATTTGATATTATAGCTAAGAAATCATTACTAAGTCCAATATCTTGAATATATTCCTCTATGTTTTCTTTTAAGAGCTTTAGAGTTTTAGCTTGCAAGTTTAGGTTTTTGTCTATTTTCGGTTAATTTTTGTGCATAGTATAAGGGTCCAACTCCATTCTTTTGTATATGAATATACAGTTTCTTCAATTCCTTTCCCCATTAAATCATCTGTTTTGATATTTTGTTTTTGTTTTGGCAGTACTGGAATACTGGCAATTGAGCCCAGGTCCTTCACACTGAGATACATATATATATATATATATATCCAGCGTTTTCATTTTTAATTTTTTGGGAGCCAACGTCTCACTAAGTTGCTAAACTGCCCAGGCTGGACTGGACCTTCAATTTTCCTGTCTCAGCCTCCCAAAATGCTGGGATTACATGTATGGAACAACATGCCTGTCTTGTCCAGGTATATTTGTGGATCTGATGTGTCTATTCTTAAGCCAGTGCCACCATGTATAAATAGTTTTTGAAGTTATGAAATCAAGGAATGTGAGTCCTTCTACTTGGTTCTTTTTCTATCAAGTCAGCTAGAACTTTTTTTTTTGGTGCCAGGGATCAAACTCACGACCTCACATTTGCCAAACAGGCACTTACACTGCTGAGCTGAACCCCCAGCCCCCACTTCATTCTTTTTCAAGATTGTTTTAACTTTCTAGCATACTGAGATTGTATATGAATTTTCAGGTGAGTTTCTCTGTTTCTTCTGTTTAATTCAATTGAGCTTTTTGGTAGAGATAGATGTAAATATGCAGATCATTTTAGGTAGTATGGTCATCTTTACAATATTCTTATCTATAAACAAGTGGTGACCTTTCATTTATTTATCTAATGTATTTCAGCAATATTTTGTAATTTTCAGTGTGTAAATCTTGTATCTCTTAGGTTAAATTTATTTCTTAATATCATATTGTTTTCAATGCCCTTGTAAATCACCCTTCTTTATTAAATTGTATTTTGTTCTTTTATTTTCCTCTGTGTGCAGAAAGAATATACTTTCTTTAATTTTATTTTCTTTTTTCCACTTTGTCTACTTATATCTGATGAGCATATTATCTATAACTATAGTATCATTATTAAAAATAGTATGGTAAAATCCAGCAGTAGAGCATGCCTGTTGTTCCAGCTATTCAGGTGCTGGAGGCAAAAGGATCACTTAAATCCAGGAATTGGAGGCTGTCCTGGGCAACACAGCAAGAGACTATCTAAAAAAAAAAAAAAAAAAAAGCACAGGCAACTATTCAGTAAGTCATATAATTCCTACATAGCTCTCCTCCATGATGTTCAATTTTGTTTACTTCATTATGCAGTATCACTTGGAATTATCAATAGAATTCTTAAGGCATCTTTAGATCTTTAAAAAAGAAACAATATATCCATATATCATTGTTCACACTGTAATAGGTCTACACAATTCCTCTCTCTGAAAATATAAAATTATTTCACCAAAAAGCACTATCACATTGAGATTTTATTTTTCTTTTTGTTCTTTCATTTTTTGGACTGAGAATTGAACCCAGGCCTTTGCATTGAGCTATCTTGTCAGAACTTTTTATTTTTATTCTGAGACAAGTTATTGCTAACCTGCCCAGGATGGTTTGAATTTGTGATCCTTCAGCCCTCAGTAGCCCAGAGTACAAGGATTATGGGTATGGGCCGCCATGCCTGCTTGAGATTTTCATAATTTATAATATAATAGATTCAAATAGTGTATCTCTTGAATTTTGTTCAAATGTTCATTTTGTTTTGTTATTTTAAAAAAGCAGCAATGTATGTACTATTGTAATAACTGCCTATGTGCATTTTTATGTGCAAAATGGTGTTTGTTAATCAACAAAATTAATTTGCCAATATGAGGTTGTGCATATTTAAGCTGATTTGTTATAATACATATTTGATGGGATTTACTTTTCTCCATTTCTCATTTTGATTAGTGATTAATTTTCAACTAAATAAAAATTGTATAGGGCTAGGAGTATATAGCTCTGTAGAGTACTCTGTGAAGTACATTCACCATATATTTTGATTTTGTCAAATACTATATCAAAGTTAAATATATTTTTATCAGAAAAATAAATGTAACAAAGATATCACGATTTAAATTATTTTTATGTTTTTAAAAATGTACTTTCTTGTAGATTATTCAAAATATGGCTAAGTGGGAAAATATAAAGTTGAATTAACCTTTTAAATCAACACTATTTAAACATAGTTAAAGTATATGATTAATTTTAAATAATTTAAATTTAAAGTTACATTTAATAGTCTTATGAAATATTTTCATTAAAATAAAATTACAATTCTACAGTTCAGTGTCATTTAGTTGCCAATTTGAAAACTGAATATTATATATTATATCAACATTTACATGTCTGATATACAAATATGAGTAATAGAAATTATATAATGTTTAAAGATTTTTTTCCAGCAGCCATATACAAATGTTAGGAATACTGCAATAACTTCTGAGTACCTTCAAACAAACATGCATAAGGCAAGAAAATATATACTTGATATTATTGTGAAATGAGTTTTTTCCAAATCCATTTTATTTCAAAGAGAAAAAGAAAACAAAATAAAACAAAATTTCAAAACACGTCAATTGGGGGAAACAATGGTACATATATTGTGCATTGTCATCCTCAGTTCATTCACTCAGAGCACAAGACATCTACATGCAATTGCCTGAACAGTACCAGTGCAAATCTTTCTCTTCCATGACCTCAGAGAAATCAGTAGTATAACTATCTTAACTATTTTATATACACATGTATATACATATTCATAATGTTGTTTCTTTCAGCTTCTCACATTAGTGAGACAACACAGTGTTTACATGGGTGTCTGATTTATGTGAAATGATTTTGCTGTGTAAAAATCTATTGTATCTGTGCTCATAGGAAGAATACGAGAAATAATTTGCCTTTCCTCTCATGTAAGTCATTCTGCTGCTTAAATCTTTATATATTCCGATCTATGTGTCTCATTCCACTGACCTTCATAGCATTCTGATAGTTGCCTTTTGTTTTGAGGACACAGAGCAGGAAACATGAAGCATTCCCTGGGGAAATGTATATAGAAGAATAATATAAGGGGAGCAGATGTTTAAGGTCTCAGTTTCCATTATGGTAAGGCTGAGAGATTCTGAGCAAACAGAAGAACCCATATGTTTTTTTAAAATGCGTGTCTATTTAAAAATTTATTAGAGAATGTTAATATTATATGACATCTATGTTTACAGTATGTAGGGGCCCATACCATTTCTATGTTTATGGTATGGAGGGGCCAGGGCAGAGGCTCCATTTGCCCAGGTATAATTGCAATGCTCAATTTTTCCTTTTTAGTGTTAATTAACTATTTTGTAATAGGAACCACTTCATCCATGAATGTGGCCTACGGTTGGAAGATGATATGATGCATTTTCTCTTCTCTGGTGATTTCCTATATTTGTTTTCTATTGCTGAGTAACACTTAACTAAAAGTTTAGTGACAGACTAATTTTCTTCATGGTTTTTTTTTATTTTATAGTTTTATAGTTTCTGTGGGGCAACAGATTGGGCCTGACTTGGATGGATCCATGGCTGAGTGTCTCAGAAGGCTGTGATTAAGGTATTAGTTGATGTCTCAGTGTGTTTTGTGCTATTGTAATAGAATACCCTCCGGCTGGGGGTTTAGCTCAATGGCTTAAGCGCCTGCCTGGCAAGCGCAAGGTCATGAGTTCAATCCCCAGTACCAAAAAAGAAAAAAAAAAAAAAAAAAAAAAGAATACCCAAGACTGGGAAATTAATAAATACAAGACATTTATTTTTTATGTAAGTCCTGGAGGCTGGGAAGTCAAAGATCAAGGGGTTAGCATCTGGTGACAACCTATGTCTTAGCTACTTTTCTCTCGTTGCTGAGACAAAATACTTGGCACCCAGCGTTAAGGAAGGACAGGTTTATTTAGCTCACTGTTTGTGGAGGTTTCACTCCATGCTCAGCTGGCTCTAAGGCAGGGTGGCGTGGCAGAGGAACAACAGTTCATGGAGGCAGAAGACAGCAAAAGTAACAAGAGCCAAAAGAGCAGTGCAAGAGAAGACTCTTTTTGTGGCTTATATTGTATGTAGGCCACATCCACTTGGGTGTAGCACTCACACCTATAATCCCAGTATTGGACTATGAGTTATTCACGAACTCTAGAAGCCCATTTCTCTGACTGCACGAGGCTTTGGGGGGACATACAAACTCAAACCATAAAAATCTTCTGGGTGGTGAACATGGTAGAAAGTGTCACATGGCTATAGCATGTCAGACAAGAGCAAAGCAAGGCTGAGCTTTGAACTCTTTATCCACTTTTATTACAATAAGGCCATTCCTGAGATAATTGTATTAATCTATCCACAAGCTGCATTTTCTTTCTTTCTTTAAAAATAATCTGCATTTGCTTCTGAAGTCTTGATAGGTAAAGCATCTGCTTTCACACTCATTTAGTTTGTTGGCAGAATTTATTTCATTAGTATTGACTGAGAGTCCTGATGGTTTTGCTGGCAATTGGTGATAATCTCAGGTCTCAGATGTTCCTTGAAGCCAACAGGTCACCTGTAGTAAGTTTCCATTTGGGCTTCTTCAACACGCTGCCTTATTTTCACTTTTCTTCTCTTTTTTTCCTTTTATCATGTGTGTGTGTTTATGTGGTATTGGTTATTGAACTCAGCGCCTCTGCATTGAGCTACATCCCCAGTCCTTTATAAAATTTAATTTAATTTTTTATTTATTTAGTTTTCTTGTTGAGACAGGTTTTAGGATGTCCTTGAGCTCATTTTGTAGTCCAGGTTGTCATTGAACTTGCAGTGATCCTCCTTCCTCAACCTCCTGAGTACTGGGATTTTATTTTTTAAGATAGGCTTTTGAGAAGTCATTAAATTGACCAGCTTGAGATCAATCTTGTGATCCTTCTGCCTGAACCACCCAGCGTGTTGGGATTAACAACCATGGGCCAGTATGTCTAGTTAATATGGCTGCTTTCTTTTTATTTTGGTACCAGGAGTTGAACTCAGGACCTTGCACTTGCCAGGCAGGTCCTGTGCCACTGAGCTATATCCTTGACCCTCACGATGTCTCACTATGCAGCTCAGGCTGGCCTTGAACTTGCAGCGATCCTTCTGCTTCAGCCTTCTTAGCACTGGGATTATAGGTGTACACCACCACATCTAGCTCATGGCTACTCTCTTCATCAAGGCACCAAGGTCCAGTTCTTTTAGCAGATTAAGCCCAGCTTATCAAAGATATCTTTTTTGGTTAATTCAAAATTACTTAGATGTAATTACATCTGCAAAATCATTTTGCCACATTCCACTGGCTAGAAGCAAATCGTGAATTTTACTGAGCAATTATTTATAATTTGAGCATCTATATTCCATATCCTTTACTAAACACTTTTATGAAATTTAACAACTAGGCAATGCAAATCTAATTCTGTTATTTCCAGACTTAAAGTTTTTTTTGTGTCTTCACTGTGGCAAGACAAAGTCCAGTTCTTAGGCAAGAAGCTTATTAAATCAATTCTCATTTCTTAGAGACCTCATCACTTAGAGATGACTCCAAGTCTGGACTGGGTGCTATTCCTTTATTTCAAGTGAAGTTGGAAAGCCTAAATTATAAACATGTATTAACCAATTTTTTACAAATATTTTATTTTTGTTTCTTTCCCCAAGAGTATGTATATTTACTACTATTTTTTGTGAGCCTGAGTTTTTCTATGTTGTCCTTGAACTCATGATCCTTCTGCCTCGGCCTCTCAAGTAGCTGGAATAACTTCTTTTCTTTCTTTCTTTCTTTCTTTCTCTCTTTCTTTCTTTCTTTCTTTCTTTCTTTCTTTCTTTCTTTCTTTCTTTCTTTTTTTGATTCAGGGCCTCACCATGTAGTTCAGACCAGTCTTAAACTCATTCTGTAGCCCAGGATGGCCTGGAACTTGCAGTAATCCTCCCAAATACTGGGATTACACGAGTGAGACACCATAGCCTGTACTAATATCATATATTTCTTGAGGGCAGGCACTTAACATCATTTTGTAACACTGATTTCTTTAAAACAAACAAATAATGACGACAACAACAACAACAACAACAAAACAAAGGGAGCACAGCATGTTGTCCTATGCCTGTAATCCCAGCAGTTGGGAGGCTGAGGCAGGAGGACTGTGCGTTTGAGACCAACCTGAGCTACACGTGAGTTCAGGGCCAGCCTAAACTACAGTGAGACCTTGTCTCAAAACAAACAAACAAACAAACAAACACACACATTTGAGAGAAATTACACTAAAGAGTTAAATCTTAGGACCTAACATTTTATTGTTCCTTTTTGGTCTTCAAAACACAGATTTATTCTATCCTGTAGCCCTCTCAAGTGACTTAACTCCAGTTACTAACATCACTGTAGAGATGCGAAAACTAAGTAACACAGTTACTCCGAGGAACAAGTAAATGTACTACCTGGACTTCAATCTAGGTCTCCCAACCAATAATGTTGCGATATGGAATATAATGTAGCAACACGGACTTCACTAAACTAAATTGTAAGGGTTTGGATACAACTTCTGTATACGTGCTGCGAAAGCACATGGACACAACTTCTGGTGAGTGCCTGTGACTTAAAGTACATCTGTCACAAAACACTTAAAAAAATGTTTCCTGCATTCTGTCATTATTAATGTAGTTCAAGTGTATTTTGTAAATTTAAAATGGCGACTAAGTCAGCATATTTCAGTCTTTTAAAAAAACTCTGCTCTTTCATTGTCACCTATTTCTTTCTTTTCCCACGCCTCACAGAGGGCGCTCATAAAAGTGCTACTCACTGATTGTGGAAGCTTCTCTCAACAAACACCTCAGAATGCAACCACACCGCGCAGCGCCACCACTTCAGACGGCGTTCTCTTTTCTACGGCAGGGGGTGGGGCCAAAGTGCTTCATTCAAATAAAAGACCAGAGATTTGCATGAGGAACGGCCAATCTGTGCGCGCATTGGCTGACAACACAGTGGGCGTGACACATATTACGCCCACGGAGCTCCGCCCACATAATTTGCATAACGGCCTCGCGCGTGCAAGGGAGAAGCGGGTTTGTTTTTGAATCTGCGGAGGCGGCGGCAGTGGCAGCGGCGGTACGGCGACTGAAGCGCGCTAGACTGAGGCGGCAGCGTTGGGGACGGCTGCGCAGGACGGCCTGTAGGAAGAAACTTGGGTCCCCCTCCCTCTTCTCCCGCCCCAAAAGGTATATGTGAATCCCAGGGGCTATTCTAACCACATTTTGTGAAATTACTATTGTATTTCTGAAGAGTCAAGACCGCATTATGGCGGCTGCGGGAATTGTGTCTGCGCGTGCGCGGTTGCGGATCTGCGGGCGGCGCTGCATGGGAGCACGTGATCTTGCGGGGTCGGGCTCTAGCTGCAGTTGTGCAGCTGGCGGGGCGGTGGCTGCGCAAGCGCAATATTCATTTTCAAGATCTAATGTTCTTGGACGCCATTTGGGTTCTAGATTTAATTTTCCTCAGACTCGAGGGCTTTCGTTTTGTTACCTTGCAATTCTCACATTTCTCAAAGAAAAACATTTCTCCTATCTTGTACTCGTATACCAATCTTAAACTCTTTTCCTTGGTTGTCCGAAAAGTTGTAGACTTAATTTTCTGTAACAATTGCCACTTGTGGTTCTCGGTTAGGGTTTCACTTTTAAACTGTAGCTGAATTCAAGTTTATATTTAGGGAGGTAAAGATCGGCACCTAGTGGTGTTATCACGGGAAGTGCATTTATTTTGAGTTGCATGTTTGCAAATGCAATTTTAACCCTATTTTTACCAGTTTTGTCGTGTGGAATATTAGATATGTGGAATGTTTACAATATAGAAACAATTTAAGTTTTGGAAAATATTGGCAAATAATAGAAAAATACTTGAGGAAGTTTAAAGTGAAATCTAAATTTTCTAGAGTATCATTTTAAAAAAATAGATCCCTAGTCGACTTAGTTATAATTTTAATCAGTTTATATGTTGAGTATTTGAATTTTAGTTTTTATTTCTTTAATTAACTTGTCTTATTGCTTTAGATAATTATTTCAGAAACAATCAGCCTATAGTTATTTTTTTTGCAATGATAATGTAAGTTGTAACACTATTTTTTTGTGTGTGCAAAGGATTTCCATTTACACTCAGGCCTTTATGAATCAAAAGAACTATAAGTTTAAAAATCCTGTTGATTTTTAACAATTGTGTTATATATAATTTATTTTTTTTAATTGTTAAGTATGCTCCTGAGTTTAGTTTAAGGCAATTATGGTACTCATTATTTTACTTAAAATAGTAATGTTACTATATTTAAATCTTACGTAACACACCTGGGGGAAGTTATGTAAGATTTGATATGATTCTTCCATTGTGCAAATTGTTTACTAGGCTAAAAACTTGTAAAAGCTTTTATAAACTTCATCTGTGGTTCGTACGTATAAAAATTGGTTATGTAACTTCAGTCTACTGTCAAGTGAAGTGACTGTTGCTGTATAATTTTGCTTTGTTTGGGTTATCTTTATTGTGTGTAAAACAAATAGCATTAGCAGTAACTAGATGTAATTGAAAGGAGTACTTTTGGTTGATGCATTTTTAAATGGTGTCACGTAATGAGATGGAATGTAGTAATAGGAAACATTCTTTTTTCTTTAGAGAGGCTTAATTTGTCCTGATATAATTTCTGGACTTCTGTTGTCTTCAACACAGAGTGAAAGCGGTTGTGCAATTTTGATCCCTTTATGCTTCTGAGGTAGTTTAAGAAGTCTCATTTCCCAGAGTTGTGCTATTTCAGCTCATTTGGAGTTGAAAATATGTGTATTTTGTGTGTCTCTGTGCATGCATACAAAGAAAATAACTGATCTTAGAGGAAGGTATGTTTTTCGCTTCAAACGGGGGAAAAATACTTCATTTTATATATTTAAGCTATGTTTTCATTTGAATATACAGATAATTATGTTTTGGGTTAGTATTTAAGGTCTTAAGTGTCACTCGAATAGTATAATGCATACTATAAATACTGATAGAAGACTTTGCTGTCATGAAGGTAAATAAAACTACGTAAAATGACTTGCTAGAATATCAATTAGTTGTTCTTTAGTACCCTATTAATAACAAACATTTTGAAATTTTCATTTGAGGTTGTTACAATATTTTGACACATGCAGTGTATGTAAATATTAAGACTAGTTTACTTGACTGAGCAAAGTATTGAAATGCCTTAAAATTTTAAGAGTTCTTGTAATTTATAAAGTTTAGTTTGCAAAAGAAACCCAGATTTGAATGATTAAACCATAACACATTAAAACTATATTATGATTTGTATAAGTACATATGATTACACACACACACACACACACAGCTGTCTGTTTTTAGCTGGATCTTACATCGGGCATAATAATGCAGGCTAGCCTCAAAATCAATCCTCCTGTCTCAGCCTCCCAGGGACTGTGATTACAGTGTGCACTACCATTCCTGGCTATAAATATTTAATTTTTCTATGGTAGAGCATTAGGAAAATGTTAAAAATTAATTAGCCACATTTGGAAATAAGACCTATTCTGTTGATTTTTGTGACTTTTTTCATGGTTGATCAATCCATAAATGCTTATTTCTTAGTTTTTCATTGGGACTGTAATTCCTTTTTTTTCCCCCAATACTGGGATCAAACCAAGGGATATACACACGCTAAACACATAACATACTCCCATTTTGTGTAAAATGTTTTTAGTGATTGCCTAATACTTTGCTGTGACAGTATCCCTAATTATCAAGTATTCTTTTCAGATATATTTTTGAATGGCTATGTATTATTTCTGTATTATAAATAATACTGTAGTGAACATGCTTCTACTTGATCATGTTCTATAACATAGACTTTTTTTGAGATTACTATTTTAAAGTGCTTTAAATTTATAAATTTGTTTCTCATACCACCATCAACTAGCTGGTTGAAAAATACCATAGCTCAGTAACTTTGTTTAGTAATAAAGTTGATAAATATTTTCCAATATTTTATATATATATAGTTTCTCATTTTCTATCTTTTCTGCAGAGAAAACGTATGATGAACTTAATGCTCTTTTATTTCATTTTTTTTTCTAGAATTATATATTTTTAAGAAAGTTTAGTGAACTTTAAATTTTTTGCTTACATAGATATATTTTCATGTATTGTATATGAAAATATATTGTTAAAATTCATTTTTTCTGAGTGCCTGATTTTCAGAATTGTATGCCATTAATGCATCTCTTATTTCTTGGTTGCTTTTCTTGATGATAATTTACTTATTGAGTTCCATTTACTAGCGAGATTTAATGTAGGGTTTATTGACCTCTAGGAGTTTATACTGATCAGCTTAACAAGTTTCACATATCACCTGATACATGCAATTTTATGGAAGTGTGCAAAAGTATATTTTTTCTGGGGAAAAATGATGGCTTTTATTAGCTTCTCAAAGCAATATGGCTTTCTTATAGTAGTACTGCAATCTTTTATTTGCTGTAGAACTGTATGTATGCTGCTGTAGAGAGTATGTATGTCTGTAATGCTATATATTGTATAAACACAGTACAACTCTTTTTCATAATTTTCTCAGCTAATTTTGTTTTTTTCCAACTAATTTAGTTTTGTAGATGTATATTAAATTCAATTGGTTAATTTTTTAAAAAAACAATGGTTTTGCTTAAAATTACACTAAATCTAAATTGCAGTGAATTTTTATTATACTTTTTTTTTCTATTCATGAATATGGTACACTTTCTATGGACTCCCAAAATGTACTATACTGTTTTTAGGAATACTGGGAAAATTTGTGACTCTTTTCCTGGTGTTAATATGTTAATAGAGATGAGAGACTATGGGAGTGTATAGGACAATATTTCTGTTTTTTTTGTTTAACAGTTATCTTTTTATGAAGGACTCAAAAAATTACTTAGTTCATTTTTTTGGAGGGGGCTAGGATGGAGCCTAATTTTATAATAAAAATGAAAATATTTTTACTTGATAGAATAAAATTGAAATATTTATTTATAGGAGTATTCCTTATTTAGTATAAATTCATTCTCCATTAAAGTCTCTTTTATGTTGATTGAAATTATAAATACTATTATTTATTAATAGTGATACATCTTAATTGTAAATCTACTTTTTATCTTTTTCAAAATGGAATAGGTTATTCGACTGGGGATGTTACTCATTGATAGTGTCTGCCTAGCATTTTCTTTTTTTATTTTTATTTTCTTTTTTCTTTTTTTATTTCTTATTGGTACCGGGGATTAAACTCACGACCACGTGCTTGCAAGGCAGGCACTTATGCCACTGAGCTAAATCCCCAGCCTCCTGCCTAGCATTTTCAAAGCCTTGGGGTCAATCTCAGAGGAGGGCCAAAAAACAGCAAGGATTAAAGAAAGAGATTATTGCCAAAATATAATTTTTAGCAAACTATTTAAACTTGAAAATTAGTGGAGTATTGAAGAAATCCAGGAAATAAAGGCAGAATTTAGATAGTAAAATGCTGTCTTTATGAATATCAACTGTTACAATATTATTGACTGTTCTTAAGTATTTTATCCTTTGTAATGAAAAATTCGTATCACTAGATGTTTTTCAAGCAAATCTGCTTACGAAAATTTGCATGTATTGCTTCTTTATGTGACTTTTGGCCACAGTTGAGAACTTTTCCAGATTCTGATGAATTATGATTATTTGATTTCTCAAACATATGACCACGAGATGCAGCAAATTAGGGATAAGAGTGCATGCAGGTAGGGATGAGAATGATAGCTATCTTGATATTTAGGAGGATCATATTTCAAGTGTTTGAAGCAAGAATTTATAAATTTAATTGTGAGGCTATACATGATTTAGTATCTTCAGAGCTGAATATAGAATGTTTACTGTAGTGATTAATGGTCTTAATGATTATGAACCATAGAGAATAGTTATATCTAACCTTTGAGAAGACAGAGTAGGGTCTAGTTTAGAGAGTCTTCTGTTTTTTGTTTTGAGGCCCATGGAAAATTCATACCTTGCAAACTTAGTGTTTGAAGGAAGTCACATGTAGAAAGTTCAAGACCTTTGAATTCCTAAAAGTTGGCATATCATAGATAAAAGTTACGTGATGTTTCAACATTATTTAAACACTAAATTGTCCTAATATCATTAGTTAACTTTAGGGAGCCATCCTTTTCTCTAGGTTATTGAGAAATTACTAACCATCGGTGGAGCTTCTCTTTTAAAATTCTTGCCTTTTCATCTTTTTATGTTTTGATAGCAAGCTCAAGACTGTTTAAAAATTACATTGTAGTGTTTTTTTTCAGATTATCCTGCAATCCACAAAGTAAATTAGGGGCTTATCCTGGCATTTTACTTTGTTCAAAATAAAGGAATAAGTTCATAAAATTAAGCTTTGTTTATATATGCTTCAAGTTGCATTGTGGAAACCATTTTATATTGAAGATAGTGTGAGTATTGGGGAACATTTTTGTTTTTTAATGAATGAATGGAACAGGGCTGTTAGTGTTACCAGTACTTTGGAATATTTTCAGTTTTGAATATTGACTGGTTGGCATTTGTCTTTAAGAGAATGATTTGTGCATCTCTTTGGCCACTTCTCAAAAAAAAAAAAAGGGAGGAGGGAAGGTCTAAGGGTACAAATAGTGTTTTCCTGAGCTTTGTAATTGGACCTATATGTCATATGAAAGTCTGGAAAATGGAACATGATTTACTAACTGCTATTGGAGACATTCATTGATGCCTGTAATTTTTCATTGCCCTGACTATAAGAGATGTTTTATGTGATTTTGTATCTAGTATTTTCAGATATTTGTATCTGAAAATAATTAGCTCTAGACTTGTAAGTTTGAGAGAGAAGGTGCCTGTGTAATGGTGATGTGCGATAGTGTCATAATGTTTTACCATGTCATCATCCTTTAATCGTCTTTGCATATGTGCTACGATGGAACACGGTACTCTTGTTGGATACGTGGGAATTATATGTCCACCACTTCATGGCAGTTTTGCATTTTATATTCATTTTTATTTATTTATTTTTTGAGACAAGATCATGTTCTGTAATTCAGGCTGGCTTTGAATTTGAAGTCAGTATGTAGCCCAGGCTGGCCTCAGACGCTCAGCAATCTTCCTGCTTCAGCCTCCCAAGTGTTGGAGTTACAGGTGTGCGCCACTAGGCCCAGTTAACATTTTAATAAAAAATTTAAGCTGTATCTTGGAATAGTACTTTTCAAAACTGTCAAGACCATAAAAAGATCTCTCCATGGGTCAATAATTCTCAATGATAATGCCTTTCAATTTTTAGAAATATAATCATAGGTGGGAAGTAGTCTGTTTTGCTGATAGAGAATGAGTTTGAAGGAATGATAATGACTAGTTTGAATGTTTCAACTCATTTCCGAGTAAGATCTGGAGCTTTAGGAATTTATCTGTTCTGTTAGCTTAATTAGAAGAATACCTTATGATAAGGACAAGAGTTTACTTTTGAAATTTATTTTTGTCTTTTCTTGGTGGTAAATGTTATAAAGAACTGAATTAAAAACCAACCTGAGAATTAAAAACCAGCTCTGAAAGACCCCATTACTGTTGTTTAAAAATGGCAAATATCTCTTGAAGGATTTTATAGTTAGATTTTTTAGGGTTTATAGGTGACTTTGCCTAAACGTACGTTTTTCATCTCTAGGTCTAAGATGCCTACTGCACAGTTGCATTAGTTAGTGGCAAGTAAAAAAAGGCATTAGGATACACAGTCATTATCTTGAAAGTGTGATGTAGAAGTGGCAGTTTTCTTTCGACTCAGGTTTTATGTGTGATTATTTAGTCATTGGGATATATTTAGCTGGTGAAGAAGGCTGGGGAATGTAATGTTTAGCTGGATAATCATCATGTGCTCAGCTAAATTAGAGAATTTTATAAAAGAATGAGAAATGAGTATTAGTGAACTACTACTGGTAGCATTTTCTGATATGTATGGATGCTTGGAGAAGTAGTCTGTTCAAATAATTCATAATTTGTTACTAAAAACTAGTTCTCTGTTTTAAGAATTAGGTCTATCATAGTATGCTGGTTTATGTTATGGGTATCTAAAGATTTGACTGGCCTGGGCCACATTGATGACTAGGAGTACAGATAAAATATATGGTATAGTTAATGTATGTAAGTAACAACATTTCTTCTAGTTTTCACTTATTTAATATTTTTCAAAATAACATAAGTCCAAATTTAATAATTTAAGAGAGTTAACGTTCCTGCTTAATAATAAATTCCTGTCTTCAAAGGCACACACATACTTGTGAATAGGTGGGTGTAGTGTTATTGTTAATCTCTGCCTTGTACTCACCAAATGACAAGCACACATAATAGTTGATACAGGTTTCAAGTTGAAAATAGTTGATATACAGGTTTTCAAGTTGAAACCTGTATATTAGGCTCAGGAGTATGGCAGGCTCTGGAGACAAGTTAGCACTGGTCTGTGGCCTTCCCTAAACAACATTCCATTGTTTCCTATGTAGTCTGCACTGGACCACCAGGCAGTCAAGTCATAAAAAATATAGCTAAAAATCACACATAGAGCTGCATTACCAGCAGTCCAGGGGTACATGTGTCTATGAGCCATGATTGGATGTGCCTATTTATTACCCTTTGAAATGCTGTTTTTGGAGTTTTGTGTTTGTGATTTTTTTTGGCTGAAATCCCAGGTATTTGAAGGAATTTCTTTCTGCCTGCCTTTACAAATATTAAATCATGATCAGTTTAATTTTGCAAAACTTGGTTTATTATTTTTGGATGCTAAGGATTGAACTTAGGGCCTATATGCTAAGCATACAGTGCCGGTGTACAATACCTACATTTCAAGTATTGGAATTTTTAATTTTTAACACTCAATATAGTGTTTAAAATTTTTTTCATTAGTACATGTTTGTAGTACATAATGTTTACATTCTTTGTGTGGGATTGGTACATGTCCATAATACATCTTGTTTTCTTTACTCATTCCCTTTCTTTTATACCTCCACCCTCTCTCCATTTCTTGATTCCCTTCCCCTTTGAGAATCTCCTTACCTTTTTTTTTCTTTTATCGGTACCAGGGATCGAACTCATGACCCTGCGCTTGCAAGGCAGGCGCTTATGCTGCTGAGCTAAATCCCCAGCCTTTTTCTTCAGTGTTTTTATCAGGAAAAGATGTTGGATTTTGTCAAAGGCTTCCTCCATGTCTGTTGAGATCATCATATGACTTCTGTCTTTGCTTCTGTTTGTGTGATGTATTACATTTATTTATTTATGTATGTTGAACCATACTTGTATCTCTATGATGAAGCCTACTTGGTCATGATGTTTGATCTTTTTTGATGATTTTTTTGCACGTGTCTTATTGAGGTTGCGGTATTTTGATCTATATTCACTAAAAATATTGGACTGTAGTTCTGTTTTTTGATTGAATCTTTGGTTTTGGAATCAGGGCAATGCTAGTTTTCAGGAAAGATCTTGGGAGTAGAGTACTGCTTCTCTTTGCAATTTCATCAAAAAGCAAGCAGAGTACTGGTGTTAGAGATTCACTGAAATTTTTGTAGAATTAAGGAGTGAACCCATTTGGATCCAAGGTTTCTTTCTTTTCTTTTCTTTTTCTTTCTTTCTTTTTTAAAGACAGGGCCTTATTAAGTTGCCAGATTTTTCAAACTGTACTTGAATTTCTAATCCTCTGCTTCAGCCTCCCAGAATGCTGGGATTACATGCATGCAGCAGTCAGGCTGGCTCTTGAAGCATGACTGCAAGCTCGTTGAGATGGTGGGAAAACCAGGTATAGGGTGGGAGCATAGTGGACAAAGGCAGGAAAGTGAAGATGGGAGAGAGCTGCACAGCTCGTATTCTGCACCGAGCCTTTCTCCCATTTCATCTGCAGCCTGGCTATTTACGCCTCTTTCTCCCACTTTGCTAGGATCTTCACTGGGCTCAGAGGTTTTGGCTTCCTGGGAGGCTTTAAGCTGGCCACTTGGGGGCTGGATGCCTCTTGAATCTCTGGCGACACAGTCTTCTGGGCGTCTCCGCCTGCGTTCTGCTCCTGAACCGGTTGCTGTTGAGGCTGTTGGGTGAACTCGACTGCAGCGAGTTACTGGATGCATTGGCATCCTAGAGACCTAACTCCTCCTCCAGCTCAGAGAGGCACAGCTGCAACCTCTGTGTAGCATGCTCTGAGCCTTTCCAGTCTCCAGGCACGGATTCAGCTCACAGTTGAGACTGTGAGAGGGTCAAGCTGAGGTGTAGAAGGTAGGCCTGGTAGGGTGGTGCCAGCAACCTGTGACAGGGTGCCCACATGCCAGCACCCAAGCTCCCACGACTGGACTGCAGTGCCCACGTGCGCCGCGTGCCCTTCTGGTAGGTTTTTTAAGTTACTGCTTCAATTCTATTTCCTGTTACTCAATTATTCAAGGTTTTTAAATACTCCTGGTTCAGTTTTGGTAGGTAATTCATACCTAAGAATATATCCGTTTCTTCTGAATTCTTCAATTTACTTGTGTGCAGTTTTGCAGAGTACTTATTAACGAGCTTTTTGATTTTTTCCAATGTCTATTGTGATTGCTCTGTTTCCTTCTTTTGGTCCTTCCTTCATTCCTTCCTTCCTTTCTTGCTCTTGCTCTTGCTCTTGCTCTCTGTCTCTTTTTCTTTTTTTCTCTTTTCTTTTTGAGACTGTTATGCAGTGTGGTTCAAGAGTTCACTGGATAACCCAGGCTGACCTCAAATTTACACAGTGATCCTTTTGCCTCAGCCTCCCAAGTGCTGGAACTATGTGTGTGCACCATCCCCAGCTATCCTTTTATTTTAATTGCATTGATTGGGGTCTTATCTATCCTTTTTCTGATTAGATTGACTAA
This sequence comes from Dolichotis patagonum, assembly GCA_004027295.1. Classification (NCBI taxonomy): domain Eukaryota; kingdom Metazoa; phylum Chordata; class Mammalia; order Rodentia; family Caviidae; genus Dolichotis; species Dolichotis patagonum. Next base: position 257,352 of record PVJX010000281.1, on the reverse strand, counting down.
GAGTTTATCTATTTCAAGTCTTTCATTTAGCTCTTTGATTCTTTTTTTAAAAATATTTTTTGGTCTCAATTTTATTGATTTCTGTGCTGATCTGCATAAAAGTCTTCCTCATTCTTGCTTTGGATGTGGATTGTTTTTCTTTTCCTAGTACCTTGAGATGCAGGTGCATCATTGGGTTATTAATTTGAGCTTACTGTTTTTGTGAGCTGGGAATTCACAGCTTAAAAAACTTCCCTTTTAGAACTGCTTTCATTGTGTTCTGTAAGTTCTGTTTTACTAGCATTATCATTTGGAGCAGAAACTGTCTTATTTCTTCCTTGATTTTTTTTTTCCCCCTGTAACTCAATATTTATTTGTGTGTGTGTGTGTGTTTTTTTACAATGGGTGGCATGGCTGAGTGGTCTAAGGAGCTGGATTGAGTGTATTTTATTGTTTCCATACATTTGAATAATTTCTTTTCCTTTGTGATTGATTTCTAAGTCTATTGTGCAGTGATTGGATAATATGCATGGTATAATTTCAATTCTTTTACATTTACTTAAGCTTAATTTATTGTTGAGTATTTGGTCCATTTTAGAGAAAGTTCCACGTGCTGGTAAACAGAATGTGTGTTCTGTTGTTGGATAAAGTACTGTAGATACCTAGTAAGTGCTTTAGCTTGACTATTTGATTCAACTCTGCTATTTCCTTGTTGATTTTTTTTTTTTGTCTAGTTGATCTATTTGTGATAGTAGGGTGTTAAGATCTTCTACTATAATTATGTTTTTGATTATCTGGCTTTTTATGTTCAATAATTCTTGTTTTATGAAGTTGAGTGTGCTGTTGTTTGGTGCATATATGTTAATAAGTGTTATCTCTTCCTGTTGTTCCCTTAATTCATGTGTAGTGACTTTATCTCTTTTGATCAGTTTTGAAGTTCACTTTTATGAATATTGGATAGTTGCAGTTACTTTTTTACACATTCCTGTTATGTGGAGTATTGTTTTTCATCCTTTGATTTTTAGACTGAGTTGTGTGTGTGCGTATTTGCGTTTGTGTGTTACATGTATTTCTTGTATACAGCATATCTTTGGATTTTGTTTCTTTTTTTTTATATACTGTCTTTTTTTTTTTTTTTTTTTTTGTACCAGGGATCGAACTCACCACTTCACACTTGCTAGGTAGGTGCTTAAGCCACAGAGCTAAATCCCCGGCCTGGATTTTGTTTCTTGATCCATTCCACTAGTCTGTCTTATGTTTGAGAATTGAGATCCTTCACATTGAGAGTTGTTCCTGATATCTTTTGATTTATTCCTACCATTGCCTTATTTTCTTTATTGATTCATTATCTCTCACTTCTACTTAACTATTTGCTCTAATTTGTGCATTCATATTTTTTGTTCATTTTGTTTTATTTTTTGAGATAGGGCTTTGGAATATAGTGCAAGCTAGCCTTAAACTGGCTTATGAGCCCAGGCTGGCCTTGAACTCCTGGTGACCCTCCTGCCTCAGCCTTCTAAGTGTACCAACACACCCGCTGTGCATATTCATTCTGTTAGAACTTTTCACATTGTTAGTTTCATTATTTCTTTCTAGGATATCCTTCAGAAGTTTTTGGAGTAGTGATTTGGTGGTCCTGAATTTCTTTAGGTGCTGTTTATGATGAAAATACTTTTATTTCTCCATCAATTTTTAAATGTTTTTCTAGGATATGTCAGAGTATACTGAAAATTATTTTCTTTAATGGCTTGTAGCACATCACTGAAGGATCTTCTGGCCTTAAAGGATTGTGTTTTGAAGTCATCTGTAACTCTTCAGTGATTTGTTGCTTTTTTATAATCACTTATAAAATTATGTGGTTGTGTTGGATATCTGAGATTTTGACTTGTGATTTTTTTTTTTTAAATTCTTTGAGACAGGGTGTTGATATAATTCAGGCTGACTCTGAACTTACTGTGTAGCCCAGGGTGAACTTGTCATGATCCTCCGGTCTCAGCCTCCCAAATGCTGGGGTTACAGGTGTGTGCCACCACCTTGGCAGACCGAGATGTTTTGAATGGTAGTCTTTTCTGATTGTGACTGTTTGGGGTTCTATATGCCTCACCTGTATGTTAAATTCTTTTATTTGGAAAGTTGTTTTTTTTTTTTTTTTTGCTATTATTTCAGTATAGCAAGTTTTTTTTTTTTAAAAGTGCCATTTGTGCTATTTTCTGATTTTTCACTAATTTCAATTAATGTTAGATTATTCTTTGTGCCATCTAGGAGGGACTGGATCCATTTTTCATTTTATCATTTTGTTTTTAAGGCATTAGTCACTAATTGGTCACTGACAACAGCCCTGTCTTCTAGTTCTTGCAGTTGGTCCTTACATTGCTCAGTTCTGTTGTCCATACTTTTGATAGTTTTTAATCTCTTGAGTTTATATTTGGAGCTCTTTTATGGACTCTCACCCTTTTCTATGCTCGTCATTCATGTATTGCCGTGTTTTGTTTAGCTCTACTGACTTTTCATTGTTATGTTTTATGGACTGGCTGATAGTTTTATTTATTTGGCTTATTTTGCTCAATAATTGTTTACTTATATCTTTTGAGAGCTTGCCAAATACCTTATTGACCTATTTGTGTTTCTTGATACCATTTTGAACAATTTAGGTATATGGCATCCCATGAAAAATCACTTAACAGCTATGTCACCTTGACTATAATTATGAAGTCAGCATCAATTGTACTGTCAAATATAAGCCCTAGAGACCAAAACAGTACCACACTTAAGAAAGATAGCCACTATAATAAAATAGTGCTGGAAAAACTGGTTTTCCTTATGTGAAAATTAAAACGAGCCGTATCTTTCACCATGTACTAAAGTAAAATCGAAGTGGATCAAAGATCTAAATAATAAAACAGAAATACTAAATTGGCTAGAAGTGAGAATAGGTAGAACTCTTGAAGATACTGGTGTAAGCAAAGACTTTATGAACAAGATACCAGTAACACAAGAAATATCACAGAGAGTCAACATCTGGGATCTCATCTTATTAAAAAGCTTTGCACAGCAAAAGAAACTACCAACAGAGAGAGGGAAAAATTTTTGCAAATTGTTCCTCAGACAAAGGACTAACATCTAGAATATATAAAGAACTCAAGAAAATCATATTCCCCGAATTTAAAGACCCACTTCCAAAATGGGCATCTGAAATGAATACATGCTTCTCAGATGAAGAAGTAGAAATGGCAAATTAATATATGTAAAAGTGTTCAACTTCATATGACAGATGCAAATTAAAACAACACTGTGATTCCACCTCACTCCAGAAAGAATAGCTGTTATCAAGAAATAACAAATAACAATAACAAATGCTGGCAGTGCTGTGGGATATAGAGAACTATTGGTGGGAGTGGAGACTGGTACAACCACTGTGGAAATCAGTGTGGAGATCCCTCAAAAAATGAGGGCTAGAGGTTCCATTTGACCCAGCTATTTCCCTTCTTGGTATCTGCCAGAAAAGAATCAAAAGCATCATACCTCAGTGATATATATGCACCCATGTTTATAGTAACTTTGTAATAGCTATATCTTGGGAAAACAGCCGAAATGCCCACCAACCACTGAATGGATAAAGATTAGAAAACAAAACAAAACAAAACAAAACACAGTGGAGTACTACTATGCCACAAAGAAGGATAAGCTTGAGACACTCAAACTAAATGAGTGCACCTCGAGGTCATACTCTTAAGTGAACTAAGTCAGACACACAAGATTAAATACTGCATGATTTCTCTGATATGAGAAACTGAAAGTGTAAATAAGGTCCATTGTGAAATGGGAAGAAAATGTTCAAATGAGAAGATGAACAAAGTTTGGGGGTAGGCGGAAAGGAAAGAAGAGACAAGAAAAAGAAGGGGGAAAAAGGAAACAAAGCTTTTATAAGTAGGAGAGGAGGAGGGATGGAAGGGGAGGAGAGGGTGATAAGAAAAAAGGAAGATACATTATGTATAGATACAGATTCCCTATGATGAGTGCTATCATTATGTATATCTAAAATATACCAATAAAATAAAAAATTTTTAAAAGCACCACATTTAACTATAAAAAAGAGATCTATAAATACCAAATGAGTACTAAGACAAATACCGACCTACTGTTAACTTACAGTAAATATGTTCTAAATTTTAAGAATAGCCTTATCTCTACTTAGAAGAGTATTCAACAGCATTTTTTTTTGTCTTTTTGAGACAGAGTTTCAAGCCTGAAACTTACATTGCCTCAAACTCACAGCAGTCTTTCTGCCTCAGCCTCCCAAGTGCTAGGATTACAGGTTTGAGCCTTCACAACTATTGTCAACAGCAATATTTTAAAGTTAATTAGCTACCTAGAGATTTATAATGCTTAGTAGTTAGATTTGTAAAGGTAGAGGAGATGGGGAACCACAGAATGAAAAAAGCAAAATTTGAGAAGTTATTTAATGAGATATGAGGAGAGAAAAGTAAAATAAAGGGTCCTATTGAGGAATAGAAGGAAATTAACAGTGATAGAGAACATTCACAGATAAGAATAAAGAAGAAAAAAACCCCAGCAAAAAAAAAAAAACAGGAAATGAAAGATAAGAAAGAAAGGAAAAAGGAGTTGAAATGGAAAAAGAGAGAAGTAGAGCAAAAAAACTGAAGAGGGGAAAAAAAGGAAGAACCCACCAAAAACCCAATGAAGGAGAGATAAAAATAATGTAAGATAGAAAAATAAAAAGACTTATTCAAAGATAAAATTCTTTTGTTATTGAATAAGTGGTTTCTTTCCAAGATCTGCAGTTTGGGTATTTAAGCAGTCAAAATTTTCTACACCTAGCTTTAGGGCCTATGTGTTTCTGAGGTACACTACTTTCACAGAGGCCCCTCTGTCTGATCCCAGATTGTGATTTCCTTTAATGCTAGGTCAGATTCTTGATCCTAGCTGGAGATGAGGAACATGATTAGCTCTGCTGGATATAGGTTTGCAGTGCTGGTATTCAAGTGGGTTGTTAGACTTAATAGCAGTAGTGACTTTTCACTGCTTTCTTTTCCTGGGTATCATGCTTGCCCAGGATCAGGTTTGTTGGTGTTGTAGTTGGTACATTGTATCAACTTGAGCAGTTTAGAAGTCCTGCTTCAATGCCCAGTACAATAAATAAATAAATAAATAAATAAATAAATAAAAGAAAGGAATGCCTGAAGATAAATTCCATGACAGTTGCCCAAATGCATAAAGTTTGTCTGTATTATCTTATTCAGATTATATGTATTTGTAACTGTATAAAATACACATTTCTGCAAAAGTAATGGTGCATGCCTATAATAACAGCTATTAGAGAGGTTGAGGTCAGAAGATTGTAAGTTTGAGGCCAACCTGGGCAACTTAGTGAGACATCTTAAAATGAAAAATAATATGGCTGTAGATGTCACTCAATGGTAGAGCTCTTGTGTAGCATGAGCAAGCTCTGGTTCAGTACTGAAAAATGTGAGTTCAAAAAAAGTACATTGTTATAAACAGGAGTCAAAAAGTTGTGATTGTAATTTATATATAGGCAAAATTTTGCAGGTTAATAAGTAAAACTAGCTTTCTGTGGAAATGATAAATCAGTAGATATTTGTGGAGGGCACAAAAAGTAGGACTCTGATGGGGGAATGAAGAAATGTTAAAAGAATTGTATTTTAAGGAATAAGTTAGAAGGATGTTATTGATAAAGGAAATCAATAGCATATTCAAAATCTCAGAGGTAGAAAGGAAGGTAATGCGCTTATTAGAAATGTAAATAGCTTTCTCTGATACAAATCCTTGATTTTTGTAATAAGAATCAGTATTGCTTGGAATCTATATTATATACCTAATAAAGTATGAAATTGTCACATGGAAAGTTTTATTTTTTTGTGATCTCTTTGGAAGGCAATTATTCCTTTCCACTTTACATTTACAATTATTTGTGTAGTACTATATCTGCTTTCTGGGGTTAGGAATCATGTTTTATTGATTTATCAGAGAAATGTCACATTTTAAAGACAAATTTTTTAAATTCACCACGGTAAGATCACTGTTGAAAATAGACAATTATTTTCCATTGTGCCTAATGTCAGAACTTCCAAAAAAAAAGTAATCAGATGACATGTAATTTACTGAAGTGGCAAGCACTCACTGGATAAATTGTTAAAAGATTTGAAAGACAGTTTACATATGAAATTATGAATAGTAAATCAATGTGGGTAAAAAAAAAACCTTTATGTAAATAGAAACAAAGAGCATAAGGAATTGCTTTTGTCTATCTAGGTTACTAAAATATGATTAACGAATGTAAGTTTGCAAATTAATGAGGACTTTTGGAAAAGTTGGAAAGATACACTGTTATAAATTTGTATAATTTTCTTTCCTCCCCCAGATTTAAGTACAGAAAGATAGGAACAAAATTGGTGTGGTGGCACACACCTGTAATCCCAGCACTTAGGAGGCTGAAGAGGCAAGGGATCACTGCACAAGTTTGAGGCCATCCTGGGGTACATAGTGAGGTCAAGGCCAGCCTGGGTTGGTTACATGATGAGACCCTGTCTCAATAAAATGGAAGAAAATAAAAAGTTTGCAGAGATGCAAGCAAAGAAAGAAAAGAAAATGCAAAGAACTTTTGTTTAGATAAAGCAAGTTAGTGATATAGTGAATTGGAACAAACAGTCCTACAGTCTTGCATTGGGATGTAGGCAATTAGTGTTTCATAGCAACACTGTATTTTTTTCTTTTTTTACTTTGTACCGGGGATTTGGCTGTATAAATTTGTTTAGTGATTTTTCTGACTATATTTTATATCTTATTTTGATGTTTGCTTTGACCATTAAATAATTTACATAGGTCTAATGAAATATGAGCTCCAGAGTTCTGTCTGGCTAGTTTTAAAAATGTTATCAGCTTGTCTATATAACTAGGAACCAAGAACCATCTGATTTTATTTCAGTACATTTTCATCAACAATACCTACAATGGTAGAATATCATAGTTTCTGTGATTCTAACCTTTATTGATGTACTTAAACTGTCATAAAGTGCTGTTGTTTATTTTCTTTAAAGCTTGGAATTTATTAGCTATAGTTGATTTCCTGTGAAGAAATTCTGTAATTTCTAATTCTATAATCTCAATTCTATAATTGAGATGTTATCCTTATTCATGCCCTTTCTAATTAAAAGATTGTTTATTTATTTTTTTGTATCAGGAATTGGTCTCAGGACTCAGGACTCATGATTGCCAGGCAGGTGCTACAAAGAGATTTGTTTGTACTTTTTATTTTTAAAAATTTTTTATTTTATTTTATTTTATTTTTTTTGGTACTGGGGATCGAACTCACAACCTCGCGCTTGCCAAGCAAGCACTTACGCCGCTGAGCTAAATCCCCAACCCCTGAGATTTGTCACATTTCTTGTGTGGTCATGCTTACACATCAGATTTATCTCATTTTATATTCATAGGAAGGAAAGCAAGGAAACTAAGTAAACTGATGCATAAAAAGTAAAAAGTGAGTTATGATACCTTATACAATATTTAATGATTGTTCTAAGCAGTTTCTACACATGGCCAATCACTATACTCAGTATTTCTGTAGAACTATTCTTTTTAAAAAGTTTTTTAAAATTATTTTTGTTAGTACGTTTGCAGTACAACACATAAAGATTACATTCATTGTAGGGAATTGGTAAATGTACATTACATACCCTAAGTCTTTTTTCATCCTTTTTGCTACCCCTCTGTCCTGTTTCTCCATCTCTTTCTGGTCTCTCCCTTTGGCAGACAATCTGTCTCTGCTGTTTCCTATTTTCTGTCTTGTTTTGCTCTTTATTTATACTTTCAATTTCTCAAATAAGAGGACCCATGCAATATTTAAACTTATGTACTTAGTTTATTTCAATTAACATTATGACCTCAAGGTATATCCATTAGATCCATTCTTAAACTATTTCTGGTGCTTTATTAGCTTATTACCTATATTAGCATCTTTCAAAATAAAACAGTTATGTGACCTTTAAAAAAGCTCTTTTAAATTTTCAGGGTATTGGATCAGGCATTTAAATTATTATTTATACAAATAATATTTTAAATTTGTATAAGATTAAGAAGAAAGTGTTTTTCTCTTATGACCATTAAATATAAAATTGTAGCTAATACAATTAAGGAGGACAAGGATATGGCTCAGTGGCACAACACCTGCCTGGTAAGCCAGAGGTCATGAGTGCCACACCTGGTACCCAAAAAGAAAAAACAAAAAACTACAATTAAGTCAGTTCTTTTAGTGCAAGCTTGTTTTGGTGCTAGGGATTTAGCTCAGCGGCATAAGTGCCTGCCTTGCAAGCATGTGGTCGTGAGTTCGATCCCCAGGACCGATTAAAAAAAAAAAAAAAGCTTGTTTTGTTAATCTTGGGTTAGGTAGACTATTTACACATAGTTTTCTGCTCTGCACTAATGGAATCATGAAAATCCTGACCCATCCCCTTGATAAAGCTATGATGGATGATGATTCATGAGGGTGTGCTGCCAGCATCCATGTAATAGCATTCATTATGATGATTTGATGTAGTTTGTTTACTGTTTTTTTCTTTTCTTTTGGGGACTTGAATGTGCTACTTAAGCATTCTAGTGCTGAGTGCAGTCTATTACTGAGTCCAACCCCTTTATAGTTCTTTAGTAAGGATTTTTTGGCATTTATTTAGACTGTACCCTGCAACAGCAAGGATCTTACTTCTTTTGTCTTGTGAGCCTAGGCCTGTTTATTTTTCTCTGCATCTGGTATGCAAATATCACAATTGTGAAGAATCATAATGATTTCCTTCCCCTCTGGTAGGATCCTTGTTGCCTGTATGGCTTTTATTGTTTTATTCTCCAAGGGGAGTAGACCATTCTGTGGTAGCTCTCTGAGAAAGACTATATGGAATGAACATATACATCTAAATAAAATGTTTATTTGAAATGTTTCAATATGTATATTTTGACTTGATCGATAGTTTGGCTGGGTATAGAACATTAGCTTGAAATGATTTTCTTTTAGAATATTAAAGGCATTACTCTTTAAAATTCAGGCACAGTTTTTCTTCTATTATTTGTGCTGAGAAACTTGAAGCTATTATTATTTTACTTCTGTCACTTAGTGGAAGCTTGTAGAATCTAATAGTCTCCCATTTTCTAAATTTTCATTTTTGCATGTCTTGGTCTGAACCTGTTTATTACTGTTCATGTCTGACAGTTCATACCCATACATTCTAGGAACATTTCTTTTTCCCTCCTTCCCTTACACTCTTCCTTTCATTTTCTTATTTTGTGTGCAGTGCTGGGGATCAGTGAACTGAGGGCCCCGAATATGCCAAATGGGTGCTCTATTACCGGGCTACATCCCAAGCCCTGGAGATTTTTCTGAAGTGATTTCATTGATGTCTTTTTTCTCCATTTTTGTCATCCTTATTTTCTTTTGCTTTGAACCTTGTCCTTTTGGTCATGTAGATTTCTTCAACTTTATCACCTAGTATTGTTTTTTTCTTTATCATGTTCTGTCAGATTCTGTTTTTCATTACTTGCCTATATAATATTCTAGGACCCAAGTAGTTATAGTAGTAGGGTCAAAGTTATAGAATTGTTTGCTAATTTTTTCTTTCTTTGCACCATCTGTTGCTTCACGTGTATTTTTGGTGATGGTTGTTTTGGTGTCTTCCTTCCATGTTAGAAACTTTTCTCAATTGCCCTTTTTTTCCTTGACTGAATTCATGATATGATGTGGAAGATTAAAAAGTTGATTGAAATATATAAATGCAGTAGTTTTGACCTTTTCTATAGGATAACCTGGAGGGGTCATTTTGGGGAAATTCTTCAGAAGACCTACTCAACTACCTCCAAAAAATGGTCTTCCATTGTTATGGTTGATACATTGTGTTAACTTGAGAAGTTTAGAAGTTTGAGAGACTCAGCAGGGAGCTAAGATCCTTACTTTGTAAATATCCTCATGCTGTGCAAGAGGAGGAGGGCACAGAGACTTTGTGAGTGCTACATGGCCTGGGGGGGAGGCCGAGGCGGGAGGTGGGCCTGTGTACTATATAAGGGAGGAGAACAGGCTTGTTCCCCCTTTTGCTCTGGCTGGTGCCTTGAAGTGTTGCCCCAGTGCCACACCACCCTGCCTAGGAGCCAGCTGACTGTGGACTGAAGCCTCCACAAACAGTGAGCTAAAGAAACCGTTCCTTCCTTCATTTTGGGTGTTGGGTGGTTTTGTCCCAGTAAGGAGAGAAAAGTAATCAAAACAGAATTAATCAAGTCCCCCATTTTCTTATACATGGAAAACAAAAGTCCAATTGGCAGTATTGTGGGGAAATTTATGGAAGAAGATTAGAGATCTCTTCAGTCATTTACCTCTGTTTTAGTATGGCACTTTTTTTTTTTTTTAAAGTGGAGTTTGAACTGGAACTCACACATGCTAGGTAAGTGCTCTACCACTGAACTATGGCTCTGGTCCTGGTACTTTTTTTTTGTACCAGGGATCAAATTTATGACTTCATACTTGCCAGACAAGTGCTTGTGAAACCCTGGCTGACTCTGCTATTTTGTTTGTTTGTTTTTTGAAACAAGGTCTTGTTATGTTGTTCAGACTGGCCCTGAACTCACACTATGTTGCCTAGGCTGGGCCTGGAATGCTTCAGCAGTCCTGCCTTAGCCTCCTAAGTGCTGGGATTACAGGCAAGCTCTGGGATTATAGGCATGTGCCACCACTTCTGCCAGTAATTCCATTTTTAATTGCAGATCTTGCCTTCAGACTTTTTCTAGACTAGGGGAGAGCAAGTATTAAGTATATTCTGTAGTATTGAGATCAGAGATCAACTGTTGTACATGTAATAGCTCTTGTAATGCCTATAAACACACTAAAAACTGGAAAGTACTCTAAAAGAGTATTTTTTACAACATTTGATTTTCTAGCGCAGAGACTTTTAGCCAACACTAAAAACTTAGTTGACTTTTTTTCTAGAAGAGAAGTACATGGAGAGAAAAATAAAAGTTCTTAAGGATATGGACACTTGAGGTTTTTGTGGTAGAAACAAAAGCAATGGTCGTAAATTTCAGTTAACCATGTATTGAGCAAATAGTAGTTACCAGCTGTGGAAGAGAATGAAAAATGAACTGTGAATTTTGTCTTTATAAAAGATTACCAATATAAAGTGAAAAGTAACAAGATGTGTTAAGTGCAGTAATAATATGAATAAAAAGATCTTGTGAGAATTGTCCTTGGTTTGAGGGCTAGTCATAGTAGGAAGAAAGAAGAGTAAGGAGGGGTTGTCAGTGATAAAATAGTTTAGGTGAAGTCATGAATAGAATTTATTAGGTGAACTATGATAGTTTCTTTGGGACAGGAGTAAAAGGTGTTGGCATTCAGTGTACCAGTTGTCTAAATAATAATCTACCATTTTCCTTTCTCAATTGTTTCCTTCAGTCAAAGAAATAAAGATGGTACGAGGTGAGAGGTGAGGATAAAACTCTGTGGGCTGGGTCAGAATGTAGTCTGGATTTATGTTTTAGATTTCATCAGTTTTGTGAAGTTATTCTCTGAGCCTGTTTGTACTATCACAAATCTAAAAAAAAAAAACTTGCTGTTGGGGCTAGTGTACAAATTAATTGAGAGTCTATCATTGTAGACTTATCTTCCTCAACAGATTGCTCTAAATATTTATAAACCTTCTCCACTATAAACTTATACTCCAGTGCTATAGTAATTTTTAATCTGTCCTTGTCTTTCCCAGTTTACTAATATTTTGTTTTTAATGGATATATTTTCCTTGAGCTACTCTGAGAGCTTCAGTTGTTTTTGAACAATGCTTTGAATCAAGTATAACGTTTTATTTGCTGACATAACACTTAACACAATTTTGATGCATTATTTAGTTTGTCTCGTGAAAACTGAATGATGCTTTTTAATGCTTAGAAATTTAAAAATATTTCTTACAGAAAATTCAAACATATACAGAAGTATAATAAAATAATGAATTTGTTACGCTCATTTCTCAGTTTGAAAATTTATCATTTCCTGAGATCAGTCTCCATTTAATTACTATATTCTTACCAATATCATCACAACACCCTGCATGAGTTTTAATAATTACATTTAGTGATGGATAAAAATAACAAAGAACTGCTAAATTTTAGGAAGGTAGACCAAGGAAGAAGAAAAGAAAACATGGGATTTCAAAGCTGTTGTGAATTGTCAACCAGATTGTTGACTGTGGATTTGCCTTTTTCTTGGTGGCAGTTTGCTGCTATCAAGAGGATACTTTCAAACTTTTCTCGTCAATGTGTGTACTTTCAGACTGGGTTTTTTAAGTTTCTATTTTTAAAATCTTTTTATCCTTTGTATTTTTTCTTCCTAGAGTATCTGCATTCTTTCTTTGATTTTCACTAGCAGTCAGATGTTGGAAGGGGAGGTGTCTCTGGCAGGGCACAAAGTGTCACTACCACTGACATACCTGGGGATGTATTCATGACCATCTGTACTATGACAGAGAAGAAATTTTTAAATTTAGGATAAATGACTCGAAGTAAGATTTGTTGTCATCTTAGTTCTAGAGATACTGTCAAGATTCAGAAATTTGATTGTAAGCTTTAACCTTTCTCCTAGAGTTGGGCTTTTTTTAAGGGTTAGATTGACTCGATAGAGGAAATTTAATTATTGTAGTATGAATTAAAATTAATTTCATCAAGTTATTAGGATTTAAGCAACTCAAGTTTCTACAAATTATGAAGTCAAAGTTGTCTTCATGATATAAAGAGTATAAAAGGTTAAAAAAAAGGCCTTGAGCAGGGGTTGGCTTTTTTTTTCTTTCTGGACTGAAATGGAGGCTTGCTTTCAGGCAAATTCCCTGATGTTTGCTCTGTGTGATTTGGCTCTATCTGTGTTACCGCTAATATGTGGCATGGATTTAAAATTGGGATCTGGATGTGCTCAAAGTCTGTATTGCAAGTCGGGATTCACAGGCATTATGTTACAAAACTGGCTTGCTGCCTGTGTGTTCTTTTATTATGTCTTGAGTAGCTGCATTGTCTGTTGCAGTATATGCATTAGCTGTTGTCTGTGTTCAGTTTCCTGCAGACTGACAAAGTGGGAGGGGCTTTGTTTGATACATAGCTGAGTTTTCACTGTGTGAGTTCTTGAGTGCACATTGCAGCCATCTTAATTACACTTTTGTGCAACTGAGACTGTGCAGCTGTCTCAAAATGGCTGCTAGCCTAGTCTTTGTAGCTGCTTAGGCAGCAAGTATGCCAGTGAGACTTGTCAAATGCATCAGGACCAGAGGTAAGAATCAATTACTTTTTATCTTTTAATATTTCTATTAAAATATTTGAATATAACTGGTTTTATCTAGGAAGGCAAACTTAGAGCTTGCTTGCTAAAATAGTTGAAATGTTTGCTAGAACCTGCAATCCTATATTGTAGAAGCAGTACACAGGATGGTGAGGTCAAAGGTTAAATTCCTGTACTTTCTCACCATTTTGTGTTGTCTTTCCCAGAACATTTGATCACCTTGATAATGCTTTCTTAGCCCTAAGTAACCTAGTATTCCTTTTGTGTTGAGTACTTTTTTTTATATTTATTTGTAGAAATTAAAACAAATTACTTGAATAGATTTTTTAAAAAGCCATAAGTAAGCCACGTTTTATACAAAAAGTAAGATTTCTCTCATGTTTTGTGAGGTAGTTTATGGCTTTCTGGAAAGAATGGTAATGTTCTGTATTGTATAACTTTTAGAAAAACTTTTAATATTGTTCCTTTTTTTTCCCCGATTATTTGGGAAATCTGCAATTTTATCTCATCATGCAGACTGCTCCTCCTATCCAACTGCCACATTTTTTATGGTACCTCATTTTTTTCATCAAATTATTTTTATTTAAATTGGCATTTAGATTCAGATTTTGAATTTAGAAATAATTTCTTATATAGGCCTGGATACCCCTTTTTAAAAATATCCAGTGTATTCTGATACCAATAGAACTTGAGTAGATACTCAATTTTATTTACCTAAGTGGTATTAAATATTATGTAAATTTAAAAGTAATATAACTAAATGATTTTGTAAATTTAGCTTCTTAAATTTTCAAAAACTTTTAATAGCATTGTGAACTAGAGGTATTTATTGAGATACTCTAAGTCCATGGCTATCCAGAAGGTTGGTAGAATGAGGTTCTTATTCACGGAGTATTTAAAAAAGCAGAATAATGTTTTGCTTTAAGTAGTATTTAAACTGCAGTACTTGTAAAATGTTTTTCTAAATGGTGTAGTATACTCCTCTGGCATTGTTAGTAGATAAGTATTATGAATATATTCCTGACCAACATGACATAGAACAGTAAGTTCTGAACATTGTAAATAGAGTGACTTTCTTTTTTTTTTTGGTACCGGGGATCGAACTCATGACCTCGCGCTTGCCAGGCAGGTGCTTAAGCCCCTGAGCTAAATCCCTGGCCCTAAATAGAGTGACTTTCTAGACACAGCAACTTTTCGTGTTAAATTCTTAAGGAGGACCTCCCAAAAAGGGTATTTGGTGTTTTATTGTTATATACTTATAGTGTAAATTTATAGCATTTATTTTTCATAAGCATATTTAATAAAATGAAAACATGTAGGTTGTTGCAATTAAGAAAACCTTAAAATGAGATCATGTTAGTGTATAGATTTACTTAAAAAAATTCACATCATTTACTTGTGTAACTACAGTTTTTAAGGCACTGTGGAATTTAGTTTGAAAATTATTCTATAATGTATCTTCATGTTCCTTTTTTATTTTGATGAAGATAGACTATAACATCTATATTTATAAGATTTAATAGTTTGAAATTGCTTTGTTACCAACTTATGTTTTTACTTGTTCTTAGGTTTTTAAAAATAAAATATTTTTTCTTCACTTATAGAACACAGACAATTCTCATAACTTGACTTAATTTATGTAAATCATCCAAAAGTATATTAACTTCTGAAAGAGAAAAAACACAACACTTAAGTGTATGGGATTCTGTTCATCATTTATTTAAGTGAAGTCTTGTTCTGCAGTATGACATAAGAGTGAATGTGCTATGGCCTGTCACTTTCTTTTTTATGCTCTTAGTGTAAATAGCTCACTTTCTTAGAGGCAGGGATGGGAGGAGAAGAGTTGTATTTAAAGTAAATGTATTTTAAAATATATATAGTGAGCCATTGGTTTTGTTTGAAATTCTTTAATGTTGAAAACAACTGACTAGGTTGAAATTATTGAGTAATTTATATTGATTTTTCAGGTTGGGAAATTTTTGTGATACAATTGTTTTGTCTTCAGTCGCTAACTATAAAATTTATGTTCACTGTTCATTAGATTATTACTTATACATGGGGAAACAATATAGTTTGTGGTTACTTAAGATATTAATTCCTTCATTTCTGTGTTGCATTGTTACAACTATAAACATAGACTAGATGACTAGATTTACTACTTTGGAGTTAGAGACAGTTTTCAAATTTGATCTGCCAGTTACAGGTTAGTTTATTATTCTGGACAATTGTGGGTATATCTGGGAATTGGAAAAAACTAGGTCCTGAATTCAAATCAGTGTCTTACATTGTCACTTCTGTTTTTTGTCCTCATCTATTTACCCTTTTCGTAAGCTGCTTTTATTAGCATGAACATTACTGGGATGATGGAAGTGGATTTACTGCGGTCCAAACCTGAATTTGCATGTTGTTTTGTCTAATGATCAATTTATTCCATTTTCTGATTCTTGTTTCCTCATCTGTAAAATGGGGGAAAAAATTCCTTTTTGGCAAGCATGTTGATAGTTTACATAATGTTTTTTGATAGTACTGTGAAGTATTCTGCAAATATAGATCATTCTAATTTTTCCAGCAATATTTGAACGTTTTTCATTTTACTGCTTCTCAGTTGTCATATACTTTGTCATGTATGGCTAAATCAATAGAAAAAGTATGATAATTCCTCATAATTCATGCTCAGAAGCAAGACATTCTAAGTATAACTAGTTCATAATTTTATATATTCGCGTTGTTGGTAGTGGGTGCTAATCAATTTCAATGTATAGGTGATCACATGTATTTATTAAGTAAAGTCAATATAGAATGTTGGCATTAATAGAATTAGAAGCTTAGGAGAAATGTTTTAGTTCTAATCTGGCTGAGTCCTACAAATATACTATAATAAAGGAACTTCTTAAAAATTGTGAAGTTTTCTTTCACAAACTGACAGCCATAAGACATATTTTTATCCTTCATCCATTGCCCCATTTCTCTAGCTGTTTACATTTAAAGTTGTCAGATTTCATGCAAAAATCTAGATATTTCACCTTTTGAAAAATAGAAAATTGAGCAATGCTAGGCGTACATTTCTCCTTGAGAACAATAGTCTGCATTAATAATATGTGCTATCCCTTTCAGACAGGTTATTATTGCTTACATTTGGTCTTCTTCACTGATTGACTTTACTTGCTTGGTTGCAGTGACATCCTACTTAATGGCGTGTCAGCAGCTTTCAGTGTGTAAAATACAGCTTCTAATTCAAAAGAAAATAAATCTAAGTAAAATCTAGCTTACTTTACTTAGTAGGAGAGACTTAGCATATGTAAAGTCAGTTTAGCATATATAAAGTCAGTTGGAAAGAGTGGTACCTCTGGTAACCCTTAACTTTGTCTTAATTTTTTTTTGTGGGGGCTGATTAACTTCAGGCAAAAGAATAAATTCAAAGAGAAAAAATTTTTACATATTCTTTAGAAGCGTAAGTACCTTGAGGCCTTTCAGTGTGATAATCATTCTCTTGTGAAAATATTGCCACTTTGTCTCGCTCCTCCCACCTGGCGGTGTGGTCCTCCCTCCTTCACTGCTGGGACTCACGGGCAGCACTGGCGACTGAGTGGCCCTCGCCTGTCCTACGGCCTTCCCATGGGTGTCACGCTGGTAGCAGCACAAAATCATCATTGACGTCAACCATGGGCACATAGAAGGAAGGCACCTCATTCACGCACAGGGTTTTGTGCCCAGCAGGGTCCAGCTCCTGTGCCAGTAGTGCTTACGAACTAGATATTTTAAATGGTGAAATGAAATTGTATTCCAGATATTTAGTTTATAGAACAGATAAGTGAAATAACATTTTATAAAAAGATTTTTGCTCAAATTATAATTGAGTCCATTTTAGTATTTAAAATAATGAGGACACTTCCTAAAGAATTTTCTAATTGCAAATGTTTTCCAACAGAAAATTTTCTTAATTAGGTAACATAAGGGGCCATTATAAACTTATATTTTTGAGAAATCACATCTATTTAAATTTACTAATTTAACTATCAATTACATACAACTACTTTGATACATGAAACATGGTAGTTTATAATCTTGGTCTAACCCAAATTTGAATTCTGCTTTTTCCAGTGCAAAAGCTTGTGTGTGTGTGTGTGTGTGTGTGTGTGTGCGCGCGCGCGCGCACGCACGTGTGCCTGTGTCGTGAGGGTGTGGTATAATGGGTGATAGAACTCTGGACCTTCATACTGAGCTATAATCCCAAACCCCCAGCTCCTACCTCCTTTTTAAAAAAGTTTTGAGATGATTTCAATAAGATGGCCAGTCTGGGTTCAAACTCACTGTCTTCCTATGTCACCCAGAATGCTGAGATTATGAAAAACCAGCTTCTTAACATATAATACCATGAGGTTGGTCACTCCACAGAAGTCCTAAAAGAATTCATTTTTAGAGAATAGCTTTCAAAGAGAACCTCAATGAACTTTTGAAAAAGTGGTTAACTTGGACAGAAAACATGGATTCCCCTGATTTTCCTCTTCATAATTGCAAAAGAGAAAGAATTGGGAGAAAGGATAACATTTATTGAAGTAGTAAGCAGTTGTTTGAAAAAAATCATTAAAAAATCATTCTGGTAATCATTCTCACAAGTTTTTCTTTGTTGGTGATTTGTAACTTTTACTGGTCATTAGCATGTAAATATGGAAATAGTCCAAACGGCTTTGAGTGGTGAATGAATATATGGTTATAACAAAAGAGGGAGGTTAACATTAGGGAGCCACCTAAGGCTTTTGCATCTTCCTGAGGGTGTTTGTCTTTTCTGAAGTAAGACAGATTCAGCTATCATTAAAAGTATCTGAGTGGTGCTTTCTTTGCTGGAAATAGAGGTACCATAAGAGTACATAGTGGAAAGCATTAGTATAGAAGTCACAAAAGATTATTTCTGCTCTGTTACTGCTGTTAATTGTATAGTTTTGGATTAGGAAATGTCTTTGTTCTATTACTTGACCATTAATTGAAAGGTGGTTGGACTAGGTAAAGAGTCAGAAAACAATACTAGCTTTGCATTTAGACAGGGTAAATCCATAGTCTTCATTTAGTAGAGGTTTTATAAGAAATGTTTATGAGTATAGTGTCTTTATATAGTAAGTCAGTAAGTCCATTATTATTTTTATGGGATGAGGCAACTTATTTTCAGAACTTCAGATTTTCTTATTTTTAAAATGGAGATGGATAGTGTCTGCCGCATAGTGTTGGTATTCCAATTTAAATGATGATAACATACACAGCACCTCGTGCAGTATATAGCAGAAGATAAGGGTGAGGTAAGTATTAGTTGCTTATTTCTCACAAGATCCTCTTTAGTACAGCCCCTCTCCCCCAGCACCTTCTATTACTATTTCAGGAAGAATGAAATTGGGAATAGACTGCTGGGCACTATACTAAGGGATCTTGGCGGGGGCGGTGGGGGGCAGAGGGTGTTGACAGTCTGACTGATTTATAGTAAAAATTTAGCAGATATTTGTTATACATCAAATTATTTGCCAGACATTGTTTTGATGCTTGCTTTGTGTACAAGAGGTCAACTCTCATAGAGTTTATATTTGTGGGAGGAGTGGAGAAGACACTGTCAGTGTGTGTGTGTGTGTGTGTGTGTGTGTGTGTGTGCGTGCGCGTGTGTGTAGGTGTGATACTGAGAGATTTTGAATGCTGATGGGTCAGGGTAGCACAGTTAGCCAAGAGTTACATGAAAACTACTAAGAATGTGGTCTGTGATCAGTCCAAGAACTCTGTTCCTTGTCTTCCTTGACATAAAAGCTGAAGTTTAGAGTTCAGAAATTTTTTATCAGTCAGAAAAAACTAATTTTGTCAGTTAAATCAGAAAAAAAAAATCGAGGCTCATTTGTTGCCTCTTTTTGTGGTACTGGGGATTGAACTCCTGACCTCCTGCTTGCCAGGCAGGCACTTATGCCACTGAGCTAAATCTCTGGCCCTCATTTGTTGCCTTTTAAATTTCATTTTTCATGTAATTCATTTTCATTGTATTTTATGAAAATACTGATCTGTGGTGAATTAAAATAACAGACTGGTCTTTCACTGTTACTAATTTGAGGAGTGGTTAGCTAGATTCACAATTTCTAGTTTTAGCACTTTAAAAAAAAAAATTGTGACTGAGAAATGAACCCAGGCCTTTGCACTGAGCTACATCCCTAAACCTTTTTATTTTTTGAGGCAAGGTCTTGAGCTAACTTGCCCAAGCTGGGTTCTAATTTTTTATCCTCCTGCCACAGCCTCATATATTGAGCTTCTTTTGATTATTTACTGTCAGGTGATTATTTGACTTTGAAAATAGTATTTAAATGGTTGCTGTAAATGCTGGTCTAAATGATTTTATCTCTTTTGGTTTTTCAAGTACTTTCATTCAAATTTGGATTCATGTACAAACAGGAAGAGAGGAAACATCTAAAAAATGAAAACCAGGAATACAATACGTAGATAATTTCTAAGGCCTCCTTCCTGAGATTTTATAGTAAGTGTATCGTGCAGAAATCCCTTCGACCTAAGACGTTTTCTCCCATCACTATTAACAGTATGATTTATACCCTGTGAATTACATCATGTTTGTCACTTGATCTACTGGTGAATGGGCATACATCCTAAGAAAAGAATACAGTCGTTCGAGGAAATTGGTCGTTTTCTATCGTTGTGTTAGAAATCTGACATTTGCTATTGATACATGATAACAATTTTTGTTACTATTTAGAGCCTCATCTTTATTGTGCAATAGGGCTATCTTAAATATGTTTTAAGATAACTAAAAATAAGATTTAAAAAGTGTACTTAAAAAAAAAAGTGTACTTGTATTGGATAACCCCTGGTAGGCATTTTAAGTATGTTGTCATTATGGTTTTAGATGTGGACTAAACAAGTTTCTGGATTACTTGAAAGTGAAGTTTTGATGTATCTATATTGTTAGCCAAATAAGTGGAAAAAATAGTGGAGATGGAGAAATATCTGTTAGAAGACAATGAAGTTAAAAAAGAAGAAAAGAAAAAAATTTTAAATAAATTACAGCCATTGGTAATCACTCAACTCTTTCTGGCCAATAAAAACAGCACATCGGTGATGTAATTCTAAAAGGAATTTGGCACTGACAAAACATGTTTTTATAAAGATACTTTTGTTTTAATATATCTGAGTTTGTATACTAAGCACAGGATATAGTGATATTAATTACTGATAAATGTGATTAGTGGTACCTAAAGATGCACAAGTCCTATTTGGTAAAGATGATATGGTTCTAAGAAAAAGTCTACTTAATAATACTTACTATTTAATTGATTAGTTAATGATATTTGAAAAGCAGTTGTAGAGTAGAATAAGGATAGCATTTAGGCAGTGTGAATTATAATTTATACTTCTAATGATTGATGAAAAATAGTAGCCACTGGATTTCATGTAATTAGCCCTAAGTAAGCTAATGCTTTTTAGTATCTCTGAGCATTAAAATAGTTGTGTAGTGGCAGTAGAATTTCAGTTATGTAAGAATTGTAAGTTAGTTTTCTTTTATTATCTGGGTTTGAGCTATATTAGTGAATAGATAGCTAGATATATTCTAGAACCAGTTAGTGCCTGTTGGGGGAACAAATGGGGAGGGTTTATACTCAATAGTACTGCCCTATAGTTTAGTCTTGAAATGAGGACTGCTTTATGTAAATTTTCTTACTGGCGCCAGCTAGCTGTAACTGCAGTCTGGCTGTTCTAGGGTGGCAAATAATACATGTCGTGGATTTTCTGTTTGGAATGTATAAGAATTTAGCCTTTTGGACTGAAAGAACAGAGTTGATACATTGGAATAAAGTAGTAAGACGTGCACAGTTGACAGTAAATATGTAGAAGAGTGAGAAGGCATAAGCCTTTTAAGATTTTAGTTCTGCTTTCATAGATTTATGCTTATTGATACTATTGGGTAATGTGTGGGAGGTACTTAGCTGCACACAGTTGCTGCAGACCCAATAGTTGACAGCATAGAAAGCAGTACAAAGAATTCTGATTCTAGGCATTTTCACTTGAAACAGTCATTTTGAAGATATATTTTGTGTATTCTGTGAACTTCATTGATACATTGAATGACGTTTTTTTTGGCTTTTGTGGTTAATGGGATGTTTGCTGCACAAACTGTACAACAGATGTGAACCACTGTTTGAAAGGAATTTTGATATGTAGCCAACCTACTGTATTCCTGTTTTTTTATGAATATGAATCAAACAAGAAATTTAGTTTCAAGAAGGCTGACCTAGAAGTCTGCATTAGCTTTTAGTGTTCATTACAGATGAACTAAATAGCAAGTGGTTTACAGAAGAGGAAGTGCTTTTCACAGTATCAAGCTTCCCACAGGTAAGCTATTCAGGTCCTTTTTGTAACACCTCCTCACCTCCTCAGGCTTTATGTCTTTCACATTGGAGAAGGTTTTTTTGTTTGTTTTTTGTTTTAGTTCTTGTAATAAGACTAGGAGAACATTAAATGTTAATTTCAGGAGATTTTGAGTGCCATATTTAGATTTGGTGTTTTAAAAGATGTCATTTTCACCTTTTTACAGTTTCCTCACATTTGAATTGAAATGAACAGCAGTGGAGCTTATCATGTGTACAATATGTTCATATTACATATGAATGAGTTTTAGACCTTTACTATATTTTTACTTGGCACTGACACCAATTGGTACATACAGACAGATGACGTTTTGTAACCTTACTTAACTTTTAAAGTTTTAGTTTAAATTTACCACTTTTAACTCACTATTACAAATTAGATTGTGCTTTTACATTTGGATTATTGACATATATATATAATATCTATGCAAATAAAGTCATTTTCTAGTTCCACCCTTACTCATTTCTTTTCCCCATCTTTAAATTTTTCAGAATTTTAACGAAGAATGTACAATTAAAATGAATGTATTAATTAGAAATTTTGTTGACTGTTAGTATTTTACTTAAGATTGAAGAGTGCACAAGCATTCTTTTTTGTGTGCTGGAGTACTGTAAACCTAATAAAATTAAAAACAACTATGTAAAGAATATATTATCATAATTATAAAGATATGACTATATTTATAAAGATATGCAAATAGCTATGTTTAATAATATGTGAGCAGAGAGAAAGTACAAATATATTTGGGGAGTAAGTATAAGTAAGACAAAGTGAAAAGTGATAGTGAGGTTAGTTAAGTGAGAGAAAGGATTTATATTAGGCAGGTCTGTGTTTTTTGCTTCCCTTACTTACTAGGAGTTAAACAACAGAGGTTTTGTTCTTCGCAACTTTTAAGTGTTAGTTGTATGTCAGACTTCCTGTTTTAGCTTCTGAAAGGTAACTGGTCACACTCATTTTCTACATAGTTGTGTAGTTAAACATTGGAAGCCTGCTCAGACAGACACTACATTCATGTTTCAGGGACATGAAATGTTACCTTATGATTTGCCTGGATTTTTAAATTATTTTAATGTATAGTCTTAAATAGAATGATTTATATATTTCTGAGTGTTTCATGTCTTGTAAGCAGTTTCACTGAGATAAGACAATGGTGGTAGTAGAAAGACATCAGTTCAATTAAGGTGTTTGAGAGGAGAAGGTCATGATTTTTCTTGGTATGAAGAACATCATACATTTGAAAATGTTGGTAAATTTTTTTCAGACTTCTCTAGAGCCATTTATCTGGGATAGTAGTCTTGGGCTGGAAGTTGAGATGGACTGGCTTTTAGAGAGTTGTTTGACCATTCTAGAGGAATTTATTGAATGTTTTTAGATTTGGTCTGGGATTATAGCAAGGAATAATAGGGGAAGTAAGATAAAAGAGTAGTCTGTCCATAGAAGGATTCAAGAGGAAACATGTAACACAAAGATGAAAATCATTGTTGGGTGTGGTGGCACATGCCTATTATTTCAGCACTCAGGAGGCTGAGGCAGGAGGATTGCTGTCAGTTTGAGGCCAGCCTGGGCTACAAAGGCTAACCTTGTTTTATATAGTGAAACTGTCTCAAAAAAAAAAAAAAGATAAAGAACCATGATGATTCAAGTATAATCCTTATTTTGTTGTTGGTAGTGGGGGTTAAATCCGAATTACTTCCTCAGTTCAAACTACTTGGAAATAAGGTCTTCTAAATTGCTAAATTACTTACAATGGGTTTGAATTTGTGATCCTCCTGCGTCAGCTTCCCAGTGTTTGGATTATAGGCATTCACCACTATATCTGGTTAAAGTGTATAATCTTTGATATCATTAAAATTGAGTGTAAATGATCCAAAATTTGGGCATGACAGTGTGAGTTTTTAGTTCTTACTGTTTCTCTTGGCAATAAGAATTTATTGAGTGTAAACAGTATAGTGACAGAATTTTTGAAATGAGCTGAAATGGGTAAGTAATTCTAACAGCGCACTTTGCAAATGAATCTACTATTTACATATTCCTGATAGGTTATTGTCTATTTTTTCCTTCAGCATAAAATGACAAAAGAAGGCATCTTTGATTTCATAAGGCAGTTCTTTGTTTTTTGTTGGATACTGCATTATCTTTTGTCTTTCCATTCCTTTCTGTCCTATTGTGTCTGTCTGAAGTCATGAACTTTTTACCTTGTGTTTTTCTAGGTTAATATTCTCGTGTTGTTCCAGATTGTTCTTTAGCATGATCATCCTTTTGTTTACTTTGAAGTTATTATTAAAACCTCTATCTGTGAGATTCAAAGCCAAACATAATATTCTAAGAATAGCCCCTGTTCTCCTTTGTAAACTTTTATTCTGCAGTTTAATTTTGTAGTAACATTTTTTGGGCAGCTACTTTGTACTGTTGAATTTGTGTTTAGCATTCTTTAATCTTCCTTACATTTCATTGATAATTTATTTTAATACTTGAATTGAATGTTTAAACCAAGTAGATTTCCTTATATTTATGTCTTTTATAATTTCTAATACTATTTATTAGGTTTCTCTGGATATTCCTTGCTATATTTCTGTCATTTTAATAGATATGTTCTGAAGAATTGACTTGGTTTTGTTTGGTTGCTGGCTATTTTTTGAATTTTCTCTCATAATTTTCTGCTTTTATTGTAATTCCTTGCCCTTTGGTCTTTTCTAGTGTTTTTGAGCTTGTGCTTTTGAAATCAATACTATATACAATTAACACTTGGTTTCATCTGAATATCATTTTTCATTTTCGTTGAATTTCCTAGGCTACTGCTGTTTGCACCTTGTTATTTTTCCAAGAAATCCACCCTGTTTTTTAGATTTGTTTTTGTTCCAGGTTTTTTTTTAATTTTGTAAGAAAATAATTTTCCTTTCATCCTGTTGGTGTTTTAACTTTATTAATTTACAGTCAGGGAATATGACTTTGTGTGGTTTACTGTATCTTTTGGTCTTTGAATTTATTAAGATGTTCTCTAGAGAAAAGATCTATATTAATATTTCTTTTGGATATACATTGTGAAAAATTTATGTGTGGACTATATACAATTCTACATATTTTTCAATTGTAGCATGTTAATTGGGGGATACATTCCTTATTTTTATTTCATTTGTAGATTTTAGAAAAGGGGTATGTATCTATAGATTTATTGTTTTCTTCCTGAATATTTTTAGAATCAATTTTGCTATCTGTGATTGAGATATTATGCAAGTATATTAAAGATAGTATTTCTAGTGGTGGAACATCTTTTTTATATCATTACTTGACTTTTGACTTTGAATGATTTTTAATACATAAAAAACTTTTGTTGAGCCAGGGAGATAGCTCAGTGGTACAGCATCTGCCTGATAAGTGTGAAGTCCTAAGTTCGATTCCTGCTACCAGGAATTGGGGTTAGAATTTGTGTAATACGGCATTTTCATCCTTTAATTACACAGCTTTTCTATGCTGCTCTGTTACAAGGTATGTCTCTTGTTTATGTACCTACTAAATTTTTTTGTTTGTGTTTTAACTGGCCTGAAACTAAGCTAACAGTTTCATTTGATTGTTAGGTTTTTTTCTTTTCTTTTTTTTTTTCCTTGTCTCATATTCTGCAACTGAGACCTGCTAGCTTTCCATGTTGTAATTATCTAGGACTTTTGTTCAGAATATTTATTTTAAAGATTATGAATCCTCAATTATGTCATTCTGCCTATGAGTTTACCTTTCGCATTTTTATTTTTTTTTTGGTAGCATGGATGGTTCCCTTGTATGAATTCTTTCTTAGTATCTTACTGTTTTATACCTGCAGTATATCTTCCTGTAGTTGTTTTACTAATGGTCTATTTTCTCAGTCTTTGGTTAGACTTAGTAGATATATCTTTATTTCTCTATTCTTGCTGAGTACTCATTTGGTAGAACTCCAGGATAAAAATAACTTTTTCCTTCAACTTTTAGGATAC
The DNA here is from genome assembly GCA_004027295.1 of Dolichotis patagonum. Taxonomy (NCBI): domain Eukaryota; kingdom Metazoa; phylum Chordata; class Mammalia; order Rodentia; family Caviidae; genus Dolichotis; species Dolichotis patagonum. The sequence continues at coordinate 231,684 of PVJX010000281.1, read as the reverse complement.
TATTCTTTTAGTATCCTCAGTATTGCTGATGGCAAGTCTGATGTCAGTTTAATTAATATTTCTTTGTAAATTTTTCTTTTACCCTGAGTGACTAGTACTGGTTTTCTGAAATCATCACTGTATATCTAGGTATGAAAAATTTTTAATTTGCTTACTTCAGTTTAGTCTTTCTTGATATTCAGTAGACCTTTATTATTGTAAAACTTGTAGTTTTTCAACTCTAATTTTTTTCTTTTTTTTCTTATTGTTGCCCCCAACTTCTCTTCAGTTGCAATTGATGCTTCAAGGATATACCCCCCCCTTTTCTTTCTTTTGTTTTTTTTTTTTTTTTGAAACAGGGTTGTGATATGTAGTATAGGCTGGCCTTTAACTAACTCACTATGTAGCCCAGACTGGACTTGAAACTCACAGCAATCGTCCTGCCTCAGCCTCCTGAGTGCTGGGATCATAGGTGTGTACCACCATGCCCAGTTTATCTCTTTTCTTTTCTCTTCTTTTCTTTTTTCTCTTTCTTTTTTGGTTTGTCTTTTTGGGACAAGGTCTCCCTTTGCAGTTCAGGCTGGCCTTGAGCTCACTTTGTAGCCCAGGCTGATCTCCAACTCAGAATGATTCTTTTGTCTCAGCCTCCTGAGTGCTGGGACTACAGGCATGCATCACTATGCCCAGCTATCTCTCTTATTTCTGAGCTTTTCTTTTTTTTTTTTTCCTTTGTAAAATGTTATCAGAGAATGTATGTTCTTGAATAATTAGGTCATTTTCAACATCTGTTCATGAAGCTCATTTTTCAAAATTTTGAGATTTCATATTGATTTTCTGTTACTATATCTGTTCTAATTGATAAATAGCATCTTAGATACACTGCAGGGTTTTGGGATGAACTATTTTAAAGTATATTATGTTCTTTCTCCTGTTAGCTAAGTGTTCATGTTTATTTGTTTGTTTGTAAGGTTTGGCATCTAGTCTTACTTCGTAAGCCTATGGTCTAGTACATGCTTGTTAAGCGTTCTACAATAGAGCCACATCCCCAGTCCTATTTTATTTTTTTTATTTAGAGACAGGATTTTGCTAAATTGCTAAGCAGTCCATGCTGGGTCAAATTTGTTATCTTCCTCATCCTCCCAGAGGGTTGGGATTAGGCATGTACCACCATACCCAGTTTTATTTCTTAATTTTTTTTGGTACTGGGGATTGAACTCACAACCTCATGCTTGCCAGGCAGGCACTTACACTGCTGAGCTAAATCCCCAGCCCCCAGCTTTATTTTTTTGTTTTGGGCATTGAACCCAGGGAATAGTTATCAACATCTCCAGCCTTTTTTTTTCCTTAGCCTTTTCTTTAATTTTGTGAAAGGATATGGCTAAATTCCTCAGGCTGGCAGGGTATTTTTGATTCTCCTATCTTAACCTTAGTGAGTAGCTGGGTGTTTATGGTTGATTTCATTATGTCAATTTAAGAAATTCTAAGCTTAACTAAGTTACTCAGTAGTTCTACATCCAAGAGTGTAGAGGACATGCCTGGGGCAGCAATTTTAGGCTGTAGGGTATTGTTATGGTTGATTCCTTGTGTCAATTTGAGAAGTATGTACTTCTGACTCAGCAGGGGGCCAAGGGCCGCACTTCTAAATATCCTGAGTCTGTGCAAGAAGAGGGCAGGGAGATCATGTGAGTGCTGCAAGCCTGCTTAAAATATAAAGGGTGGAAAAGAGGCTTGTTCTCCTCCTTTTTTGCTCTTGTTGCTTTTGCTATCTTCCTCTACCATGAATGGTTGACATGCAGCCATGCTGAAACCTCCACAAACTGTAAGCTAAATAAACCTTTCCTCTCTTAATTTTGAGTGGGGGTATTGTGTCTCAGCAATGAGAGAGAAATATCTAAGGCACTAGGATTACAGGTATGCACTACTGCTTTATGTATGTATTTATTTGAGGGTTTTGTTTTGTTTTGTTTTGTTTTGTTTCAGGAATCAGACTCATTACCTTGCCCTTGCCAGGCAGGTACTGTGCCACTGAACTGTATCACTGGCCCCATGCACTACCACTTTTGACTTGATAATACTTTTTGTATTTGAGCAGTTTTCTTTAACTTTGGGTGCATACTGACAACTCAGGTGATTCTAGGAATGTGGAAGTGCACTTTCTGCACATGAAACATGCTGTGAATTTGTCTTTTGGATGGTGACTTCCCTGTATGTTCTGGAGCTCAGTGTCTGAGTCACTACCCTAATCACAGTCATTAATGTCACTGCTGCTTTTTCTTAGAATTAGCATGGAATATAGAAAGTCAGAGAAAGCTTCCTAACTGATCAAATACAGATTATGTGAATGTGTTTTCTATGTGAAGAAAATTCAAACTGGCATATCAGGTGTGTGGAAGTCAATATGTTTCTGTCTTTCCTCAAGTGAACTGCTTTTACTGGGTTTACTACTACCCTTACAGACTTCTAAAATACAACTTGCAGGTCTGTGACATGTTTAGTTTGTGTTTTTAAAAAATGTAATAGCATAAAAATAGAAAACATTGCTGATAATGTCAAACTGCTTTCTGTTTATTATTTAATTTTCATAACATTTATGTGGTAAGACATTGTTGTAGATTCAGTTTCATAGATGAGAATACTGATGCAAGGTAAGGCTATGTGTCCCGAACAGGTGATTTAACCAGGAAAGGATATTCCCAGTATTTAAAAAGATTATGTCCCACCCCCAGTGTTTGCCTTATTAGTATGAGTTGGGCACTGCAGTTTTTTTACACTTAATATTTCTTAGAGAATGTTTCATGGTAGTGAGAAATCGATCACATTCTTCAACTTCTTATTGTGATTTATTGAGAATTCTAGCATTTTTTTGAAGATATTTTCTTATTTTGTTTTGCTATTATAGAGTAGCAGTAGGCATCCTGATGCATTTGCTTTTTAAAATTTTGGTTTATCTTAAGACACACGTCTCAAAGTGTGTTAAGTATGTCACAGTTGATGTGTAGTTCAATTTGCGCCTTTTAGAAATGGTTCCGACAGTTAATTGCTTCAGCATTGTATGAGACTATTCACTTTTGTACATTAATGTTCACTATAAATTGTTGTCAGTCTGATGAATGAAAATGTATTTTCTTTTTTGTTGTTTTCACTGATTATTAATAAAATTGAACATCTTATATTTGTTTTAAGAATTCTGTTGATGTTTATGTTTTTCTTGACTTGTCTTTTTTTGAAATTTTGGATACTAGTCCCATATCACTGTGCTTTTTTTATAAGTAATTTTCAGAATTTATGGTTAGTTATAATACTTAATGTACTTTACAGTTTTAAAATTTCGTATCTAGTCTGTTTGCTGTTGCACTCATATTTGAACTATTTTGATCCATTCTCAAAATAGTTCTTCTCTTAACAATTTAACAATCTCTTCCCAGTTAATTTGTGATGGTTTCTCTATGTTACATTCAGTACCTGACTTACAAAATACAACTTAAAGGAGAAGATAGTTGGTTCACAGTTGAAGAGGTTTTAGTCCATGATTATCTGGCTCCAAGGCATAATCATCATGGTGAAAGGGTACAGAAGGGGAAAGCTGCTCAATTTATGGCATCCAGCAAGAGCAGTTGAGAGGAAGGGATTAAGGACCAGATATAGTTTCCAAGGTCATGCTTCCATGACCCCTTTAGACACACCTAGAAATGTGCTTTATTGAGCTAGGTGTCTCTCAAGCCAATCCAGTTAGCAGTCAAGATTAACTGCTACAGTAATTACTGGTTTGTCATATATTGTCACATCTAAGAGAGCAGACATTCTTTTTTACTTTTGATTTTTAGTATTTTCCCATGTATGTTCCCATACATATTTTCGTGTGTGTGTGTGTGTGTGTGTGTGTGTGTGTGTGTATTGGAAATACTGAGGATTGAACACAGCAGTGTTGTACCACTGAGCTACAACCCTAGTCTTTTTATTTCTAATGTTGAGGCAGGGTCTTGCTTAGTTGACCAGATAGACCTTAAAATTTTGATCCTTTTGCCTCAGCCTTCCAAGTAGCAGGAATCACAGGTGTGTGTATGTTTGTGTGTGTGCACACACCCGTGTGCGCGCTTTGAAAAAGGGTGTCACATTTTGTCAAGTGCTTTTTCTGTATCTTTTGAAGTTACGTAATTTCAATTACTCATTCTTTCAGTGTAATACATTACATTAAGTGATTCTCATAAATTGAACCATCATACTTCAGAGATAAACTACTTGGTTATGATACATAATTATTTTAATGTGCCATTGAACTTAACATTGAGTTTCACTTTTTTTTAACACCCTGCTCAATTTCTTTCATATAAATACTTCTAGGTAGCTTTTTCTTACTATTCTGAGTTAAATATTTTCATTACTGTGGCTTTTGACATTTGAGCTTTCACTCATTTATTTAGGCAGAATTTCTACTTTAATTGTAGTGTCATACACTTTGTTTCTGCCTTCAGTGGAAGTTTTACGGTGTTCTACCAATAGAAATTTCTTGTTATTTGAAAGTGATCTTTACCAGCTTAAGGATTGCTCTATATGTTCTTGTTTATTGTTATCAGTGTTATTTTTTGATTTTTACCTGATAAGTGAATGTCGAAACATAGTAGCTTTTTGATTTCTATTAAGAAATAACAACTTCAGTAATCTTTTTGGATTTTTATTAAAATTTCCTAATATGCTTGTATTTTAAATTACTAGAGTTTATATTGACAGACAGTACAGTCTAGTATATAAAAGTCATCTTTTAGTAATTAAACCGGCAGTTAGAGGTAACGTATTTGAAGAAAGTGTAGTTTCTTGTCTCATGGCTTTAAAGATCTGATATTGTCATGGTCAGTTCCCACAGACTGGTTGTCTTCTTCTTTCCAAGGACTGTTTTTGGTCAGTATTGAATTTATTAACAGTAATGTGGCTGGTCAAAAATTTTTTGTTCCTAGAAAAATAGCTTTAGGATATTTATCTTAAGAAAGACAAGATTTAAAAAATTTTTGAAGATAAATGTAAGCATTTGGAAATCCTGAGTTTGTGAACCCTTGAAAAGAACTTATTTGTACTTACTGCATTTATTACTCCAGGATAAATAGAGTTTATCTTGGAGTTGAGTTAGGGTTTTCTCTTTCTTTTCTCTTTTCCCCCTTCTCTTTTTACAAATTCTGGAGGCTCTAGGCTCAGTTTAACTATTTTCATTTGGCAGAGCACCAGATTTCCAGTAGCCCTGAAGTGAACATGCTGCTGTTGCTTAGCAACTACTTGTGAAGTCTCGTGGCAATAACTGAATTATAAATAGTGTTACAAGCAGAAGTATGATTGAAATTGAGATTGGGAAGAAAGGCATACTCTTGTCTTACAGAGTCAGTTTTCAGGAGTCTGGTTTATGAAATTGGGAGTATAATAAGCCTCATGAGGAAGATAATAGGACCTTTGTAGAGGTCCTTTTTAAATTAACATTTGAAAGTCTGCTGTTTTGATTGTTAAGATTAAACAGTACATAATGGAGACAGTAGTTCATAGAAACTAGAGAACTACTAATTTTGATGATCATATATGTAGAACACTCATTCATGGTATTTTACTGCCTGTATTTCTTTTCGTATGTTTATGTTTGGTTTCATATGTATATATGGTTTACTATATATGACATTCATGTATGTGGCTGTATACAGTGTTTTCTGTTAGACTTTTAATTATATCCTTTTTTGCAGTGTCTAAAAAATTGTCCTGTGGTAATGGTCCTGATGAGTTCTGGATACATGAACAAAACCAATCTATTATTATCATTGCTTAAAGTGTACATTTTAGAATAGGATGTATTAAAATACTGTTAGAGAATCAAAATTTGAAGGATCTTGCAAGGTCTTTATTCATATGCATATTCTTGTATTTCATATGCAAAACTTTAGAACTGAAGATGGTAAATTATTTGCTCATTATTGCCACCCTGATCTGTGTTTTCTTCTGTATGGCATCACTTTCTCTTGTGAATGCATGTATAGTAGCTCTTTATTTTACTTTATTTTTTTGCATTCATATTTCATTGGTTTACACAAAATTTAATTGAATTCCATAATATATAATAAAAATATACGACTGAGTTCCGGAACAAGCACAGTTTGTGACAAATTTAGGTGACAACAAAAAATAATCAGTTAATATATTTGAAGAATGAGTGGAGAATATTGGCTGATTGATAATGATAATTTAGAAGAGAGGGACTAAGAATTTTTGAAGTATGATGTTTGTGGGAGGGAAAGGAAGATGGGAACATAAAAAGAATTGCGATTTGTTATCTACATGTAACAGCTTCCCAAGATGAATATAATTGTTATGTACTGCAGATGTGTGTATACTAGTAAAAATAAAAATTAAAGTATGATATTTTGTGATATTTAAATATTTAAAGAATTTTAGTGGATTGCTTAATTTTTATACATTCTTCAGTGGAATTTTTGTTGCTTAAAACCATTCTGTGTTCTTATGTTTTAAGGGCATTGTCTATAAACTTTATTTATGATATTAAATCCTTACATAATAATTTTCATATTAAGTATTTAGATTTTCAGTGTCAAATGTAAGAATTTATTACACATTTTAGATAATTGTGCTAAAGAAATTTTTAAATTACTTTACTACTTCACCAAAACTTTTGAGAGTGGCAAATAGAAGAGGCTTGGTCATTTCTTATACCCTATAATTTTATTTTATTGTGACATCAGACTGCAAATTGTAATCTTCAGGAATTAAAATATACTCCAGAGTAAAATTGTAGTGTACAAAGAAGTATGCAAATTAATGTGTTAAACAGTTTTTTTTGACAATTAGATTCTCAAATAATTTTAGAAAAAAGTGCTAGAAAAATGCAGTGTTATTGCAATTTTGAGAATTTATAGTTTTGAATTCATTCATTGATTCAAGTGCTTCATTCTGAAAAGAGCAAGTAAGTACATATTTATGAGCATGTATACATATATGTACATAAACATAAGTAAAATAATGTGAGCATAATACATTACTTGGAAGTGGTCCATTTATATGGCCAGGTGTTTATTTTTCTTTAATTGGCATCTAATAAAAAGGATGTTAAATTAATATTTTAGGTGATAAAATGTAAGATACGCATTTTCCCTAAGAAAGTAAAATGTTATAGTTGGTAGTTTTTAGTTTTGTGTTATCTATTCCAAGATTCATGCTAGTATATTGTTTCTATATTAAGACTGTTGCCAGGCAGCTTTAAAGTTTCTCCTTTTATGGTTACCCAATTTTTAGCTTCCTGATTGGTTATGTCACCTTGCTTTCATTAGCCAACCACAGTGACTATGCAAATTGTATTTCAGTTTTTTGAAAGAATTGATAAGATGGTTGTAAGGGACTCATTCATTTTGGCATATGCTTATTATTTTAAAGAGAATTTTCCTCATTATGTAATAAACAAATGTAGATTTCTTTTAAAGGAGTGTTTTGTTTTTCAAATAGGAAATTAGACTAAGCAAGCTTAGTAAAGACTGAAAAATGCTTGTTTAGTGTCAGATTTGGTTTATTTTAATGATGCTATGTTTTGCCTCTGTTAGGCAATACATATATATTGTATATATTTGTATATACAATGTGTATATATTTTATTATTTTTATATGAGACATGCCAGCATATTAGTTTACTAGTTTGTTAAAGTGTTATAGATCACTTTCAAAAGAATAGCTTTCCTCATTTAAAAATTATTTTAGTTATGAGTTACATATGTATGTAACACATCATTCTTTGACTTAATATTGTGTCTTGTGTTTTCAGAACTGTGTGGTTTATTATTACAGTATCAGACTATATTTTTGTTCTTTTGTGAAATTACCTCAGAAGCACATCATAATATAAGCATGTTTAAGATGTTTTCTGACATCCATGCTTTAAGTGCACAAAATTTAGTAATTGTATAGTAGATACATGATGTGAAAAGAGCCAGAATGTTTCAGTAAACAGTATGTAAATCTAAGTGTTACAGTTCATTTTTATTGATTATTTTGAAAAGAATACCTCTGAAAATACTGGCAAATACAGTAAATGGTGACAAGAGACATACCATATGAATAAAGAAATTATTGATAAGATGTGACAGCTATGTGAAATTCCAAGAAGTTAAGAAATACACTTTATTTTAAGGCATTTATCACATTGATTATCTGTAATGCTTTCTGGTGGGTTTTTTTTTGGTGTGTACACACACACACACACACAACACACATACAGGTATGTGTGTATGTATCAGCAGTACTGGGAATTGACCCTGAGTCTCATGTATACTAGGGAAGCAGCACGTGACTGAGCTACATCCCCAGCCCAAGGCTTTGGGTTAGACCAGTCTATAATAGAAGAGAATGTGTCTGTCTCATTTAAGACTTTCTGGTCCTTCTGATAAAAGACAGTTAACTGTATCTTCCATTTGCAGAAGACTATTAATAATTTTAGTTAGAGATACTAATAGTCTACTATCCATGTTTCATGCTCGGAAGGAACTTTTTCTTTTTGGCTTGTTTTCTTCTTTCATATTGTGTGTGTTGCACATCTCTTGTCATCCTGCAAGATAAGCATACCATAGAATTAATTTCCATTTAGGACAAGGAAAACCAGCAACTGGCACATCTAAATGAGGACATAGAGAATAATTCTGGTGGTATTTTACTTATACTCTTATTTATTTATTTTGTCCTAAGGATTGAACTCAGGACCTTGTACTTGCCAGGCAGGTGATCGTGCTGTTGAGTTATGTTCTTGTGCTCACTTTTATTGCTAGTGTAATTACAGATGCACTTACTGACCTAGAAATGTGAATCCTCTACAGTACAAATCAAGTTTTCTTAATACCACCCCCTTCTCTCATTCAGTATTAGAAGTGTGACCCAGTAGAGTATTAGTTTAAAAAACAAAACACTCCCCTGAAGTTCTGCTATTTCTTTTTAAAAAATAAAAAGTTTATTGAGATGGTATTTACATATTATAGGGACCACCTGTTAAAGTATGATTTATAGCATGTTCACAGAGTTGTGTAGCCATCATCACAAAGTTTAGCAATTTTACTATCCCACAGAGAGAAGTCCTGTACCCTTTGGCAGTTCACCCTCATTTCTTCCCAAAACCTCCAGTCCTTAACAGTCACTAAATCTGCTTCCCATCTTCATAGATTTCCCTGTGGTGGACACTATCTTGCAAATGGAAGTATTCAGTGTGTAACCTTTTGTGACTGGCTTCTTTCCTCCAGCATATATTCAAGGTTCATCCATATTGTTGCATATATATTAGTAATATGTTTCTTTTTTATGATCAAATACTTCCATTGTATTAGTGCACTACAGTTTTTATATTCATTAGTTGCTGAATGTTTAGATTTTAAAGTTTTTAGTAATGTTACTATAAGCATTTGGGGACATACTTTTGCATGGATATATGTTTTGCTGCTTTTAGGTGTATTCCTAGAAGTAGAATTCTTAGTTGTATGGCAACTCTGTGTTCCACACAGCATCAGGAAATGGTGGCCTGTTTTCCAAAGCAGCTGCATTTTATAATCTTACCAGCATTGTATGAGGGCTCTAATTTCTCCACATCCTTGCCAAAACTCACTCTTTAATTACAATTATCCTCATGAGTGTGAAGGGTTCTCTAATTGTAGTTTGGATTTGCATATCCCTGATGAGCATCTTTTTGCGTTTGTTGCTTCTGGACTATTGTCTCTTTGGTCTGTTTGTAGAAATGTCTGTTCCAGTACTTTGTCCATTGTTTTTGTGTTTTGAGGGGGAGTACCAGGAATCAAACTGAGGGACTTCCCGCTGGCCAGGCAGACGCTGTGCCGCTGAGCGACATTCCTGGGCCTGTTTTGTTCATTTAAAAAAGTAGTTATTTCATCTTTTTATTACTGAAATGTAAACGTTTTTATGTATCTTAGATACCAGTCTCTTATCAAAAGTATTTTTCCCCCACTGTCTAAATTGTCATTTTACTTTCTTGATGCTCTAGACCAGTGATGGTAAGCCTTTTAGAGATTTCAGTGATCACAAACAGCCAGCCATGGCATGCATGCTGTAGGTTTGCCACCCTCTGAGACCTTTGCAGCACAAAACTAATTTTGCTGAAGTTCAGTTAATCTCCCTTTTAGTTATTTGTTCTTTTTGGGTCATCTTAAAATATTTACCTATTCCAAAATTTATGCTTGTGATTACTTCTAAGGAAGTAAGCGAGTTTATGCTTATATTTCTAAGTTTTTATGTTTAGGTCTTTGATCCATTGAGAGTTAACTTCTGTTTATTGTAAGAGATAGTGATCCAAGTTCATTCTTTTCTTGGGACTATCCAGTTTTCCAAGCACTTTTGTTGAAAATGCTTTCTTTTCTTATCTGATAGCCTGATAACCCTAACCTAAACTCAATTATGTGTAAATGTGAGGGACTAATACTAATTCATTGACCTGAATCTCTCTCCTTTTACCACACTGGATCACTGTAGCTTTCTTGTAACAAGTTTTGAAAATACGAAGCATGAGTCCTCCAGATTTATTTTTTTCAAAGTTGTTTTGGTTATTGTAGGTCCCTTGCATTTCTCTGATTGATTGATTGATTGATTTGGATCGGCTTGTTACTTCAAAGCAGTTGGGATATTGAACTTGTAGCTGTTTTCAGAGATTGACATCTTAAACAATATTAATATTTTGATTAGTGGGCATGGGATTTTTTCTCCACTGAAGTCTTTCTTTAATTTCTTCCCTGATGTTTTGTAGATTTTATAGTATTTTGTTCATCTCTTGTTAAATTTATGATTTTTGAAGCTATCATAAAAGGAATTTTCTGTTTTGTCTCGTCTCATCTCCCCTCCCCTCCCTTCCTTTTCTTTCCCTTCCCTCCTCTCCCTCTTTTCTTTTCAAAATGATTTCATGGTTTTTTGTTATGTTGTCCCAGACAAGCCTCAACCTCCTGGGCTTGAGCTGAGGACTCTGTAGTAGAGTAGAATAGCTGGGATTACGGGCATGCAGTTTGCCAGACTAGAATTGTTTTCATTTTCAGAAAGTTTGTAGGAAAGATACAGAAATAATAGATTTTTGCATATTGATCTTACACCCTGCAACCATGTTCTTTTATAGCTCTAATAATTTTTTAATTCTTTAGTATTTTTATATGTGGTTCAGTCATCTGCAAATAGGGATAATTTTATTTATTTTTGAGTGTTACTTGTTTTATTTTCTTGCCTAATTATCTTGTGTTGTGGTTTGTGTCTAGGTGTGTCCCCCACCAAGCCTCCTGTGGTCATGGGGGTGGGCCTTTTGAGGACGACTGAGTCCAGTGTTTGTGATTGGTTCATTGTCTGGTGCTGGGATTGGCAGTGTGAGTGCTGCACCTGCCCAGGGGCGGGGAGCCACCATATAATATAAGGGAGGGAAGGAGGCGTGCTTTCCCCACTTTTGCTTTTGTTGTTTGCAGCCGCCATATTGCCCCTTAGCTGTGCCACCTTGCCTTGGAGCCAGCTGAGTATGGACTGAGACCTCCACAAACTGTAAGTTAAATAAACCTTTCCTTCCTTTATTTTGGGGGTCAAGTATTTTGTCTCAGCAAAGAGAGAAAAGTAACCAAGACATCTTGGTTATAACCTCTAATTTAATGATGACTAAAAGCGGCAAGGGCAAACATCATTTCTCTTCAGCATAATCAGGCATTAATAATGCTTTTTTTTTTTTTAAATTGGTACCAGGGATTGAACTCATGACCGTGCACTTGCAAGGCAGGCACTTATGTCGCTGAGCTAAATCCTCAGCCCCAATCAGGCATTAATAAAAAAAAAATACGAAATTTGACCTTGAGTAGACCATCCCAGTTACCTGGTCTAACGTCTCCAGTTTTATGGTTGAGAAAACTTTTCTTGTTCCTCTAAAAGATTTATCTTTTACCACCACATATAATGTTAGTTGTAGACTTTTCTTAGATGATGTAGGATTCTGTTTGTCCCCGAGAAGGCTCATTTGTGCGGAAGGCTTTGTTGCTGATTGGAAAAATGTTTGGTTCATAGGAGCTCTAATTTATTTCATCAGTGAATTAACCTAATGATGAGGTCATAATTTGATGGCACTATTGGATGGTGATAGAAACAGGAAATGGGTCCTGAAAGGAGTGGATAATGGAGACATGATGGGAGGCTATATCTGGTTCCTGGCCCCATTTTCTCTAATTCTTCTGTTTTCTCCCTGCCTCTTGGCTGCTGTGAAGTGAACAACTTTCCTCCACCATGCCCTTTTGCTATGATATTCCTGCCTTGAAGCCAGCTGGCTTGGACTAAAATGAAATCATGAGACAATAAATATAAGGGTGAACACAGTATACAGTGAATGCTTCAACTAAAAAGTAAAGATATATTGCCACTAGACCCCCCCTTAAAATACTCCCTCTACCTTTAAACACACTTATCCTATCAGTCCTACCATTTTCTGAAAGTGTTGACAGTGTTCTTTAGTGAGCATCTTTATAAGATGTGACTGAAAATACAGGTGTCTTAGTTACTTTTCTCATTGTTGGGACAAAATACTAGACACTCAGTGCTAAAAGAGTAAAGATTTATTTTGGCTCACAGTTTGTGGAAGTTTCAGTCCATAGTTGGCTGCCTCTAAGGCAGGGTGGCATGGCAGAGGGGCATCACAGGCAGAAGATGGCAGCAGTAAGTAGTGGAAACAGCAGAAGCAGCAGCAGCAGCAAGCCTGCCTCTCCATTTTATCCCATTCAGACTACCAGCCTTTTGGGTAGTGCCAACCACACCCAGGATGGCCCTTCCGTTATCCACATCATTAATTCCAGTAGCACACCATAAGCCATCACCTTTAAAATGCTCCATCTTTGAGCACATGAGGCTTTGGGTGGATTTCTAGATACAAGCTCTAACTTGAGTACTGTCCAGTGAAAAGGCTCCTAAAAACATCCATCTCATCTGTGTACCTCATTCACTGTGACTGACAGTGTGCAACTTCTAGTGTTTTTTCCCGGAGTGAGAGTAACCATGAACAGTAAGTGTTTTGAGTCAATTCTGGACAACTGGGAAAGCTGTGACAGTGCAATTAAAGACATGAAAGAGGACATCATGCCTAAGCAAGAACTTTAAAAGCTATTGTACAGTATGTGATAAAAACAGTGAATGTGGGTCAGGGATTTAGCTCAGCGGCACAAGTACCTGCCTGGCAAGTGTAAAGTCATGAGATCAATCCCCAGTAAGAGCATACCCCCCACTTTGCACAAAAACAAACAAACAAACAAACAAACAAACAAAAAATCACCCAGCCAAACAAAAAAACAGTGCATGTTTAAATTTAAAAAAATTATTACAATAAAATGCATTCTAGTGCCATTAATCCCCCTCAAAAATAATCTTTTTGACTCAAACATACTTGTTCCATTTTTCTTGGCACTTTCTGAGGCATTTCATGAGAGCCTTTGGTTGTGCTGTTGTGACTTCATTCATGTCCTGAATCAATTCAGAATGTTTACCTTTCATACAGTCACAGTGGGAAGAGCAGATCAGGTAAATAAGGTATATTAGGCTATACTGTATGTTTTAGGAATCTGTCTTTCAGTTAGATAGTACTTGGTAGCAGCATTTAATGCATTTTTAAATCATACCTCATGAAGGCTGTCATAAAAAAGGACACCAGAGCTTCTTTTTTTTTTTAACGAATTTTTTTTTTTTTTTATCGGTACCAGGGATCGAACTCACGACTGCCTGCTTGCAAGGCAGGCGCTTATGCCACTGAGCTAAATCCCCAGCCCCCAGAACTTCTTTAGAAAGGGACAAGAATGATGGGATAGGTATGTTCAAAGCTAGGGAGAAAATTTTGAGAAGGATTAATGGCAGTGTGTCTTTTATTGTGATAAATTTTTTAAAAATGGAAGAGCACAGTAATTTTTGATCAGCCCATGTATGTTTATTACTCTTCCTATTCTTGTCTTTTTTTTCTCTGCCACAAGACCTAGTGGGTAAGTGGGTAGCGAATGCTTCTTCAGCCTTTGTTGTAGATTGACAACAACAGCCAATGAATTTTGGTGTTTTTACTGTTGTTGTTTCTGCATTACCACCTAATAAAACTCAATGAACAGGGAAATAAGCTCTCCCCTTTTTTCCTGAGGCTGGATTAATAAGAAAAGCTTTCCCCTTCACATTTGAAGTATTTATAACTTCTAGCTTTTTCATAAAGCATTTTGTGTGTTTTTAATTGCCCAAGCAAAAATGTGAAGCGCATATATTTGGAAAAATGATTTCTTAAATTCCTGAGGAAATGACTCTATTCCTTACTTATCTGGTGATGGAGTTGGGTAAGCTAATGGGTAAAGAAACAGGTATTGTAATTTGATCAGTGTATTCTAAAGTGGCATTTATTTTACGTCAGCTGTTTTAATTTGTCCATATAATGGAGTGATCCCCAAAATACGCTTGAAAAAAAGTATCTTTTTTTTTCTTCAGGTAGTAGATTACCCTACAATTTCTCAACTCAGCAGTGAATGCAACAGAAAGTTAACTACAGTGACCATTATGGTTTTGATGTAAGCATAATTTCAAGAGCATGATTTGGTCCTATTTGGTTTAAAGAATTGCTGGTAGAGATAATTTTTTTTTGTTTTTTTTTGGTTAGGATTATTTTTAAAAGTTTAGTTTGAGGATATTCCATTCCACATTGTAATATCTGAGCTAATATCAGTTGGGTGATACCAGGCAATGAGCTTATTTGTTGAGGGGTTAAGTATTTTGTTCACTCAATATTTTATTGAATTTGTGACTAACCAGTATATAAGAAATGTCTTTCAGGTTTTCTTTTTTATTAACTGAGACAAAAACAATTTTATTTCCAATGCTGAATAGCAGAATATTTGAGTCCTTCATTTCTGTAATGGAACAATTTATCAGTGCCAACAACCTTCAGAATTAATGAGAATTTAGTTTTTAGAAGTTTGCAAAGCCATAGCATCATCCAACATACAAGATAAAGAAGATATGATGTCAGGATCACTAGAGACTGGGGAGCCTGGCCACTTACTGTCATTAATATCCCTCATTTTTATTCCTCTCCTATCCCTTTTTGTTTGTGAAGATGTCAGGAAACTACTGACAGTGCCGTAATGCCAGTTGAGAGAAAAATCATAGCCTGTATTGGCAAACCTATAGCACATGTGTTTTTCTTTTAAGACAAAAGATGCTAATGTGTAGGTTGTTTTTTCTAAACTAGAACGTTAGTATTCAGGTTTATTTGCAGTGTTGGCACTTTACAATAAGTGAGTTTTGGGTTGCATTTTGAGTACCCAGTTGCTAAAAGGTTCATGATAATTGGCCAATTAGAATTGAAGAATTACGAATGACAGGATGCTCTGGATCCTTAAGTAATAAATATTAGCAGGTGCTTTGAGTAACCAGGAAACACAGAACATGTGAACATGATGAAAGTCACTGTGGGATTCTAACAGAACTAGTGAAAGTAGGTATTATATTTCACTAAAGCTGTAAAAAAAGAATGGATTTTAAATAATAATGACAATTTAATATATTTAAAAGACTGTACTAAATATGTGCAAGTGAAGTGGGTGAACCATGGCACTATCGGGTTTACTAGTCCAGTTCATTGGCAATAAACAGTGTTGCTAATTAGCATTTGCTGTAGACCACAGATTTTATTTTCAGTAATTTTGTGAATTTTCAAGCAAAATTTATCAGCTCAAGATAAAAATGTAGTTCTTAATCAAGAATTGAGGTTCTTAAAAGAATCCAGCAGCAGTCAGAGAAATTCCTCCTTATAAGAAGAATCATCAGTGATGATTAACAGTCGTATTTTTAAAGAGGTTTGGAATCATCAGTGATTATTAAAATGATTGTTTAAGAGTAGGACATTATTAGTCATATCTATTGTCATGTTTAGCTAAGCCAGGTAAAGAAAACAAATTTGAATAAAAATTATTTTCAGTATCCCACTCAGAAAGTTATACTATTTTCACTGGATGAACATAATTGGAGTGACTTTGTCAAAAATAGAAGTGTGTACATTCACTTAAATGGTTTTGTTTAATGTTTTCAAGATTTTTGCTTAATTTTATTATACTTTATCAGGTATTTATTACTTTAATAAAGTATTTTGTGTATATGCATTTTGATAGAATAATCTTGGTTTTAAGGCTGTTTGGAAAGCCTTTCTTACTTAAAATAAGAAAAAAAAAATCCTACCATAAACCTGCCATTCAAACACAGCCCCTTAATTTATAGTACAATGTTTCAATTTCATTATTCACTTTCATTTTCACACCCTTGGATTCTTGGTAGAGCACTTGCCCTCATCTGCTTCCCTTGTTGCTGGGCAAGGTTTGTGGTGCTAATGTCTGATTGGCTTTTGACAAGTGCGGCTTTGAGCCAATAAGACGGTGAATTTCAGTTCCCTTGCAGGGCAGAAGCATTGAAGCAGCTGTTGATTTATTTTTCCTGTGGGGAGATTATATAAACTAGAGTATGGCTGCAGCAAGCTCCCTCTTGGGTATGTCTGAAAAATTACAAGTTCCATCTGTAATGAAGGGGGTGGGGAATAATGGGGTTTGTTTAAAAAGACCAAAAACAGCTTGTTTACCAAGCAAATCTAATACGCAGTGATTTTGAGAAAAAAACGTCTATTTTCATTTTATGATATTGCATTAAAAATTGTAGAGTGATGCAATAATAATAAATTTCCCTTCAATTTTATATGGATATTTACTTTACAATCCATACTTCTTTAATTGCTTCAGAAGGAAAGCTCCTATCACCTTTTGTAACTTGGTATGAAAAGCAGTTAAGAAGAAAAAGTTGTAGTAATTACAACCTTTACAAATAAGAGTCAGACATTTAATTTCATTTTATGAATAAACTGAATCAGTTCAGTGCAGTAGACAACACAGTATTTTACCAGGCTATCCATGGAAGTCCTTTGAGTTTAGAAAACTGTTAAGTTTTGGACCTTGAAATGTCTAATAGTGGTAGGTAGGTATGAAAATTACGTTAATTACATAATTTTAGGGTTTTAGGAAATTTTAATTTTAAATGTTTTATAAATGTAAGAACTATGAATTTTTAAAAATTACATTTGAATTTGGCAGATTCAAACTCATTGTTCTTAGGTATTATCCATGATGACTCATTCCTCAGGTAGGAAACTTATATTTCTGAAAACATTTATGGACATCTGTTAAGCAAGGTAAAGTAGCATAAAAGATGAAAATTGTATTTATTTGTGTTGTATATTTAATGCATAGCCTATGGATTTAAAATTTTATGCAAACTGTGTTCTAGATTACGTACTTAAGACAAAGAACCACACTGAAGTATTTCAGATCCAGTTCTTTAACTATGTGTCTCAAACGTTATTGTCCGCCTCCTGTTGCTGGGCAGGAATCAGAATGCTGTCATCTCATTGGCTGAGTTTGTGAGCAGCTCTTGAACAGCCACTTAAATTCTTGAGCTTTTTGAGCAGACAGATTGTAGGCTAAGACAAAACAGCTTCCCTTTGTTGTTTCATAGCTATGATCTTTTTGCTAGAAAGAAGAATGAAAGGAGTGGGTGGAGAAGGATGAAGCAGAGAAGAAAATGTTTTCACTTGAAGAATTGGCTCATTGGGCTTTCCTTAGAAATAATTTACCAAAAATTTACAAGCCAGAGACATATTTGCAGGTAACACACCCTTCTCTGGTTATTCAAATACAAAGTCCTGTAGAAAAGATTTAGTTAATGATAGTATTTCCCCAAAGCTCTAGAATCTGAATATATGCTATCTTTTTCATTAAAAGTACAAGTACTAGCTCATCACATTTGCAGTTGCTTCTAAAGATGGCATATTTTCTTGCTGAAAATATAAATGCCATTTCTGCGAAAATAAGTTACAGCCATGTGAAAGCTTCATGATTCTAGTAGTGCCACCTTAAAAAGTAACATTTTGCAGAAATTTTATAAATGGCAACTGAGATCTAGGTGACGGTGTTCAAAATGATCTTTAGAAATGTCTTATTCTGGTAACAGCCACAGAGACTTATGTTCAGGTAACATACCCTTCTTGGATGAATATCTTTTTAAAATGTGCTTTGTTTATGCAAAATAACTTCTAAAGGCAGATTGTTCATTGGTTTACACAAATATGGCTGAACTAGTTTGAACTGGTTGCTTATGCTACTTCCGTATTTTGTCAGTTTTTCTTTATACTTCGAACCCATAAAAGATTTAGTAAATGGCTGTAGTGTGCTCCCTTGTGGGTATGGATGGTAGTTACTCTGTTAACTGTGTTTTTGCAGTGCTTTTATTTCTGAACTTAAATGATTTGTTGTCAAAACCAGCTTATCTTGGATACTTACTTTTATTACATACTTTGCAGTGGCAGTATTAAATGTGAGATTCACATGTTGGATATTCTAATATATAAAATACCTCAAGTATTTGAGAAATTTGTCTTAAGACCCATTTATGCCTAAAAACATTATAGACAACATTTATTGTGCTTACTACATTCTGAATGCTTAATAATAGTTAATATTAATTAGTTAAATCTCAGTCTTTGTCATAACCTCTGTGGCAGGTATTGATATTACTTTCCTTTTAAGGAAACTAAAACTAAGAAATTGAAATACTGGATGACTTACTCAGTGTTACACATTACAATGCCTGAGAGAACTGGAATTTAAATCTATGAATTCATGTAGCATTTATGTTCCCATAGAAATTTTTTTAGACAAAAAGTATTTGGAAATATTTAAAAGTTAACATAAATGTAATTATTTTGTATGTCTGGAGTCAGCAAGGAAAGTGACAAAATTTTCATTGCATCTTCTTTGCAGAAAAATTTTGCAGTTAATGTGACTTTGGAATGGGAAAGGAAAAATCTTGAAGTTGAAATTCTAGGCTGTAATTAATAACCCTTTAAATAATGTCCATGATAATTTTGCATTATAATTTTATTCAGTTCCATAATTTAAGTAAAAAGAGTAGGAAGAGAAAGAAATATGTTATTCACTTAAATTCACTTAAATTGGTAAATATGTTATTCACTTAATTAAATTCTAGACTGAGTATGATCACAGTCTAGAAACTAATAAAAGGGTAGACTCTTAAGCTGTTTGATCTTTAGCAAATAGATCAGGCCTATTGTTTAATATCTGTCAGTGAAAGACCACTGTAAACATACTTATTGAATAAGTCCAATTTACTATTTATTGCAGGGAGGGAACAATGCTCATTATAGGGAAACTATAATGTACATCAGTGAGGATGTTAGAACAAAGCCCAGTATAGATTTTGTTTATTGTATAGTTTGGGTTATTTGGGGAAGATTTTAAGGAAACGAATCCTCAGTTTGGATTGAGTGATTAGAAAGTACATATGTTAATACATTTTATTTATATAGGGAATTCAGTGGCGAGGAAAAACTGTAATTGATAGAGTCATAGCTGTCTCTCATTTAGGAATGTGGGCGTGTTTGATACTTTGTGGGTTGCACAGTGACCTTATCTGAGTTGACCGTGTTGTGACATGGTTGTATGTCCTTTAGCTATGTGGCTTACTTACAACCGTCAGGTCAGTTTTTAAAGACAGTGAGGCCTACCAGTGGGTATCATATCCGAAGCTGCCCCCTGAGCCCAACCATAACAATTATATCCTGCTATCATTCCAAAGGGTAACATAGGAAGTGGATAGCAGTGTAAAAGCAATATTCTTACCTTTTGTACATATTAGTTCTTTTTTTTTTTTTCTTGGTACTGGGGATCGAACTCATGACCTCGCGCTTGCCAGGCAGGCGCTTAAGCCACTGGGGCTAAATCCCCAGCCCCATCTTAGTTCTTAAAAGACTGTTTTATTCCACTGTTGACTGATGTGACATTTTCTTTTTCCAGGAGCCACTAGATCTATTTTCTTTTACTTGCTTCATTGCACTGGGTATGAGTTAACATAGAAATGGTGCTACAGAACACCTTGTCTTGGCCTGATTTTATTTCACCATTAATGACACCTGTAGTTTTCTGTGTAAATATGCTTATTAGATTCGAGTTTCTGTGCTAGTTTTTGCAAAATTTGAGTAAATTTTGAATTTTTTCAAATGGATATTCTGTATCTATTGAGAGGATTATTTTCTTTCATTCTGTTTAGTGGTCAGTTAAATGTACACACATCACATAAATATATAAGCAGCAAATTTACTGGGAGATTGATTGTGAGTGTGAGCAAATCCAGGCTTGATAGTGAGTTTGGGACCAGCCTTGGTGAGTGAGAGAGCCTATCTCAAAAAAGCAAACCAAAGACTGCTCCCACCCCTATCATGCTGGGTTATAGCCCACTTACTACCTTTATTTTCATTACATCTATTGTGATCAGATCACATTTTGAGGTACTGGAATTTAAGATTTACTTCGAGGGGTGAGTGGTTGCACTATTCAACCAGTGATCTAGTACCAAACATTCATTTAGTTTAGTCAGACTGAATTCATCATTCAGTTACTATGGTGGGCATGAAATAAAATTGCACGACTTGCTCACAATCAGTATTGATTGATTTCTGGGTATGAAAGCAACCTTACGTTTTTAAAACTGCATTTCAATTGATTATAATGTGTTAACTTTTAAATAAACCCATTGCTAACTAACTCAGATGAAAGAAGATACAATGCACTTATTTCAGTAGGATAATGGAGTTATAAAGCATCAGAATGTGAGCTGCAACTAAAGAAGCTCTTAGAAATTTATAGCTTTGTGTTAGTATATTGCAAAAGAGGAATGATTAAAAACTAATGATTAAACTTGAACCTCAAGGAGAAAGATGATAAATCAAACCCATTCAAGCAAGTGAGAGAAAAAAATGTTAGGCGAGAAAGCAGTGAAACTAGAAAGCGGATATAAAAAAATACCAATCAAGATAAAAGTTCACTTTCTTTTTGGAGACAGGAGCTTACTTTAATTCAAGCTAGCCTTAAATTCACTGTGAAATCCAGGCTGGCCTCAAATTCATGACAGTCTTCCTACGTCAGCCTGCTAGAGTGTACTGCCACACTTGGCAAAAGTTCGTTCTTTGAAAAATACAATTATTAAAGTGTCTAACTAAATTTACCAAGAGAACACATTATAATATATGTGTTTTTTAGTCTTTTAATAATTTTGTTTTGTATTTTTGAGACACAGTTTTGCTGTGGAATTCAGGCTGACCTTGAACTGACTGTGTAGCATAGGCAGGCCTTGATCCTTCTGCCTCAGCCTCCCAAGTGCTGATATTACAACAGTGCACTTAGCAGCCATCTCCTGTTTTATTCCAAACCCTCTAACATTAAATTATCTCTGATTTACTTTTTAGTTCTTAGGTTAGCCTGTTCTTGACATATAATATAAATGATACCATTCAGTGTGTAGTCTTTTATGACTGATTTCTTTGTTCCATCGTGTTTTCAAGGTTCATTTATGTTGTATCACATATCAGTACTCTGTTCCTTTTATGGCTGTATAATGTTCCAGTGTGTGGATACACCATAGTTTATTAGTCTTTGTTAGTTACTGGATGTTAAATTGTTTTCAGTTTTGGCTACTGTGAGTAATGTTATGATGAGTGTTTGTGGACATGTTTTTGCATGGACATACCTTGTTTTATTTTGGGTGGATTTCCAGAAGTGGAACTGCTGAGTCATATATTGAAGACCTGCCTGTTTTCCAAAGCAGCTTGCACCATTTTACAGAACACCAGCGTACTGTGAAAATTCAGTTGCTCTACATCTTGGGTAGCATTTAATATTCTCTTCAATTATATTTATAGTGTTATGTGTAAAGTGTTTTCTCATTATGGTTTTAATTTTCCTTCTAATGATATGATGTTAAGCATCTCTTTATGTTGCCTTCTCTGTAGAAATGTCTATTCAAGTCCTTTACCCAGTTTTATTTTGGTTTACAGTATTTGGTTTTTTAAAAATTGAGTTGTAAGCTTATTTTCTATGTGCATATATTGTATAAACAGTTTTCATATATATATTCTATATACAAGTGTCTTACCAGATATGTAACATGCAAGTATTTTCCTTCATTGTACAAATTGTCTTCATTTTCTTTTTTAAAAATCAGTTTACTTATTTAGTGTGTGTGTGTATATGTGTTGGTGTATGTATGGGGGATGGTGGTTGCCGGAGCTTGAACGCAGGGACTTGCATATGATAAGCAAGCATTCCAGCACTGAACTACCTCACCAACCCTTTATTTATTTATTTAGGGAGAGAATTTCCCAAAATTGCCCAGCCTGACCTTCAACTAGACATGTTTGTGGCCAGGCTGGCTTAAAATTTTAATCAACAAGTAATGTTTTCATTTTCTTGATGATACTCTTTTGTTAAAGTTGTGTTAATATACTAGGTATGGTTATAAATGTAATCTTAAATTGAATGTACCTTGATTCTTTCTTACCTTTATGCTTCTTTTCTAGCCTCTTGATGTTTTTATTCTCACACTTCTATTTTTCTGCCTTATTTTCTTCATTTACTTATTTATGTCCCACTGAGTCCCCAGGGAATGAAAACTGGTCCTTTTTGGCCTGGAATTTTCATAATAATTGATTTCTAATATGAACTATTCCCATTACTGTGTTCATATTATGTGAATAATTAAATATACATGGATTATTAAATTCTTTTATGGCATGTGCTCTTTGTTGCTACTGTAGTTAAGTGACTTCCATTTTAATTATTAAACTTTCTCTGTTTCTTAAAAGATTCGATATGGATAGTATAGAAGAACCTCAGAAAAAAGTCTTTAAGGCTCGAAAAACGATGAGAGTGAGTGATCGGCAACAGCTTGAAGCAGTATACAAAGTCAAAGAAGAACTATTGAAAACTGATGTTAAGCTTTTAAATGGTAGCCATGAAAATGGAGATTTGGACCCAGCCTCTCCTTTGGAAAATATAGATTACATTAAAGATAAGGAAGAAGTTAATGGCATTGAAGATACTTGTTTTGGTTCTGAAGAAAGTAAAACAGAATGGAAAGAAAAACCTTGTATTCTACATGTTAATGTAAAAACCAAGCAAGATGATGATATAAATGAGCCTTTGTCTCCTAATAAAGTAACTCCTGAACCAGCCTCTAAACTGACCACTGAGCCAGCTTCTGGTGATCTAGCCTCTAGTGAACTGGCCACTGGAGATCCAGCCTCTGGTGATTCCACTTCTGGTGATCTCACTACCAGTGATGCATCCTTTGGTGATCCGGCTTCTGGAGAACTTAGCTCTAGCGATCCTGCCACTGGTGATTCTGCCTCTGGTGAACTAGTTTCTAGTGAACCTGTTTCTGATGAACCAGTTCCTAATGAAAGAGCCTCTGGTGAACCAGCTTCTGGTAATTGTGCCTCAGATGATCTATCCTCTGGTGATCCAGCTTCTGGTGATCCACCCTCTGTTGATCCTTCTTGTAGTGAATTGGCCTCTGATGAGTTGCCCTCTGGTGAGGTGGTCTCCGATGATCTGGCCTCTGCTGAACTGGCCTCTTGTGATCTGGCCTCTGGTGAACTGGGCTCTAGTAAACTGACTTCTGAATCTGCCTTTGATCCCGTCTTTGAACCAAGTTCTGCACCAGTTTGTGAACCAGTTCTTGAAACTGACAGTACAGAACAAAGTTGCAATAAAGATAATGATTTTCTTGAAAAAAATGAGGATGATGAAACTTCAGGCCAAATTCAGAATAAGGACTCAGTTGATGAGAAAAAGAAAGCTGATAGTAATATTGATAGTAATGAAGAAACTCCAGAAACAGGTGATACAATAATTTGCTCAGGTCTGTCTCCTGAAAATGAAAAGAAGGAAGAAGATCCTGTCACAGAACTTGCTCTTGGAGAAGAGGCTATATCTAGCAGTATGGAAATTGACCAAGGTGAAAAGAATGAAGATGAAAATTCTTCAGACCTTGTGGAAACCATTAGGGAAAATCTACAAAGTGACAAAAATGAGACTGTCTTAGAAAATACTGATTCTATGGAGACAGATGAAATTATTCCAATTTTGGAAAAACTTGCACCTACTGAGGATGAACTTACTTGTTTTTCTAAAACTTCTCTCCTTCCAGTTGATGAGACAAATCCAGATTTGGAAGAGAAAATGGAAGTTTCATTTGGTTCACCATCTAAACAAGAAAGTAGTGAAAGTTTGCCTAAAGAAGCCTTTTTGGTCCTTTCTGATGAAGAGGATATTTCATGTGAGAAAGATGAGTCAGAAGTTGTATCACAAAATGAAACATGTTCTTCAGGTTAGTAGGTTATTTGAATTTTAAAGAATTTTTTTTATCAGCTTTAATTAATACCTTCAGATAAAATTTTAGGTTTTTTTAAGTTGAAGTAGAGAATGTTATGACTATATAGAAAGATATTTTAACTTTATTGATTCTTAACTTCATAGTTAGATTTCAGAGTTACTAAATACCTTCTCTGTGAGCAACATTTTGCTAAGTGCTAAGAAGGGAGATAAGTAGAAAATACAGCCCTTGTGCATAAAGAACTTTTGGTCTAGGAACAGGTAAAAGGGATTTATATAATACTGTGATAGCAATTTAAGTCAATACATAATTGATTGCAAGTCTAGCACTTGTTCTTTCTTGTCATGTAGCAAACAAAATTATTTTTCAAATAATCTTTACAATCAAATCTCATATTTTTAATTTTGGAGGGTTCTGGTGAATGACATTACCATTGTTAGAAGCCAGAAACCTTTAACCCTGTTTGTCTGTTCAATAAAGACTTAATCCATTTGTTTCTTCAATACTCTTGATTCTGTCCAGGCTATTCTTTCATTTCTTGAATGGCCTGCCTCTTTTTTATGAGGTTCCTATTACTTTTAGGTTAATTCTAAACTCCTTATATAAACATGAACTTCTGAGTTCATCAGTATCTGCCTCTCATCTCTTACATTGTTTTGTAGAAAAATATGAGAATGAAAAACATTCTAATTTCTTTCTTGGTCAAACCAAAGTATAATTCCTGTGTGACACTTCCTTAGTCCCCTTGAGATTAGCATGGATACCTTTGTGACATTCTCTTGGATTTAGAATAAGTAAGAGGAGAGAATTACTGTTAAGAACAGCATGTCTACTGGAAAACCTAGGTTGTTGAAAGTAAAAATAAGGAGTCAGGCTTAGTAGAAAAAGAGGAAATTTTTTTTCCCCCAATATATAATACTAGCTTTTAGAGGTAAAGATTTTTTTTTTCATATTAAAAGATAGTTTAGATTTCTAAAAAACATTTATCAAACCTATTGAGAGACAGAGGAGGCCCTTTTGGTTCTTTTTTTGGGGGGGTACCAGGGATCAAACTCAGGACCTCGTGCTTGCTAGGCAGGCACTTGTGCCACTGAGCTAAACCCTCAGCGAAACACTGTTATCAAAATAGGTGTTATTTTTAAGTAAAGTGGTTATTACATTTAGGATAGCCTCTTCATTTCCTTGTGTTTTATCCTGTAACTATTAAAATAACTTCATTCTACCTTCTAGACAAAATACTAGTTTCAAATTGACTATTTTGTAATATTTCAGGAATTGTCATGGCTACTTTTGTTAGTTTTCATAATTGAATGTAGGAGAATCTGTGCTTTATAATATTGTATTCACATTTTATTAATGTTATTATTGATAGGCAGTTACTAAGTAAGAGTGCTTGTTTTAAAAGCCATAATATTAACCAGACATGTTACGCATGACTATAATCCTAGTACTTAGGAGGCTGAGGTAGGAAGATCACTGCGAGTTCAGCCAGCGAGTTCAGGGCCAATCTAGCTGTAGAGTGAATTCAAGGACAGCTTGAACTACATAGTGAGACCCTGTCTCTAAAGCAAAACAAAACAAAAAACAAACCTGTAATATGATTGTTACATGTTGAGTTTACTATGAGTTACAGAACAGTTGAATGTCAACTTGGTCATCCAATTTTGTCAGTTGATGTTCCTGTTTTTTTCACAAAATTTTGCATTTTGGGACTCTGGTTTTATTAAAGGTTAGTTTGGTAGCTAATTGCCAAAACTGTGAATTCCAGTAGAAAAAAATTTCCTTTTCTATTTTTATTCTAGCAGTAGAGAGGAATGAGAAGGACAGCAAACCTGAGCAAGAAGAACAAGTGATAGATGAAGATGAAAGACCTTCTGAGAAAAGTATGCATGTACAAACAAACTTAAAGTAGTTTGAAAAATAATCCATTGTGTCTAGGTTTAGGACCACTGAGTATCTATCCATTTCTGTCCATGAGGTGATTGTAAAAACTTGCAGTTTAAAATATAATTAACTCATTTCAAAAGATGACTGCCTCAAGTACCCTTGAATGTACTGGGATATATTTTGGTTTTAAAATTTTATTTATAGTTTTTGTTTTTTCAAAAAAATTGATTTGGGCTCACAATTTAAGGTATGTATGTGTTTTGAGAGAAACTTACAGATTTGTTTAACTAGTAGGTCTAGGAATTTTTCTGGGCTGATACAAATAAATGATAGTGTATGTTTCAGTTACTTAAGAGCTTCACAGAAAGGGAAGGGATAGGTCTGAGTGTTGTTAGGTTGATAGAAAGATAATTGGACAAGCTATCAGGACATGTGAGTTCTGTAATTCTCCCTGTCATCTTGTTCTCCAAGTATGACTGTAGCTAAGTTATTATAAGAGAAGTTAACGGATCAAACTGGAATTTCAAAAGTAGGCACAAAGGTATGGGTATGGTCATATAAAGGAATATGCTTTTCAGAGCTGTGGGGATTTTAGTGCTTGAAGTTTTTTATATATTGAATAAAACCAGAAAAGATTTGCTTATGATCTTATGAAATGTTAATATGATTTGAGATAGAAGTTTTGTAAAGTGAAGATTTCTGAATGTCTGCTTTTTACCTGTTGTATTTTTAAAATGACATTAGTTACTTTTTATATATTTGAAATTTTTTAGGGTAACTTTAAGAATTGTTACAGTATTGCTACTTTTTTTTTACAGTATTGTTTCTATAAGGTTAATGAATAAGATTTTTTCCTGTATTGACTGAAGAGGTATAGTTCAAATTATGTACAGTTGATAGAAATCTGTGATACGAGAATGATTATTGTATTTTGTCGGAGGATTCATTTGCACTATAAAATTTAGCAAAATGAAAGAATATGAGATGATACGTACCCTCCCCTTCCCTTCCTTCCCTTTCCTTCGTCCCTCCTGTTCTTCCTTCCTCTCCCATCCAAATATAGCTCCTCACTTCCTAGGTTCATTCCCTACTATTAGCAAAAGAGAGGAAAAGCCTTTTTATTTTTTATTTGTTTTATTTTGAGACAGGATATTGCTACATTGCCCAGACTGGCTTTGATCTTGGGCTCCTCCTGCCTCAGCCTCCTGAGTAGTTGGGCTTGTAGGTGTGTACCACTGCACCTGACTAATTTTCCATTTTAGTAGGAAAATTTCAAGGAAAGAATTTTCTGTATTTATTGTATGTGTTGTTCAGACATGATAATGTTTTTAGTGTACTGAAAATCATTTCATATTTAAAGCTAAAAGCAATATACTTGTTTTTCTGAGCCCCCAAACACTAAAATAATTGAGAATGCT
This sequence comes from Dolichotis patagonum, assembly GCA_004027295.1. NCBI lineage: Eukaryota > Metazoa > Chordata > Mammalia > Rodentia > Caviidae > Dolichotis > Dolichotis patagonum. The sequence continues at coordinate 204,121 of PVJX010000281.1, read as the reverse complement.
GTTATGATAGATAAAAACAATATTTTGCTCAGTGTGGAGAATAGGTGCAAAAGTTTTCAATAAAAGCACCTGGCTAGTCATTGTGGTTTTTGTTTTCAGATGAATTTCCTGGAAGAAAACGTTCTAAATCAGAAGACATGGATAATGTACAGTCTAAACGTCGTCGTCAATATATTGAAGAGGAATATGAGGCAGAATTTCAAGTAAAGATTACAGCTAAAGGAGACATTAACCAGAAGCTTCAAAAGGTGTTGGAAATAATTAAAAGCTATATTACTAAATAAAAAGTACCACTGTCTTTATTCTAGGTTTTTGACATTATAGTACCCTATGTTTTACTGACACCAAGTTTATTACCAAAAGATAATTTGAAGAAAGTAGCTGAGCTTAAGACATATGATTATCATTAATAACTTAACTTTACAATTCCTCTAAACTGTTTTTGGCCACATAATTTATTTGGAGAAGGTAACTGATTTTCAAAGTGGAAGGGAGACATAATGGTACATTTTTGTTTTGTAACAAAATTGAACTGTTGTTTGAACTTTTTCTTTTTTCTTCCTATGTTCAACTTTATAGTGAAAAACATCTTTGTATGTTGATATTTTAATCTTCATAATAAACTCCTTTCATGGAACAAGTTTGGTTCTAATTGCTACGTACTTCATGGTTAATATTAAAAATGGTGGGGCAAGAGCTTTAAAAGGACTAGCGGTAGGGTATATATGCAAAGATTTTGGAAACCTCTTGATGTCTTTTAGGATAGAGATAGAAATAATGCAAATATTCAGGATTTTATATATTTGCAGACTGTGCACACACGTCCCTATAGCAAGTGACTTGTAGGGGGAGGCATGTGAAACTTGGTTTTTCAAAGTTGTATATGTTTCATGGTGAAATTGTATTACGAATTTTTTTTTTAAATGCTAGGGACTGAAGCCTGGGCCCCTGCACTTAGCTACACTCCCAGACCTTTTAACATGTTTTATTTTAAGATGAGGTCTGACAGAATTGCTAAGTTTCGCAGTATGTGCTGGAATTTAGGATCCTTTTGCCTCAGCCTCCAGAGTGCTGGCATTACAGGCATGCACCAGCATACCCATGTTATAATCTAGATTCTTCCACTAAGATACAATACAAATACTTACGCTTTCTAGAAATAAGAGTGAAGTGATAAAGTGTCCTCCTCCTGTACATTTTCTTTGCTTTGATATATAGAGATAATATTGCTTCTTTAGTCCTAGACTTGTATAGATACATGAAAGAATTTTGAAAACTTTTATGTGCATTGTGAATTTTCTTCTTTAGATCATTGTTAACCTAGGTAATGGCTCTTGGATATATGCCAGTATCACATTTATTGTGAGTCCTATCATGAGATGGAAATTTTGTGTACTTAGAAATATTTTATAGAGTGTAACATTAGTACATCTTATAAAATATCAGTCTATAACATTGGAAAATTGGAAAACCAGTTCCTTAACCAATTTCCTTTAAGTGGTTTGAATGTGATAAGACAGTATGGGAAGAAAACAGTAAAACTTGAAATTCTTTTCAAATTTTTACCCTCTGGAAATTTTGTTTATGGCATATACTACTTTTGATATATAAAATTTCAGTAGATACCATAGATTTATACATTGTATTTATTAAAGTAGGCATATTTTATTTATTTAATTAATGCATTGCTATCTTAATAGTATTAATATTATTTTTTTACTTGCTGAGTTACCCTTGTATAACCAAGGAATATGTATTTCTTTAGGTTATGCAGTGGCTGCTGGAAGAAAAATTGTGTGCACTGCAGTGTGCTGTCTTTGATAAGACTTTAGCAGAATTGAAAACACGAGTGGAAAAGATCGACTGTAACAAGAGGCACAAAACAGTTCTTACTGAACTACAGGTTTGTGTGCTGACTTTAATCATATAGCCATGTATCATTTTTATAATTTATTTCCTGGGTTTTTACTTGAAGTTAATTATAATGTTCATTTAAATTCTAAGTATTGAAAGTGAAAGGAATTTATGTTAGTTTCCTAGGGCTGCTGTTAAAGTAGTACCAGGAACAGAGTGGTTTATCAACAGAAATGTATTATCTCTTAGTTGATGAGGATCAAAGTGTAAGAAACAGGAGTTTGGAAGATTGAATTTTTTTTTTTGAAAGACTGATGGTGAGGAGGAGTCTATTCCATTCCTCTTGTAGTTTCTGTTGGTTTGCTGACATCTTTGATGTTCATTGTCTTATGGAAGTATTCTCTTAATCTCTTATGTTTCTTTGATGGGGATTGTTTCTGTATGTGTGCTTATGTCAAATTTCCCTCTTTTTAAGGACACCAATTTTATTAGATGAAGGATCTACCTTACTTGGATTACTTCATCTTAACTAAGTACCTTTGTAATGATAATGAGGTACTAGTTTTCTGAGTTCCTTTTTTGAACTTTTAAGTTACATAATTCAACACATAATAGAGATTAGAAACTAGCTTGGTACCTTTTTCTTTTTGACACTGATGAAAGCTTGGCATCTAGCATGCCGTAATTAGTACTAAATAGTATTTTAAGGGATTCTTTTTATATTAATCACTTATTTTCCATGACACTTTTAAGAATGTTACCTTATTAACCCATATTTGTTAATTACTTTTTGTTTTTATTAAACATAGCTGTATATTAATATACAGTACCAGGGATTCTGACCAGCCAAAATGAACACATATATTCCAAAGCTAAGAAAGTGAAAATTTTAATCAGTTTATTTATTTTGTCATAATTAAATAACACTTCCTATTAGTCTGTCTAAATATGAGCATAGTTTCAAGAATTTTGAGTTGTAAATCCTTTGCAGGACCTATGTTTTACAAAGGAGGGAGAAGTGATCCTTTAAAGTTAAATCACTTTTCCACAACTAAAATCCAAATTGCAGTTAAATCTGAGTAGAATCTACATGTAGTGTATCTTCCATGATAAATGTTCTTTTCTTTTCTTTTTTTTTGGTACTGGGGATCGAACTCATGACCTTGTGCTTGCCAGGCAGCTGCTTACACCACTGAGCTAAATCCCTGGCCTTATTTTCTCTTTTATATGTTTACCTTGTTTGATGTAAAATTTTTAGTTAATACTGTTTTTGTAGTATAATTTTGTAGTAGATCATTTAGGATAACGTTAGTCTTGGTTCTCAACTTACACAGGTCTTTCTGTAGTGATACTATTATCTAATTATTGTTACATTTTACTGGTACTGCTGAAAATTTTGAATTAAAACTGAAAGTGAGTGAAGAGTAGAACAGAATGATTCATTGTTTTTCAGTGTTCTCCTGGGTCAGGTGTGTGTGTATGTGTGTGTGCACGCGTGTGTGTGAGATACAGGTTCTCTGTGTAGTTCAGGCTCTTGTTGAGCTGACTGGGTAATCATGCTGGCCTCAAAGTTTTAAGTAATCCTGCATTGGCCTCTTTGAGTGCTGGGATATAAGCACGTACCACCATGCCCAGCTTATTGTCTTGTGTTTTCAAAGCCTGAAGTTTTGATTATTTTTCATTTAAAGTGCAAGTTCAGATCTCTTTAACATTTAATGTGTGTTTGTGCTTAGGTGATTCTTTGTAGCCTCATACAGTGATCTCCATAAATTAATAACTCATTTTTTTTGTTACTGACAGCCTTTCAGCTTTGGGAAAATTTTAGAAGGAACATCTTCTCATGGTTCTTGTTGACAGTTCTTGAGTTCTTGGAAACTAATTCTTGTCAGTCATTTTACAGTGAGTTACCAAATTATAACTTACTTATTTTCTGAAAGATCTATCTTTTGATAACGCTTACTACTCGACTGAGGTCCACGTGCCTGTTACTCAAAAGCTAACATTAGAAAGACAACAGTTGATAGAAAGGAATTAAGTGGGTTGGGTTTGGCTTTTTTAGTTTTATTTATTTATTTTTTAAATTTTGAGATAAGAGTCTTGCTAAGTTGCATACAGTGGGCTTGATTTTGAACTTGAGGTCTTTTTGTGTTAGTCTCTCAGAGTCATGGAATTATAAGCATGTATCACTATGCTGCATTGGAAATCAAGGGCTGGTCCTGACAAAGTGGAAGGGCAATCATCTTCAAAGCTCTATTTTAGAGAACTCAAGGCACAAAGGACTTTTTAGGGAGGGAAAAGAGGAATGGGGACAGTGGACAGGAAGTCTAATGCTAAATTGTACATTCAAGCTCTCCATCACTTTTCTATAACTTGGAATGTGGTTTTTCTCTTTCTGCTACCATATCCTCAATCGTAGTCTCCTGGGCTACTCACTGGTATGGGTGTGTGTGTGTGTGTGTGTGTGTGTGTGTGTGGTGTATGTGGTGTATGTGTAGTTTTTGAATAAGCACATTTTCCAACAAGTTAAATAAACATCATTCCACTTTTAATTAAAGAACAAGATTAGTAAGTTCTTGGCCCCACATTTTAATGTTATCTGAAGATCATCAGATGTTCTGGGTTCTGTAAATCTAGAGAAAAGTTACTGATTAGTGGTTATCAGACTCAATGGCTTTTTAGTTCCTTTTCCCAGGAGTAGCTAACTCTGCAGTTAATCATTAAGATACAGAAGGCATCTTTCCCCTGAGCAAGGTGACTACAGACAATTTTTTTTGTTTTTTGGTACCTGGGGTCGAACTCACGATTGCATGCTTGCAAGGCAGGTGCTTATGCCGCTGAGCTAAATCCCTGGCCCTAAAGACAGTTTTAAGCAGTTTGCTTTAGTCAGAAGTCTCATCTAAAGCCAAGATAGTAATATATTTCTCCAGTGTATGACCTTCCAAATTAATAAATTGTAAAAATTAAGAGCAAAAGAAGCTTGAGGGTTTACACAGGTTTTCCCTGAGTTACACTTTCCATTAGGTCATCAATATTGAGTTCCTTGGTAGTAGCACCAACCTTTTACATGACCACTCTGTACTAATTTTTCAGTTTTTCCAAAACAGTATAGTAGTGTTTTTGAAATACTGCTGTTTGATTAAATGTTACCACGTCTAGTTTATTTGCTGTCTTTTTTTGTTTTCCTAATATTTTGAGTTTTTGTACAAATAAAATTCAAATAATGAACTTTTAAAGTATATACACATAATTGTTGAATATGTTTATAGAAACACTCATCCCAATAGCCAAAGTGGAAACAACGCAAATGTCCATTAACAGATTAATACGTTAACAAAATGTAGTATGTGTATAATTTATACATAGACACACACACACACACACCCTCTCCCATATACTGGAATACTTAGTCATTCCAAATACAATGGAATTCTTCAGCATTCAGTATATTCATAATTCACAATCATCTCCATTTAGTTCCAAAATTGTTTGCTAACTCAAAATGGAACTTGGTGCCCATTAAACAGGAGCTTCTCATTTCCTTCTCTCCTTAGCCCATGGCAACCAATTATCTTTTTCTTTATTGATTTACCTGTTTTTATGAATAGAGTCATACAACGTAGGATCTTTGTGTGTAGCCACTTTAACGCAACGCGATGTTTTTCAGGAGCATCCACGTTGTAGTATGCATCTGTACTTAATGCCTTTTAAGGACTAAGTATTCTGTTATTTGGGGAGGGTGTATGTGTGTGTTTATATAGCATTATACACATACTACATTTCGTTAATGCATTAATCTGTTAATCAACATTTGCATTGTTTCCATTTTGCCTATTGGGGAGAGTATTTCTATGAACATTTTAATTATTTGTGTATATTTTCAAATCTTTTGAACATATGTTAAGATATGAAATTGTGGTTTGTATGTTGATCATTTCTTTCAGTGATAGAACAATTGCCCAGTTGTTTTCCAGATCCATTTTCCTAGCCTCCCAAGTGCTAGGATTATAGGTACTGTACCACTACATTTCAGCCATTTTACATTTCTAATAGTAGCATAAGAGTTACATTTTTTTACAGTTTTCAACACTTGTTGCAGTAATACCCTGGATCATGAATGCTTCTGTTTGCAAACAGTTCAGTTGACAAAAAAAGCATTTGGCAAAATTTTGCTTCCATTCACAAACTCTGTATCCAGTGACAACATGACCATGACCATCTTTCTCACACAAGCACAAATGCAGCCATCTTCCCCAAAATCATAAAACAAATTAAGTTCATGAAACGAGGCACCACTGTATTTTCTGGATTTTTTTTCTTCTTATAATGTTGTGAAATAATACCTCATTGTGGTTTTGGTTTGCATTTCTCTAATGAATGTTAGTGTGAATCATCTTTGTTTGTGCTTCTTGAATATTTGTATCTTTTACAAATACTTGTCTAGAAAATTTTCAATTAAAATACTGGTTCATTTTAGTTTTATTTTCGTTCTTTAATTTTTGCTCTTTTGTTTACTGTTAAGAGATCTTTATATATTCTAGATCTTAAACTTAACAGACGTATGACTTGTACATGTCTTGCATCTGTTTTGTCAGTTGTCTTATCAATTTTTCTTTTTTGATTTTATTTTTTCCTTTGTGGTTCGGGGGAGAAAACCTAGGTCCTCTACATGTTAAGCAGGTATTCTACCATTGAGCTATCACTTCTGCTTCTGTGTAAGTGCATTTCACACAATATAGTTGCTTAGCTGTCACCAGCATTGTACTGATGGTAAATTACACATGGCTGACTTAGCTCCTTTGGACATTATTTGAAACAGTCAATTTGTCTATTAAGTGCATTGCCTGAGCTTCCTTTTTATTCTCCCCTCCATGAATTGGCTTTACTTTCTTGTTTCTCTTTTGTTAAAGACTAGATATTTTGAAAAAAAAATTTTTTTTTGGTTGTTGGTACATGCTTGCAGTATATGATGCTTACATTCATCTGAGAGAGTGGATATATGTATATAATTTTTTAAAAAAATTTTTTTCCCCTTCCCACCCATCTAAATTCCCATCCCCCATTTTCACCTTTGTTATTATTCTTAGCTCATATTTATGACATAATGTTACATTCATTGAGTTGCTGTACATGGCATATCTTAATTCTACTAAATTCTTCTTTCCTTCCCCCTTTTCTCTACTCCTTAGTCTCTTCTACTCCTCCTTATTTGCAAGAAATCTACTTACTTGTTTTCTTCTATCTATCCTTTATTAGTCTTTTTGTTTGTACTTTGTCTAACTCAAATGAGAGATACCATACATTTAAGCTTGTGTGTCTAATTTGTTTTTCTCAACACTTACATTTTGCAGATGCATCCATTTTCCTACAAATGTGTTAAATTTATCCTTCTTTATAGCCAAGTAGTATTCCATCTTGTGTAGGTAGCATTTTTATCCATTTGTCTGTTGATGGGTTTATCAGGATTTAGCTAGTAGAAATTGTGCTGCTATAAACACTGGTATGCATGTATTGCTATAGTATTATGTCTAGCTCTTTTGGGAAGATAATTAGAAGGAGACTAGGTAGATTATACAGGATTTTAAATTTTAGTTCTTTGAGAAATCTCCATACTGATTTCCAGGATGGTTGTACTGATTTACGTTCCTACCAACAATGTGGAAAATTTTTTTCATAACAGCTATGCAAATATTTATGATTTGAATTTTTGAAGATCACTATTTTTTTCTGGTGTGAGATGGAATCTTTGTATTGTTTTAATTTTCATTTCTCTAATGACCAGAGATTTGAACATTTTTACATACAGTATTTGTTGGCCATTTATATGTATTCCTCTTTGAAGTATCTATTCATTTCACTTGCCAATTTTTTGATTAGGCCTTTTATTGTAGGTGGTCTAATTTTTTTGAATTCATTATATAGTCTACATGTTAGTCCTCCATCTGTGGAATAGCTTGCAAACATCTTTCTCATTCTGTAGGTTGTCTCTTCTTTCTACTAAGGATTTGTTTGCTCTATGAAAGCTTTTTAATTTGATGTAATCCCATTTGTTGATTCTTGCTGCTGTTTGTTGTGCAGTTGGGGTTCTGTTTAAAAAAATCCCTTCTTAGCCAGGCATGGTGGTGCACACCTATAATCGAAACACTCAAGAGGCTGAGGCAGGAGTATTGCTGGGAGTTTAAGGTCAGCATGGGCTAAATAGGAAGTTTAAGGCCAGTCTGAAATACATGGTAAGACCCTATCGAACAAAACAACACAAAACAAAAAATACTACACCTGACTTCAAATGTTTTACCTGTTGTGTTTTCCAGTAGATTCAGTGTTTCTATTTTGGTGTTTACTTTCTTGATCCATTTTGATTTAGTTTAGTAAATGGTGGGTGAGTGATTTGGATCTTACTTTAATCTTATATAAACAGTGAGGTTTTTTTTTTGTATCATTTTTTTGAATAGGCTCTTTTCTCCATCGTACACTTTTGGTATTGTGTTGTTTCCTGATTTACTATTGTTGCCCAAGATTGCTTTTGCTATTCTGAATCTTTTTAAATTTGAATATGAATTTTAGGATTGTTTTTTCTAAATCTGTGAAGTATGCTGTTGGTATTTTGATTGGGACTGCATTGAATCTATGTAACAGATTTGGGAGTATAGTCATTTGTGGATAATAATACTGGTTCTGCCTATTCAGAAGCAGGGGCCATCTTCGCATTTTCTGATGTTCTTTTTAATCTTCTTTTTCATAGTACTGTAGTTTTCTTTGTAGGGTCTTTCACTTTGATGGTTAATTCTTAGGTATTTTGTTTTTGTTGAATATTACCAGAGACAGTACCATTTTCTGAAGTTCTTTCTCATTGAGTTCATTATTGGTATACTCAAATAATACTGATTGTGTGTGTGTGTGTGTGTGTGTGTAGATTTTGTTTCTTGCTACATTGATGAAGTTGGTTATTAATTCTAAGAGGTTTTGGTGGAGTTTTTTGGGTTATTGATACAGGGTGTCATGTTGTCTTCAAATAATGGTAATTTGAGTTCTTCCTTTCCTATATGCATACCTTTTATTTTTTTCTCTTGCCTGAGTGTTCTATTTCCAGTACTGTGTTGAATACAAGTATTGACAATGGGAACCCTAGTCTTGTTCTTGATTTTAGAGGGAATGCTTTCAGTTTTTCCCCATTTCAAATGACATTAGCCATGGTTTTGTCATAAATAGTTTTTATCATATTGAGGTGTGGTCCTTCTGTACCTATTTTTTCAAGGTTCTTTGCACAAAGAAATTTGGCATTTTGTCAGAAACCTTTTTTGCATTTACTGATACATGATTATGTGGTTTTTGTCCTATTTATGTTGCGTATTACATTTATTGACTGTGTCTCTTAGATGAATACTTGCTCATGTTGTACGATCGCTTTGATGTATTGTGTTCTATTTGCTGATATCATGTTGAAGATTTTTGTATCTATATTCATTAAGGAGGTGGTCTGTAATATTTATTTATTTATTTATTTATTTATTTATTTATTTATTTATTTATTTATGTCTTTCTCAGGTGAGGTCTCACTGTGCAATTCAAGCTGGCCTTGAGTTCACTTTGTCACCCAGGCTGGTCTTAAATTTGCAGTGATCCTCCTGCCTCAGCCTCCCAAGTGCTGGGATTATAGGTGTACACTAGGCCCAATATGTAGTTTTCTTTTTTAGATGAATCTTTATTTGATTTTGGGAGCAAAGTGAAGGCTTCCGTAAATGACTTTGGAAGCACTCCATCCCTTTCAGGTTCTTTGAAGTGCTTGAGAGTATTGATGATAGTGATTTACAAAGTCAGTTCATTTGCTAGGACTGATTGTAACTCAAGTTGGTTGTAAGTCAGGACTCTTTTTCCCATGACAAATCATAGAAATACCCATAGTGTATTCTGAACCCTCCAAAGCACTCTTTAACTTTTTCATAATAAAAATGCTTGTATAACATGTGTAATTTACCAGAAACACCAATAATTTTCCTAATGTATTCACAAAAAATGTATAAACTATTCCTAGCTTACCAGCAATAACAATTTCGTACTGTACTTACCATTCAAGTTGAAATCTTTGACTTGCAGGTAAGGAGGGTGAGACTAAAGATGGTTACTGTTTGGAAAAAGAATTCTCTTCCATAAGAACATCAGGAATCTGTCTCTCTGGTGTTCTTTCTCTCCTTGGGAGAGTCTGTAACCCAAGACCTGCTTCTGGTTGTTTAGGTCTCAACCTTTTCAAAACAAAATACTGATGTAAAGTAGTGTGTTTCTGTCTTTTAACACTGTTCTGTCATGACATGACATGACATCGTTGTCAAACAAGTGATCCAAAGCCAGTTTCATCACAGTTGAAAACTTTTTTTTTTTTTTTTGGTACCGGGGATCGAACTCACGACCTCGCACTTGCCAGGCAGGCGCTTAAGCCACTGAGCTAAATCCCTGGCCCCACAGTTGAAAACTTGATGAGAGCAAGAGCCATTTCTTTGTGTCATCATTTCAGAGTGGTATATGTAATTTTCAGCAGCCCTGACTGCTTCCCTTTGCCTAATTAAGCTATGAATCCCACTTCTTGCTTTAAGATTGTTAAACCACCCCTTACTGGCACCAAATATTTTACTATTATCACTCGTTGATGGATTATCCCTTATGAGACCTGTATTTATAGCCCTCACTTTTTCACAAATTTTAGACTCTGGCTATAACCTGCCATCTGCCTTTCATTTACCTACAGTTACAGTAAACTTTCTACTTCATGTAATATTGTTGATTGTAACTTACTAATTTGAGTAACACCTTTAACAACATTGGCTTCCTTGTACAAGTCTTTTCTCTGTAAGATTATTAAGGTGGGTGGATTTTGACATACATGAATGCCATTCTTGTATTTCTCCACAGTTTCCTTCTTTTCAATTGTGATTGCTTTCTTTACCTTCCCTTCCTTCTTTAGCCTATTTTCTAGCTTTTTTGGGACCATTTTGATAGCAGTAACCATAGTGATCTTATAAAGCACTGGCTTAAATCATGCCCACAAACATGTACCTCTGGTCTCAAACTAATGTTTATGTACACTACATATGTTTTTCTGGCATTACAAGTCTTTATTTACAACCATATAAGCAGCTGTAATTTAAATCTGAAATTTTGTAAGTTAAATCTAAAATTCCTGTTATAACTCAAATTGTTTGTCTGTGAGGCCAAATGTAACTTGAGGGTCCAAAGTGACATCCTTTAAAGGTTTTGTAGAATTCATCAGTGAATCCATGAGGTCCTTGGCTTATTTTATTTTATTTTATTTTATTTTATTTTATTTTATTTTATTTTATTATTTTATTTTATTTTATTTTTTAAAGACAAAACAGAAAAAAGGTAGAAATAATACAGAATTAAAAAAAAAAGTAAATCACTAGTTGATAAATTACATACTGTCTTCCTAGCAATAGTTGTTCATGTTACAAAATTAAGGCATACAAAGTGGACATTCAAACAGTGAGGCTGCAAACAATTCTGTTCAATGATCTAAAAAAAAACTTAGTAATACAGTTATTAATCCTATACACTTAAACATACATGCAGTTATATCCTTTAGAGCACTTTCTTTCCTTTTGCTTTTTAAGTCCATTATCAGTTTAGTTATATCATGTTTCTGCTTGCTCAGTACCTTGTTTTTCTGTTTTGTTGTTATTTCCTTTTTAATCACTTTATATAATTCTGTTGTTTTGTTTTTGAGTTTCTCCTTATCCATGTCATGGATCTGCTTTGGTGGAGTTGGGAGTTTTTGGAGGTATTTTGTTACCTTGTTTTCTCATGTTCTATTGTTTTTTATTTAATTTTTTATTAACTTGGAGGTAGTAATATACAACAAAACAGGATGGAATAAAGCCAATTGAGACAGTGTAGTGAAACTGATACAGAACATCATAGCAGGTCACCGGGGCAACAGTAATAGGCACCACTGTATATCTCGTTATTTTCACAATAGTTGTTCTTTCAATCAGGTATAGCAAAATCAAAAGAAACACAAAATATTATACAACTTATCAAAACAGAATATTGAATAGAGCAACACTATTAATCAGGACAAAGCAAAACGGTGATAAAAATATCTGCCTTCAAAGAGATAGTCAAAGGAAATTCCCCCCACTTGCTGCATTACATACCGTCAAGCTCCCAAGAGATGCCAAGATCCATGGATCCCATTTGCTAACGGGGGTGGTGGTGGTGGCGGCGGCGGCGGCGGCGGTGATATGTCTGATTCTAAGCCTGCGTCCTGCTAGGCAGCTGGCTGGTTGCTGGTTTGCTCAGCGCCCTAAGTTCCAACATGGCGTGGATCTCAGGAAACACTGTTGCCTCTTGCTTCTTGCTTCTTGCTTCTTGCCCTGGGGTGGCCGTGGCTCGCCAGACCACAGCCACTTAACAGGGCAGCAGGCTGTTTGCTGGGTTGCTCAGTGCCCTAAGTTCCAACACGGCACGGATCTCAGGAAACGCTGTTACTTCTTGCTTCTTGCCCTGGAGTGGCTGCAGCTTGCCAGACCACAGCCACTTAACCAGGGCGGCAGGCTGTTTGCTCCCTTGGGTTTTTTAGTTGTAGTTTTTTTATTCTTGTCTCGATGTCATTGCTTGTTATGAATTGTTCCTCATTTTTATGTCTTTTTGAGTTGGCTTTGAATTTTATGTGAATTTTGGCATCCAATGATTTTTAATTTGTTGCAATACAGTTTTTTCATAGTAAATTACTGTTACCTGGATTTTGATGGTGTCTGTTGTGGTTTCACCTTTTTCATTTCCAGTTACATTGATGGTTTTTTCTTTGTAAGTTTTGCTGAGAGTTTATCTTTGTTTTGTTAATTCTATGTGGTTTTTTTTTTTCTTTTAGTCTCAATGTCATTGATTTTGATTCTAATCTTTATGGTTTACTTCATTAATTTTGTTTGATCCTGGATTGTTGTTTCCCAGGTATCTAAAGATTCTTTATAAGGTTATTTATTTGAGCTTGCTCTCTTTTCCTAATGTGAGCGAGCATTCACTGTGATGAACTTCCCTCTGAGGATGCTTTCATTGTGTCCCAGATGTTGTGGGGTGTTGTACAGGCATTCTCATTAATCTCTAGAAATTGTTTAATTTCTTCTTAGATTACTTATGTGGTCCACTGACTGTTCAGGAATATCTTACTAATTGTTTTGGGTGCTGCTAAATTTTCCATGATTTCTTCTGTGGTTGATTTCTATTTTTGTTGCACAGCAGTCTGATAATAAACAGGTGATTTTGATTTTTGTATATTTATGTAAGCAGACCTTGTGGTCTAGTATGTTATTATTAAAGAAAGGACCATGAGCAGGAGAATGTATACTCTGTTGTAAGGTGGATCACTTTGCATATATTATTTAAGTCCATATGTTCAGTGCTGTGGTTTAACTCTTAAAATTCTTTATTGATACTTCTTTTAGTTGATCTATTTCTTTGTGAAAGTGACATATTAGGAACCCCTTCTATGATTATGCTGCTATTTTTTTGATTGTTTATGTTTGGCAGGATTTGTTTTATGAAGATAGGTGCACCAATCATCAGTGGATATTTATAAGCATTAATCTATTGTTGGGTTGTATTCCCATTACTAGTGGGTAGTGACCTTGTCTCTTCTAATCAGTTTTAGATTAAAAGTTTACATTGTCTGGGATTAAAGTTGCTATCTCTGCTTGTTTTCAGAGTCCTTGTGCATGAAATACTGTCTCCCATCCTGATTTTTAGTCCTTGAATATTTTTTGGATGCGATTAGTTTATTAAATGCAGTGGACTGTTGGATTCTCTTTTATTGATCCACTCTGCCAGTCTGTGTCTTTTAATTGGGGAGTCGAGGCCATTATCATTGAGAGTTATTACTGAGAGATGTTGATTAATTACTACCATTGTGCTTTTTCTCTGTTGGTGACTCTTGATTTTCTTTTCTTTTTTTCTTTTTTTAAAAATTATTTTATTTAAAGAGAAAAAAACAAAACAAAACAGAATAAAGGGTAGCAACAATACAGAATTCCAAGGAAAAAAGGTAAAGAACAACAACAAAAAAACCTAAGAAATTATTACTTGACAAATTACATACTGACTTCTTGGAAATAGTTGTTCAAATTACAAAGTTAAAACATGTAAAGTAGAGATTCAAACAGTGAGACTGTTAACAGTTCTGCTCCACGATCTGACAAAAACAGCAATATGGTCATCCATCTTACTCACTCAAATATACATGCAATTATATCAAAAGGGTAAAATTAAACACAACAAAACAGAGCAAAGCGGATCACAAGAAAGCAATGTAAGAGACAAAACTTTCAAAACTAGACAATCAGAGATATTCACTCTCTATCATATTGACTCTTGTTTTCTTCCAAATAGTTGTCCATATTGTCACATACAGGGAATTCACATGAAACAACCTAGTATGGAATTGATCTGAGCAGGACGAGGAGGGCATTTCAGGTCTTCAAGACAAGACATTAGGGAAGCCAAGAATGGCTGTCATAGTGTCTCTCATTCTCCTCAAAAGAGCTGTCCATACCTTAATGTGTGTAGAACTTAAACAAGGCAAAGCAAGCTGAGATCACTTTGAACAAAAAGTGATAGTTTTGCTGGACTTCACATCATGACATTATGGAGTCAGCACTGGGTATTGTAGTGTCTCTTTTTCTTCAAAGTAGTTGTTCATTTCAGCATGTGTTATATAGTTGGTTCTCGTACACTGTTTATAAGCTCTACACATGCATGAGTCTCTACATGTATATCTATCATTTCTGTATTAGCAGGAAAAACAAAACAAAGCAAGATAAAACAAAACAATTCCTAGAAAAGCATGAGGCAGAAAAGTCACATAAAATCGCAATACAAGGTGATGTACAATGGTTACCATGATGTCTCAGCAGTGTATGACAACATTAATAAAAACGAAGCATTGGAGACATTATAAGCCTTCAAAAGCAAGTAATAATTAAACCAGTGGGTATCTTAGTGAATCTTGTCATCTTCAGTGTAGTTGCCTATACTCTTAGACTTGATGCTATCCATCATAACAGATTTAAATAAAATCAGTCAATACAAAGTAGCAATCTAACAAACCAGATTCAAATAAGATTAGTCATAATAAGACAGTATAAGTTATAAAGGGCTTCAGATTAAGTTGATAGGAAAATTAGGGATGATTACCATAATATGTCCTCTTATTTTTGGGATAGCTGACCATGTCAAGTCTAGTGTAAGTAGACAAACTGGAGCAGCACGTAATCCATCCAAGCAGAGTGGTGAGAATAATGTAAATTTTAAATCTTGTTTAACAATATTATTCTGCCTCCCTTTTTTTTAAGACAATTCCTCCCCTTCCACTCCCATGGGGTACACTGCTTGTTTTGGGTTTCACTGCCTCCCTATATAGAGCATTTCAATGGACCCTATCTCCTGATCTACTCTGCCTGTGTTTCTCTCTGTTAGTATTTCGAGGCCCTCTATACTAGAGATTATAGCCAATCTTCTCTGCCTCATTTCTGCTATTCTATTTTTCTGCCATTGATAGTCTATTTTTCTCTTCTACTCCACTGTCTGCCTCGTTCACTGAGGCCTCTCTGCCACTGTTCCTGAAATGCTTGTATTCTTGTCCTCTCTCTCTAGAATGTCCTTCAGTATTTTTTGTAGGGTTGGACTGGTGGTCACAAATTCTCCTAGTTCCTCTTTGTCATGGAAGCATCTTTTTTCTCCATTAATTACTAGAGAGAGTTTTGTAGGATACATCAATCTGGGCTGGAGATTGTTCCTTCAGCACTTGAATTACTTTACTCCAAGCTCTTCTTGACCTGATGGTCTGTGTTGAGAAGTCTGCCGTGATTTTGATGGGTTTTCCTTTATAGGTGATGTTTCTTTTCTCTGATGGCTTTTAATATTCTGTTCTTATATTGAATTTCTGGGATCTTGATTATTATGTGTCTGGGTGTAGCTCTGTTTTGGTTGTAGGTGGCTGGAGTTCTGTATGCTTCATACCTCTGCATATCATTTCTTTTTTCTATGCTTGGGAAATTTTCCTTAATAATTTCTGTGAATAGCCTTTGTAATT
>PVJX010000281.1:0-188075 GCA_004027295.1 Dolichotis patagonum | reverse complement strand
GTTGATTCCTGCTTCTTCATTCACATGCTTTCTTCTTAAGTTATAGATCCTCTTGTCATCTTCCAGTCTTTGTATCTTTACTGCCTGCTCCCTTGTTATTTTTAAGAGATCTTCCCTTTCATGACCCCACATTGCAAGCCTGTGTTCAATTTTTGATAGTCTATCTTTGGTTTCTTTCAAGCAGTTTTGCCATTTTTCTATGGAGTCTTTAGTTTCCTGATAATCTCTTTGAATCTGCTTCATGAATTCTAGGTTTTTTTCTGAATTCTTCATTAAATTTTTCTCTCCATTTGTGTTCCTCCATTCTTCTGTCTGTGTCTTCTTGAGAGGTGCCCAGCCCATCTTTTATTAATCTACTTATCTCTTGTTTAATTTGAATTAATATTTCAGTTTTGGTCCCGCTTACAAGGTCCTGAAGATATCTCTTTATGTCCACTAACGCTGTGTTTGATGTTGCATTTTTGCTGCCCTCAGTCTCTTTTGTATTTACCTCTCCTGGATCAATGTCCTCAGGGTTGGGGGCTGGGAGTTTTTTCTTATTTCTCCCTTTTGTCAAGGTTTTGGTTCCTTCCATACAAGTGTACAGTATAATTCCCAGACCCTTTTCTTGTTGGTTGAGGCTCCTGTAGAGGGCACAGGCTAGGAGCTTTAGCCCTCTTCAATAGGTTATCAGAGATTAGAGTTCACCCACGGGCAGTGTCCGCTAGCTCCTCCCCTCCGGGCCAGTCAACCCTTTGGAGGCCTTCACTGCGTCAGTGTGTACCAATCTCAGGGAATTAATTTATAGCAATTCACTGGGTCCCCGCCAGGGGCACGGCCTAGTCCAAGCAGATTCCACCAATCCGCTAGGCGAGGGGAGCAACCAGCTGAAGCCACTTTCTTATGCAGTTAGGGCTCTCTTGCCCAAATCCAACATGTCCTTCAGTCGGTTTCCCCTTTCCCATGGGAGGGTCTTATTCCCATCACTCACCGTGTGTTGATGCCAGTCTGCGAGAATTGCTGGGCTCCCCGACCTCCGACTTCAGCGTGTCTGCGGTGGGAATTCACGGTGCCTCTGGGTGGGTCGTGTGCATGGCTGGTCCGGGCAAACTGCATGCAGGGCTGTTCAGCTCCGGCGGTTTAAGCAAATCGCTTCGGCACGGATCGCTTCTTCAGGTTGGGCAGGAATTCAGGCAACTCAAGGAGGGCTCCGTGTTTGCTGATCTTATCTTCACTAATAGTAGCCCCAGGACCTCATATTCAAGCGGTTTTTTGCACTTTAGTTTCTTTCTGGGTTGTGAGAGTCCATCTCCCTCTGTTTGGGTCTCTCCAGGGTGTTTTATTCTGGCATTTGAGCTGTCTCTCTCAGAGAGGGTCCTTCTCCTGCTACCTACTGGTCCGCCATCTTTTTTTCTCTCCTCTTTTTCTTTCTTTCTTTCTTTCTTTCTTTCTTTCTTTGTTTCTTTTTGTTGTTGCTGTTATTGTTTATCCATTGACATTGCTTGGTGTTTTCATCTTTATTGGTTTTATAATTTCTATCTAGCAAATTAAGTATTTTTAGGACTACTGGTTTTGTATCTATATATCTCTTGAGATACCATTTGTCATGACATGTTCTAATTGCTCCATATTTGGAGTACAGTTTTGCTGGGTATGCTAATCTGCGCTATAAATTGTTTGCCCTCAGGACTTGAAATGCTTTAATCACTTCTGGCCTTTAATGCTTGTGTTGAGAAGTGTACTGCAATTCTAGTGGGTTTACTTTTATATGTGATTTTTTTGTTTTGTTTTTCTTTAGCTGCTTTTATTTTTATTTATTTTTCTTTGCTTTAAAATTGTTTTTTCTTCATTGGACATTGGGCAGTTTAATAATGATATGTCTTGGTGAGCTTCTTTTTTCATCATAGCTGTTTGGTGTTCTTGAAGCCTCACTTGTACTGTATGTTGATCTGTTTTTTTATATTTGGTAAATTTTCTCTTGTGGTATCTGTAAACATTAATAATTTCATCTGTGTTATCTTCTATCTTTTCTCTAACTGCAGTTTAT
This sequence comes from Dolichotis patagonum, assembly GCA_004027295.1. NCBI lineage: Eukaryota > Metazoa > Chordata > Mammalia > Rodentia > Caviidae > Dolichotis > Dolichotis patagonum. Next base: position 186,049 of record PVJX010000281.1, on the reverse strand, counting down.
CTTTGGGTGGTCTTTTAGTGTTGCCAAGTGGCTCCTAGACGCTCTTTTCTTATTCTTTCTCTGTCATTGTGTGTGTGTGTGTGTGTGTCTGCGCGCGCGTACCTTCTCTGGGTATTTCATCATAATTTATCATTTTGTACTCAAGTTTGAACATTCTATCTTCATATAGGTCATTTCTATACTTCATGAATTCTTTATGATTTTTTATTTCAGGTATTTCTGCCTGAACTTCTTTGGTAGATTCTGTACCTTTAGTGCATTTGTCATCCATGCTTTGAACCATTTTTGTTAGCTCTTCAATTTTTTATTTCTCCAAATTCTCATTGACCATTTTGAGTGATTATTACTGTTATGGTTTGCATCTAGATGTCCCCCTAAACCTCATGTGGTCTTGGGACGTTTTCAGAGGTGATTGAATGTACAGTGTGTGATGCTGGGATTAGGGATGTGTGATTAGTAAGTCAGTCCACTGGTTTGGGTTAGTTCTGGCTAGGGCGTATATCTTGTATATAATCATAAGGGACAGAAAGAGTCTTGTCTATCCCTTGTTGCTTTTGCTGCCTTGTGGGCACTATAAAGTGTTCTTTGCCAAGCTACCCTGCCTTGGAGACAGATGATTATAGACTGAAACCTTTGTAAACTGTGAGCTAAATAGACCTTTTGCTCTTTAACTTTGGTTGTTGGGTATTTTGTTCAAGCAATGAAAAAAGTAACCAAAACAGTTTCCACAAACTTTTGAGTCATTTCCTCTTTGAACTCACCAAGTTTCTTTATCTCTTTTCATCTTTTCATAATTTTAAAAAATCTTTTTCTCTCTTTTGTGTCCCTTTGATGTGCCTTAGGAAAGTTAGAAGAATTTGAGAATCTTCTGTTAACTTGCTTTCCCATGATCCTGTGTGGATATACATGTGTTTTTTATTTTGGTATTTTATGTTTCTCCCTTGTTTCCCTTATTTGGTACTGTAGGTTGAGGTCTGGTAGATGGGAGAGAGTATGTAGTTAATAATGAAGATTTTTATTAAGATACTACCTACCGCTGAATACTCTGTGTCCAGAGATAGTATTTACCCTCTTCAGTTATTTAAGTGATTTGGACTGTACATTTATGTTCTGCATCAAGAATTACTTCTGGTTATAGCAGCATCAATAGATCTGATCATGTATCACTTTTAAAGGACAGACCTTCCATTTATACTTTCACAGTTTATCAGGATTCTATCCACAGTGTATTTGTTGTTAGCAGGTATTTTGCAATGTAGTAGGAAAAGTGGAGAGAAGAGATGAAAGAGTGGATGAAAGAGAAGTCTAACTAAAGGGAGATGTTAGTGGGTGTTTCAGTTACTTTCTCATTGCTAAGGCAAAATATATGACATTCACAAGTTGGATGGGGAAAGTTTGTTACAGCTCAGAGTTCGCAGAGGTTTCAGTTCACAAATGGCTGACTCCAAGGCAGGGTGGCATGGCACAGAGGCATTGCAGAGGAGAAACAGTTCATGACAGGCAGAAGGCAGCAAAGCAGTGAAGTGGAAAAGAAGCAACAAGCAGCAGGTGACAGACAACAGCCCTTCCTGTTCATGTTCTGTACAGGCTATCTGCCCTTTGGGCAGGTAACACTCACACCTAGGGTGGGACACACTTGGTCTTAGCATCATGAATAAATCCTAGCATCACATCCTTAATCCCAGCATCACATACTCTAGATTCAGATACTTCTGTAGAGCTCCACCTATGACTGCATGAGGCTTTGGGGGACATCTAGATATAAGCCATAACAAGGGGGTGATAGTGATGAGTAGGAAAAAAGAAAATTTGATAGGAGTCAGATTCTGTTGCATATAGAGACATTCCTCATATAATGATTGAGTCACAATCTCAGGTTGCTAAATGAATTCTTCATTTAGGACCTCAGCCCATCCCTTTCCCTGAGAGCAATAGTGGAATCAGCAGGTAGTGTCACTGGCAGTAATGGACCATGGAGTCTATGATGTGCCTGTGCATGTTATCCATTGGGCATCCTCAGGAGACTGCAGTTACTTTCATATACTTGCTGGGGATTCTGTAGGAGGTGGCAGAGACATGGAACTACTTGGCTGCTCACTCTGGGAAGCCTGCAGATTCCTCAGGGCATGTATGTGCACTCTCTGGAGTCTGCAATTCCTACTGCTCTGCCCAAAGTGTGGGTTGGATTTTCTTTCCCTTGTTTAGCACCAGTAGAGGTTATGTAAAATACTACTGTAGCTGCAATTCCTTTTTAAGTACTTTGCCAGAGAGCTCATGAACCTTTCTTCAGTTTCCTGCTTCTCCAACTTTCTTCATTTATGGTTGTAAAACTTCTTGTAATGTAGGGCAAATGAATCTGATTTTTGCATCACACACTTCCAAAGGTGCAATCCAGGCAGATTTCAGGAAACGAATGTGAAATACTCAGTGACTTGAATGTCTCCTGGGGACTTTCTCCCACCACCCCTAGCTGATAGACATCACAGAAGATGGAGGTCACCCAGCTGGAACAACTCCGCAGACATACAGAATCTGAAATTTGGCACTGTGACACAGGAAGCAGGGGTAACAGTTTCATTTTCTGTTGATAGCTGGAAATTGATTCTATGGTTGACTAGCTCCAAGGCAGACATCATGTTGGATGTATAGTGACACAAAACTGCTTAGTTACCTGACTTTTTATTAGTACATGTTTGCAGTACATTACATTCAATTGTTTTATGGAGTAGGTACATGTATATAATATATCTTGATTCTTTTTGTCCACCCCCTCATGAAATCTCTGGATCCTCTTCCCATTTACAAAAGATCTTAGTTTCTTATTACCTATATTTTATTTTGTTTTCTTTTAATTAAAATTACTTATACTTCTGTAGTCATATAAGATAAGTTATGTGATGTTTAAATTTGTGTGTCTGATTGATATCACCTAGTATTATGATCCGTTTCCTACAGATGACTCAAATTTACCCTTTGTGGCAGAGTAGTACTCCATTATGTCGAAGTATATTTCCTTTATTCTACTATTTGTTATAGGCAACTTCCAAGAATTAGCGGTTATGAGTTGTGCTACTATAAATATGGATGTGCCTATATGATATCTTTAACTGTTTTAAGAAGATACATAGAAAGGCAATAGCAAGGTCATATGGAATTTCTACTTTCAGTTTTTTGTGTGTGTATGGTGATTTTCAATGTGGTAATAGCAGTTTTCGACTCACCAACAGGTTAGTAGGGTTCCTTTTTCCCACAGCCTCACTAACATTTGTTGTTATTTGATTTTTGATAGCCATTCTTCGTTGAAGTAAAATAATCTCATTGTTGCATTAATTTTTGTTTATCTCATGGCCATATATGTTGAGCATTTTTGTTTGCATTGATTGGTCATTTGTACTTATTTTTCAGGGAAGTGTTTGTTCATTTCAGTTGCCTGTTTGTTGATCACATGTTTTATTTTTGTAGGTTTTAAGTTTTTTAATTCCTTGCAAATTCTAGATATTAGTCCTCTGTCAGAGAAATGGCTAGCAAAAATTTTTTTTCCTATTCTGTAGGTTGTCTCTTCACTCTATTGAACATTTTGTTTGCTATGGAGGACTTTTAAAATTGGTATAATTCCATGTATTGATTATTGAGACTGTTTTCTTGTGCAGTTGAGCTTTTGTTTAGAAAATTCTTTCCTGTGCCTAGATCTTCAAGAGTTGTGCTTATTTCCAGCAGACTTTTTTTTTTTTCTGTTTTAAAGTTTATGTGTTTGATCTGCTTTGATTTTATTTTGGTACATGGTGCTATCATGGGAATGATATCTATGGAATTAGATTCAATGTTATGCGTGTGTGTAACTAGTTTCCCTTGCAGCATTTGTTAAAGAGGCTTTGTTTCCTCTAGCATATGTTTTTGGCTTCTTTGTCAAGATGAGATGACGTAATGTGTCTAGGTTTGTTTTTTCATCTTCTAATTTCTCCCACTGATCTACGTGTCGTTTTAATGCCAGTACTATGCTGTTTTTATTACTATAGCTTTGCAGTATAAGTTGAAAACTGAGATTGTGATGTCTCCTGCTGTGTTTTTGTTGTTCAGCATTGCTTTTGCTATTTGGAGTCTCTTTTGGTTCCCTATTTAAAAAATCATAAGATAGTTTTTTTCTATAGTTTTTATATAGGAATGCTTTGGGATTGTGTTATATCTATATATCAGAGTTTTTTAGTATGGCTATTTTATAGCATTTGTTCTGTCATTCTGGAAACATAGGATATCCTTTTATTTTCTTTTTGTTCTTTTTTTTAATCTCCTTTCAGCATATTGTAGTTTTCATTTGAGAGGTTTTTAACTTTCTTATTTAGGTTAATTCCTAAATTCTTCATTTTTCTTGATGGTATTGGGAGTGGTATTATTTTCCTGATTTGTTTGCATTGCTTGGTCATTTGTACTTATTTTTCAGGGAAGTATTATTTGTTCATTTCAGTTGCCTGTTTGTTGATCACATGGAACTTCTTGGTGAGTTCCATATTGGTGTACAAAACCACTGTTGATTTTTATGTGTTGATTTTATATCCTGCTACATTGCAGAATTTAGTTACTTCTAGTCTTTCATTGGAAGTTTTCAGGGTTTTTTTTTTAATGCAAAGGAACACTTATCTACAAACAATGATAATTTGACCTCTTTCCTGTCTCTCTATTCTTTTCATTTCTTTTTCTTGTCTGATTGCTCTGGCTAAAGTTTTGAGTACTGTGTTGAACAGGAAAGGGTGATAGTAGACATTCTTTTCTTGTTTCTGATTTTAGAGGGAAAGCTTTCAGGTTTTACCATTTAATATATTTTTCTAGGATGTTTATCATAAGTTGTTTTTTGTTTGTTTGTTTTGAGACATAGTCTCATTGTGTCATTGCCTTAAACTCACTGTGTAACTTGGGCAGGCCTCCAACTCCTGTTGACCTTCTTGGTTCAGCCTCCCCATTGCTAAGGCAACAGTGTGTGTCACCTAGCCATAGAAATGACTTTTATTTTTAACATGAATGGGTATTGGATTTTGTAAAAGGCCTTTTCTGTATCTGTTGATATGATCTTGTAATTTTTGTCCTCGATTCTGTTTATGGTGATTAACATTTATTGACTTGCATATATTGAATCTCCTTGCATCTCTGGAATGCAGCTTGCTTGTTCATAGTGTATGATCTTTCTAATGATTCATTGCATTCTATTTGCCTGCATCTTGAGGATTTTTGTGTCTATTTTCATTAAAGAGAGTAGCCAGTAATTTTCTTTTCCTGTTGGGTCCGAGTCTGTTTTAGAATAGAGATAATGATAGCTTCCACAAATAAGTTTTGGAAGTGTTCTTTCCCTTTTAATTTCATTAAAGAGTTTGTGCAGTATTGGCCTCATATGCTTTCATAAGTTCTTGTGGAATTCAGTGGTGAACCCATCAGGACCTGGACTTTTTTATTTGGTGTTTTTTTTTTTTAATTTTTTTTTTTTATTCTGTCTCAATTGCTTTGACTGTTACTGGATCATTTGGGTTTTCTGTGTCTTCTTGGCTCAGTTATGCTAATTCATGTGTATCTAGGTTTGGGTTTTGGTGATTTCTGTGATTTTGCCTTTTGCCATTTCTAATTGCATTGATGTTGGTTTTGTCTTTCTTTTTGGTACATATGGCTAAGGGTTTGGCTCTCTTGTTTATTCTTTCAAAGAGTCAGTTCCTTGATTCATTGATTCTTTTTTTTTTTTTTTTGTCTCAATTTCATTAACTTCCTCTCTGATCTTTGTGATTCTCTTGTATCGGGTATGGGTTTAGAGAGTCTTGTTTTTCAAGGATTTTGAGATGCCTCATTAGGGTATTTGTTTGAGCTTTGTCTGTTTTTCTAATGTGAACATTCACAGCAATAAACTTTACCTATTATAACTGTTTTTATTGTGTTTTATAGGTTGTTGTATTATACTGATTAGTATATATTTGATTCTAGGAATTGTTTAATTTCTTTCTTGATTTCTGCTGTGATTTTGCATGTGATTTCAGAAATGTATTTTCTTGCCCCCTGTTTTGTTGTGTAGTCCAGGCTGGCTTCAAACTCATGGCATTTCTCCTGCCTCAGCTTCCCAGGTGCTGGGATTATAGATGTGTGGCACCACACCTGGCTAGGAATATGTTATTAAATGTCTGTATGTTTGTAAAATTTCCGTTGCCATTGAGTTCTCATTTTAGTGTGCTACTATTTGATATTGTAGATGGGATAATTTGGATTCTTTTGTACATACACAGGCTTTATGGGCTTGTATGTATTCTGTTTCGGGAAAAGTTCTATGTGTTACTAAGGAGAATGTGTGTTGTGTTGTTGAGTGGAACACTATTAAGTTCGTTTGAAGGTCTGGGTCAACTGTATTTCTTCGTCCCCCCCTTCCCTTTTGGTCTATTTCATCTGTCTTTGAAATAGTGAATTATTAAGGTCCCTCACTAATGATTGTGTCTAGTAGTGTTTGTTTTATGACACTAGATGCACTAGTGTTTGGTGCATATATATTTATAATTGTTACCTCTTTTGAATTCTTCCTTTAACCAATATATGTATAGTGACCTCCTTTGCCTCTTGGATCAGATTTGTCCTGAAATTTACTTGGACTGAGAATAGGATAATCACTGTTTTTTCCATCCTTTGATTTTTTAGTCTATGAATTTCTTTTTGATTAAATGTATTCCTTAAGTATACTGTTGGGTTTTGTTTGATCCATTCTGCCAGTATTTGCCTTTTGATTGGTGAGTTGAGATCCTTCACATTGAAAGTTATTACTTACTCTTATCATTGCGTTATATTTCTGGTCATGATTCTTTTTATCTTTAACCTTAACTTAGTCTTCTTATCTAGTAGCTGTTGGATCACTTTTATTTTCTTTGCTGTCTTATTTTGTTTAAATTAAGGTATCTCTTGAGTATGTTATCTTGTGCTCCCATTGTGTCCTCAAGGTCTGACACTCTTTTTACATTGATTGCTTCTGCTTTTCATATATTCCATATAATTTTTATATTCAGGATTTTTGTTTGGCATCTTTTGATGGGACATGCTTTTTGGGTAAAGTTATCATTCATGATTTGAATGGTTTTAATCAGCTCTTTTAACTTTTTTTTTTTTTTTTTTTCCTGTACCGGGGATCGAACTCACGACCTCACGCTTGCCAGGCAGGTGCTTAAGCTACTGAGCTAAATCCCCGGCCGCTCTTTTAACTTTTGATTCTTTTTTAACCACACTGTTAGTTTGTTAATTCTACCATCTGTTTGGTTTTGTCATTTTTGAACTTTGCAAGTTTCTTTGCTTTTTCTTTAATCATTTTGTAGAGTTCAGCAGTTTGGTGTTCGATTTTTCTCTCCACTGCTATACTTTGAATCTGCTTTTGGAAAGATGAGGATCTTTTGTTGCCTCATTTTTTTCACGTTCATTTTTTGGTGCTGAGGGTTGAGGTTGTCTATAGTGCAAAAAGACGATGTTGGTATGAAGTTCTAAGTAGTTAGGTTCTTTTTTCCAGTGAAATGATCTTGGCTCTATTTGTCAAGAGATATTGTCTGCACTTCACCTTATTCATTGAGTTGAAGTCAGTCACTGTGTTTTAGGAAGAGAATTTCCAGTGGTTTTAACAGCATCCACAAATTCAACCATATATCATCACTGATGCTAAAACCTGTTTGATAAGTTTTTCCCTTTTATCATTGCCCCTTGCAGACTAACCTAGCCGAGCCCAGACCAGACCAGACTAGACTATACTGTTAAAATATTGGGAGCCTGGCCAAGAGTCCTGATGGTCAATATCAGGAACCCAGTCAAGAATTCTGATAGTCAGTACTGGGAACCTGGCCAAGAATCCTGATTATCTGTCTCTAGAGTGCCACCAGAAAAATAAAAAAGAGACAAGTATTGTATTTTAACAAAGGCTGGGAAATCAGTGTCCCTGGAACCGACGAACCCTGTACTCCCAAAGCAACCACTATTTATTCTCAGTGTCCAGTCAGAGGTGGAGCTAGCAAAAGGATTATATAACTCATCCAAAGACTCTTACTCCAGAGGATGTAGATAATCTTACGTTTGAAGTATCTTGATCCTGAGTATAATCTTGTGATGGTTTAAAGAAGGTTTAAAGAAGGTGTAGATGATTTTATGCTTAAAAGTACCTTGTCCTTGAGTATAATCCAAAGATGACTTAAGAAGTGTAGATGATTTTATGCTTGGAAGAGTCAATGGGAAATCTCAGATGGGTGGTATCAACAATCCCAAACCTTCCTTTTATCCCACAGGGAAATATGAAAAATCAGTCACTGTGAATTTGTGGTCCCCCAAGAGAGTGAAAGGAAGGAAAAGGGAAAGGAGGAGAGGAAGGTGGTAAGTCAGTAAGCAGAGACGGAGATAAGATAAATGTCTGTAGTTGAAAAATAGGCAGTGAGACTCTCTTGGAAGTTATTTTTATAGTTGGGTATACTGAAACAGTTATAAAGAAGAGGTGCGTGAGACAGGCATGGTTGCACATAACTGTGATCTTAAGTTATCAGAAGGCTGAGCCAAGAGAATTGATCATTTTGAGTTCTAGGCCAACCTGGGCTACCTAGTGAGTTCAAGGCTAGCCTGGACTACATGGTGGCACTGTGGCTCAAAAAACAAAAAAAAAAAAAAAAAAAAATCAGTATGTTAAAATCAAAACAAAAATCAATGAGAGATTTATAATCTTAAATCTTAAAAAACAGAAAACATAAGAATCCACTGTATGCTTACCACCAGTGCTAGGACAAAATAACAATAAAAAACTAAACCTCAAATAAGGAAAGAATTAAATATAAATAAATTAGCCAGGTTTTAGAGAAAGTAAAAATCCAGAGGTGAGCCTTTAAGAGACTGTTTTTATACTATAGCCTTGTATCAGTGTATCTGTTTTATCTTAAAAAGGAAGTAGAAAACCTAGAATTTTGAGTAACTATTTAAAATGGTAGTCAAAATATCTATTTTTGAAGAAACCATTGGGCTTAGAAAGCTTTGCCGGAACATTGTGACAAATCTTTGAAGAATAGGTAATTCACGTCTCGTACAGTAAACTGTTACAGCGACAGAGAAAAATGGGGCTTCATTTTATAAAGTAGGTCCAACTGTGACGCTCCATAGGATAAGAAAAGAACCTAGTGGTTTTATTTCCCAGTTTGTTGTCTTGCTATGCATCCCAGGCTGCATTCCAAACTGTTTAGCTCAGTTTGGCCTCCAACTCCCATTTTCTAGCTTCAGGTCTCCTGAGTGGTAGGGCTATAGGTATATGTCACCGTGCCCAACTAGTTCTCATTTTCATAACATGAATGGCTTTATAGTACATAGAAGAGATTCTTTGAAGGGCTTCTTCCGTAGGCAAGCCTCATGAACACATTCAGTTTATTTTAATCTTGAAAATGTATCATCTATGCCATTGTAAAAGGCTGAAAAGAAACGCTACTGAATATACACATGGTGATATGATACTCTTTTTCTTTCTGTCCCTCTTCTGTCCTTTCTCCCATTTCTTTTGGGTATATATTTGGGCAAAAAAGGTAGTCTGGCAACATACATAAGCAAGTATAGTAATTTCATTGACAAATTTCATATTTAAAATATAATTTCAAATTGTTAAATATTAATAATATGGAATTGTTTCAAAGACTAATTAATATCTGAGCTTGCATCTACAATACTTTTGAAAATGTTAATTAGTAAAGACTTTGCAGTGTTGACAACAGCAGGACACTAAGAAACATTTACCCTATCTGGAAAAAAAACTATGTATAAATGATTCTGTATATTACTCATATATCCCAAGTAGTTTTGGCAAGATATCCTATGACTTACACTGTGTAATTAATTAATGGTAAGAAAATTAAGTATGATTATGGACATTTTTGAAAAAAACCCCCATAAAACGGAATTGCTTACTCTGAAATGTACTGGCGTTGAGCAACTATTTACAGTTTGGGGTGTGAAAAAGAAATCTAATTAAGAGTATTTTCATCTGATCATTTAATTCAAGAGTTACTATAGTTTTGATATGATTTTCTGTATTTTCCAAATACATATTTTATGACCAATTTGCCTTATTTTCTTTGTTCTTCACTGTCTTCTGAGGGATCCCATTTTTGTGAGTTTTTGTTATGTATACATGTATTGGTTTTAATGCCAAACTGACACTTGATTTCCATTTTTCACTTTGGTTTCCCTTCAGGCCAAGATAGCCAGGTTAACCAAACGTTTTGGAGCAGCCAAAGAAGACCTTAAGAAGAGACAAGAGGTAAGACTTTCTAGTCTTCTATAATTAATGTCTATCTCTGAATGGTAATCTTAGGAAATGCTAATTTAAGATAAAATATTTCCTTTATTTACAATAAAGAAAATGTAACAATTGTATATTGGATTTCTCCATTCTTTCATGTTTGTATGTGTGTGTATAAGTAATGCAAGTTAATGGTACTAGATGTTGAACACAGGGCTTTTACACTGATGTAAAATCATTGAGAGTAGTGTCTCTGAGTTCCTGAGTTGCCTGGGTTAGGTTCAAAATTGAAAGCCTCTTGTCTCCCTCCCAGAGTAGTGACATTACAGGAATATGACACCATACCTGGTTTGAATTTCTTTTATTTGAGCAAGTTACATCTCCCTTCTTCTCCCTCTCCCCATTATCTAATACAAAGTCTCAATAATAAAAATTTTAGTAGTCATTATTATGCCTAGTTTTTTTATTGATGCATTTTTTTTATACTTTCTTTGCTTGGCTTTTTAAGGACAATTTAAAGTAATTAAGATGCACAGGATGTCCTATGAAATTTTCACCAGCCATTCCCAGTGGTGAAACTTATGTAATTGTAGTACAATATCAAAACCAAGAATGGGTACAGTCTACTAAGTTGTTTATTAGATCTTATCACTTAGCACTTTTTGTCACTTTCTATATTCTTCCCTTGTATATGAATGCTGCATGTGTGTATGAATGCTGTGTATGTCACTGTCTCTGTGTAGTTTGATTTCATTTGTAGATTTATGTAAACCCCATCACAGTCGAGATAATTTACTTTCCTACCAACAGTATAGAAGAGTTACTTTTTCCTCAACATCATCACCAACACTTGCTGTTTTTTGTATTCTTGATTATAGCTATTCTTATTAGGGTGTGATAGAATCTCATTGTAGTTTTGATTTGCATTTTCAGCATGACCAAAATCTGTTGAACATTTTTTCATATATTTACTGGTCATTTTTACTTTTGAGAAGTATCTGTTCAATTTAGTTAACCATTTGTTGATAGGGCTATTTGCTGCTTTTGTGTTTTTTGAGTTCTTTATATATTCTAGATATTAATCCTTTGTTGGAAGAGTAGCTGCAAAAACTTTGTCACAGGTCTGTAGGCTGCCTCTTCACTCTTACTAGTTGTTTCCCTTATGCGGAAACTTTTAAATTTGATGTAATCTGACTTGTTCATTCTTGCTGTTAATTCCATGTTGTTAGAATATTGTTGAGGAAGTCTTTCCTCTGTTGTCTTTTAGCAGTTTTGAAATTTCAAGTCTTATACCTAGGTCTCTGATCCATTTTGAATTTTTTTTTTTAAACAGGATGAAACATAGGGGTCTTGTTTCAGTCTTCTGCAGTGGATATCCAAGTTTCTCAGTACGATTTGTTAAAGAGGTTGTCTTTTAGCTAGTGTATATTTTCAGCTCCCTTGTCCTGAATCAAATGGTGGTAGTTCTATGGGTTTGTTTTAGTGTCCTCTATTCTGTAACATTGGTCTTCTATTTTTGTGCTAGTGCCATCTGTTTTTGTTACTATGGCTTTGTAGTATAATTTGAAGTTGAGTATTTTAACGCCTCTAGCCTTACTATATTTTGTTGAGGATTACTTTTGTTACTCTGGGTCTTTTGTATTTGCATGAGTTTAAGGTTTTTGTTTTGTTTTGTTTTTGTTTTTGTTTTCCTCTCTTAGTTCTGTGAAGAATATCATTTGTATTTTGATGGGTGATTGCATTGAATTTGTAGATTACTTTTGGTAATATGACTATTTTAACAATACTGCCAATTTATGTGGGCTGTTTTTCTATCCTCTACTGTTTTCTTCAGTGTCAATCTTTAATTTTCTGAGAGTTTCATAATAGAGTTTTCTTATTTCCTTGTTAGATTGATCTTTAGATATTTTATTTTATTGAAGCTATTGTGAATGGTATAGTTTTGCTAATTTTCTCATCTAGTCTATTACTGCTGTACAGAAAACTATTGGATTTTAAATGATTTTTGTATTCTGAGGTTTTTTTTTTTTTTTACCAATGTGATGTCATCTGAAAACAGGGATTATTTTACTGCATTTTTAATTTCAGTGCCTAATTTCTAATTTCATTTTATTTCTTCTTTTGCCTAAGTTTTCTGTGAATTCTGCTACTGTGCTGAATAGAAATGACAAGAATGAATGGGCATGACTGCTTTTGTTTCTCATCTTACAGGGACAGTTTTCAGATTTTCATCATTAAGTACATATAATCTTAACTAATGGTCTTTCACAGTGACCTCCATTGGATTGTAGGTAGATTCCTTTCATACCTAGTTTGATGAGCTTTTTCTTTCCTTTCCTTTCCTTTCCTTTCCTTTTCTTTTCTTTTCTTTTCTTTTCTTTCCTTCCTTTTCTTTCTTTCTTTCTTTCTTTCTTTCTTTCTTTCTTTCTTTCTCTCTCTCTCTCTCTCTCTTTCTCTCTCTCTCTTTCTCTCTTCCTTCCTTCCTTCCGAACATAAATGTGTTTTATTTAATTATTTTTTCCAAATCCATTGTATTTCCAGAATAAAAAGAAAAAAAAAAAGAGAAGGAGAAAAATGGAAAGTACAACAAAATTTTAAAAGATGTCAACCAGGGGCAGCAGTAGTACATACATTGTGCATTGTTATTCCCAAATCATTTACCTAGAGCACAAGACAGCTGCATTTAACCATCTGAACAATGCCAGCACAAATCTTTCTCTTCAGTGAACTCAGAGAAATCAGTAGTATAACTATCTTACCTGCTTACACACACACACATGTTGTGTCATTCAGCTTCTTACACTAACAATATGATGTTTACAAGTGTCTTATTTATTTCACTAATATATTCTCAAGTTGCATCCATTTACCTAGAAAAGTGTCCACACTATCCCTTTTTATGGCTGAGTAGTACTCCATTGTATAAAAATATCACATCTTTTTTATCCATTCCTCAGTTGATAGGCATTTAGGTTGTTTCAAAGATCTGGTTATTACACACTGTGTTGCGGTGAACATGTGTGCACATATATTGCCGTGTTGTGTGATGTTTTTATATTCTTTCAGGAAGATACCCAGAAGGGGAATAGCTGGGTCGAATGACACCTCTACTGTTAGTTTTTTGAAGAATCTCTATACTGATTTCCACAGTGGTTACATCAGTCTGCATTCTCACTAATGGTAGAGAAGGGTTCCTTTTTCCCCACAGCCCCTCCAGCATTTGTTATTGCTTGGTTTTCTGATAGTAGATATTCTTTATATCCAGCTATATCACCAAATTTACTTATTAAATCTAGAAGTCTTTTGATGAGGTTTTTGGGATCTTCTAAGTAGAGTGTCATGTCATCTGCAAATAATGATAGTTTAACTTCTTCCTTTCCTATCTTTATTCCTTTTATTTCTTTCTCTTGTCTAATTGCTCCAGCTAAAGTTTCCAGAATTATGTTGAATAAGAGTGGAGACAGTGGATATCTCCTTGTCTTGTTCCTGATTTTAGAGTGAAGGCTTTCAGTTTTTGTTCATTTAGTATGATATTGGCTGTTGGTTTGTCATAGATGGTTTTCATCAGATTGGGATAAACACTATCATAATTTTTTGTAAGGTCTTTCTCATGAATGGGTGCTGGACTTTTCAGAAGCTTTTTCTGCATCTATGGAGATGATCAGATGGTTTTTGTCCTTGGCTCTGTTAATATGGTGTATTCCATTTATGGCTTTATGAATGTTGAACCATCCCTGCATTCCTGAAATGAATCCCACTTGATCATGGTGTACAGTCTTCTTGACAATTTGCTGCAGTCTGTTTGCCAATATCTTATTGAGGATTTTTGCATCAGTGTTTATTAGGGAGATTGGCCAGTAATTCTGTTTTTTAGTTGGGTCCTTCCCTGATTTTGATATCAGAGTAATGCTTACTTCCAGGAATGAATTTGAAAGTATTGCTTCCTGTTAATTTCATTAAAGAGTTTGAGAAGTAGTGGTGTTGGGTCTTTTCTAAATTTCTTGTAGAATTCAGCAGTGAATCCATCAGGGCCTGGACTTTTCTTTTTTGATAGGTTTTTAATTACATCTTCAGTTTCATTTATTGGTATTGGGTTAAGATTTTTATATCATCTTAATTCAGCTTTGGTAACTCACATGTATCTAGGAATCTGCACATTTCTTCTGTATTGTCCATCTTATTAGAAAATAAGTTTTCAAAGTAGGTTTAGATGGTTTTCTGGGTTTCTGCAGGATCTGTTGTGATTTCACCCTTTCCATTCCTAATTGTGTGCATTTGAGTCTTTTCTTCCCTTTTTTGGATGAGATTGGCTAAGGGTTTGTCGATTTTATCTTTCAAAGAATGAATTCTTTGATTCATTGATTCTTTGTATTTTTTTTTTTTTAGTCTCCAGTGTGTTAATTTCTGCTCTGATCTTTATAATTTCCTCCCTTGTACAAGTTTTTGGTTTAGCCTGCTCCTCTTTTTCTAGAAGTTTGAGGTTCAACATTAAGCTGTTTATATGCACCTGCTCTGTTTTCCTGATTTGGGTATTTACTGCTATAAATTTCCCTCTTAAGATTACTTTCATTGTGTCCCAGAAAGTTCCGATGTGTTGTATTGTCATTATCATTCAACTGTAAAAACTGTCTAATTTCTTCTTAAATTTCAACTGTGACTCCTTGGTTGTTCAGTAGGGTGCTATTTAATTTCCATGTGTTAATGAAGTTCTTGTGGTTTCCTTTTCATGGGTTTCCAGTTTCATTGCACTGAGGTTTGATAGTATGTATGGGATAATTTCAGTTTCTTTGCAGTTACTTAAGCATGTTCTGTGAGCCAGTATATGGTCTGTTTTGGAGAATGTCCCACATGTAGCTGAGAAGAATGTGTATTCTGATGTTGTGGGGTGGAACACTATACAGACATCTACCAAGGCCATTTGTTCAAAAGTTTGATTTAGTTCTACTATTTCATTGTTGATTTTTTTTTTTGTCTACCTGACCTGTCTTTTTGTGACAGTGTGGTATTGAGGTCTCCCAATACAATTGTATTAGGGCTTATTTGATTTTTCATGTCCATTAGTAATTGTTTTATATAGTTGGGTGCACTGGTCTTTATTGCATATATATTTATAATTGTTACCTCTTCCTTTTGGATTGCTCCACACTTACAAGGATGTGGTGACCTCTTCTTTCTCTCTCTTAATCAGTCTTGGCTTGAAATTCATTTTGAAAGTAGAATAGCTACCCTTACTTTTTTCCGGACTCTTGTTGCGTGGAGTATTGTTTTCCATCCTTTGACTTTTAGTCTGTGAATTTCTTTTTTGAATTAAATGTGTTTCTTGTGTGCAGCATATTGTTGGATCTTACTTCTTGATCCATTCTGCCAATTTGTGTCTCTTGACTGGTGAATTGACACCATTAATATTGATGGTTATATGTATGATATGATATGTATTGACTTACCCTTGTCGTATTATTTTCCTGTTCTTGGCTCCCCCACTTTTTTCCCCATCCTCTCATTGTTTGCCTTCCTGGGTAGATTTCTTCTGTTAGGGTTCATGGAGCTGTAGTCCTTGTTGTCTCTTTCTAGAATGTCCTTTACAACATTTTAAGGTCATAAATTTCCTCAGATGTTCTTTATTGTGAAAGTATCTTACTTCTTTTTTTTTTTTTTTTTTTTTGGTACCGGGGATCGAACTCATGACCTCGTGCTTGCCAGGCAGGCACTTAAGCCACTGAGTGAAATCCCCAGCAAAAGTATCTTACTTCTACATAAGTTTTGAAAGATAGGTTTGCGGGCTATATCAGTTTGGGTTGAAAGTTGTTTTCCTTCAGAACTTGGAGTACTTCACTCCAAGCTCTCCTTCACTTGAAAGTTCATGCCAAGAAGTCAGTTGTAATTCTGATGTGCTTTTCTTTATAGGTGATTTGTTTCTTGAACAGCTTTTAGGATTCTGTTCTTGTGTTCGATTTCTGGGATCTTGACTATAATATGCCTGGCTGTAGATTTTTTTTTTTTTTTTTTTTGATCATTGCTAATTGGAGTTCATATGCCTCATTTATCTGTATGTCAAATTCTTTTTCTCTACCAGGAAAGTTTTCTGTCATGATGTCTGTGAACATTCTTTAATGTCATTTGTGGTATGTCCTACTTGTTAATTGACTCCAGTGAATCTTAAGTTATTCTTCTTTGTCTCATCTAGGAACTGGTAGATTAATTTCTCATGGTCTCTTGCCATTTTTGAGAACCCTTTCTTTTCCTGGTTGCTAACTGCAAGCCTGTCTTCAACATCTGAGATCTTGTTCTCACACTGACCTAATCTCCTTTGACTATTTCAGTAGAGTTTTTATTCTCCTGTATATCTGCTTGAATCTGCCTTATGGATTCCATTTCTTTCCTATGCTGTACTTCCAGAATTTGATTAAGCACGTCTGTTTGTCTGTCTGCTCTAACGTTGCTAAGCATGGTGTGTGTTTTGATAATCTCTGTAGTTATCTGAGAGATTATTTCTGATTTCATTTTTTCCAGAGCCTCATTCAATTGCTTTGTTGTTTCCACTTCAGAAAGACCTGGTGGGGGACTTTTGGATTGTCCCACCTCACTGCTCGTTGGATTTGTCTTTGGTTAATTGGATGTCTGGGGTTGCATCTTGAAGTGTCTTTTCATTTCTTTTTTTAGTTTCATTCCTGGGATGATGCTTGTAAGTTGCATATGGTGGGTTGCTTTATTGGTAGTATTTAAGACCTTTAGGTGATGATTACTTCTCTGAGGTGTCTTCGAGGTATGGCTAGGTTTTGGATTTTGAGTCTGTTGGAAGATCTTAACCTCTTCAGTTTGTTGAGAGATGAGAAGTTACAGCTTGTGGCCTAGTCCCTGGTTCTTTGGCACTGTACCATTGTATTTTCTGTGACCCTTAGTTAATCTAGGACCAACAGCACTAGCCAGTACAGTCCCCATCCAACACTCCCCTCCACTGCCGCGTCTCTTTGCAGAGACCTCCGGGGCCACCAGGGGCCACTGTCACCATGGCTCTGTGTCCCCAGGTTTGAACAGCTCCTCTTGTGCAGTGAGTCCCGTCTCAGGGAGAAGGCACCACCAGCTACCCTGATGAGTTTTCTTTATCATGAAAGAGTACTAAATTTTTTGACTAGGAATAGCAGGGTATGCTTGTAATTCTAGCATTATGGATTTTCCCACTTTCTGCATCAGCTCTGCATGAGGTAGGCAACAGCCTAACCATATGGTGAGATCCTGTGCTTCTTTCCAATACTCCATTCCTCAGAAAAGTTTTCCTATTTTTGTTGAACTTTTCTACCATCCTTGCATTTCTTGATTTTGGTCATGGTAGATAATCTTTTTAATGTGGTTTTAGATATGGTTTGTCAATGTTTTCTTTCTTTCTTTCTTTCTTTCTTTCTTTCTTTCTTTCTTTCTTTCTTTTTTTCCTTCCTTCCTTCCTTCCTTCCTTCCTTCCTTCCTTTTCTCTCTCTCTCTCTTCCTCCCTCCCCCCCTCCCTTCCTTCCTTCCTTCCTTCCTTCCTTCCTTCCTTCCTTCCTTCCTTCCTTCCTTCCTTCTACCAGGAATTGAATTCATACCTTGCATTTGCCAGGCAGGCCCTGTGCTACCGAGCTATATTCCCAGGTGACAGTGTATTCTTGAAGTTCTCTTTGCTTTTATTTTTTAAACTAAATCAGGATATCACTGTGTTTCCCAAGCTGGCTAGTTCCGAATCCCTGGGCTAAAGCAGCCCTCCTCCTATCTTAGCCTCCTGCATAGTTGGAGCAACAAGTACATGTCAGTATAACTTATCATTCTTAAAGCTTTTAAATATTAATATTTATCAGATATGTTGAAATTTACCAGATTTAGAACTCAGTACAAATATTTTGTCTTGGTACTCAACAAAGTGCAGTTGTCTTGTGATTTGTTATCATTCCCAGCAAAAACAATTTGATATTTGTCTTGCCTCCTAGAACCAATTAATGATGAGTATCAAGGTTACAGTTTTTTAGTATGTTTGGTACCTGATAAACAATGGTTTCACAAAACAAGTTTAGAAATTTTTTTTAAAGCGTTTGAGGAAAATAGGTGTTAAATAAAGGTTTGAGAGAAGTTTCTTGTGAAGCCATTTGATTTTGGGCTTTCATTTATTAGGAGGTTTTCATCACTTATTAAATCTTACTAAAGTTTTTTTCAGCTATTTTTATCTTCATGATTCATCTTTGGTAGGTGTGGTATTATAAATTTATTTCTTTTAAAGTTATCCAGTTGGCTGGCACATAATTGTTTATTACAGTCCTTTCTATTTCTTTAGCATCAGATCTTATGTATCCTCTTTCATTTCAGATTTCAGTTAATTGAATAATCTTTTTGTGTTAGTCTAGTTAAAGGTTTGCCAATTTTGATTTTTTAAAGAACTCCTAGTTTCATTGTTGTTTTTTGTTGTTCCTTTGTTTCCTTTCTGTCATAATCTTTACTATTTCTTGCTGGTAACTTCAGAATTTAGGTAGTTCTTCTAGTTTGTTGACTTGTGAAATTAGATGTTTTGTTTGTTTAATATTTTGATTTTCCCCTTCCCCCTCTTCCACTCTCCTTTCTTCCTGTTTTTTTTTTTTTTCTTGGTAGCGTTAGGTACTTACTTAAACCATATGTTCTCTACCATATGTTCTCTGCAACTGAGCTACATTCCCTAAAGTTAGGTTTTCATCAGATATCTTTCTTTTTTGTGTTTACTTCTGTAAGCTGTTCTCTTAGTACTTGTTTCACTTATGTAAGTCCTGGCATACTGTGTTTTCATTTATCTTATGATATTTTCTGATATCCCATGCAATTTCTTCTTAGACTCATTGACTTTCCAAGGTTTGTGCTGTTTAATTTCTACATACTGTGTTTGTATATTTTATGCTTTCCTTCTGCAATTTGATTTCAAGTTTTATTCCATTGTGGCTAGAAAAGATCCTTAGTATTATTTTTTCTTAATTTGTTAAGACCTGTTTTGTGAACTAACATGTGGTTTGTTCATAAGATGCTTTTAAAAAGAATGTATTTTCTGCTGTTGTTTGATAAAATATTATTTATGTCTGTTGGGTTAGATGGGTCTGTACTGTTAAGTCCTATTTCCTTATTAATTTCCTGTCTAATTTTCAACACGTTATTGAAATTAGCATGTCAAACTGTCTTCTTTCAGCTCTTTCAGTATATGCTTTGTGTATTTGAGGGCTATCATGTCAGGTACATATATAATTGTTTTATGTGATAAATTGATTCTTTTATGATTATATAATGTCCTTTATTGTCTTTTTGACAATAGTTGATTTAAAATGTTACGACTGACTACCCTTACTATCTTGTCAACAATTGCACAAAATGTTTCTCCATCCTTTCACTTACAGCCTTTGTGTGTCTTTATATCTAAAGTGAGTCTCTTAAGAGATAATAAGGTTGGATCCTGTTTTTTCATACTTTAATCCACTCTTTGTCATTTGAATGAGGTATTTCATCCATTTGCCTTTCAGGCAATTACTATTTGAGAGGAACTTAATAGGGCCCCCCTTGTTTTTCCCCCTCAATTCCTTTATAACTATTTTGTTGTTCACTTTTTTTTTTATATTTCAGTGATTTAAAAAATATATACTAGCATATATTAAATCATATTTTTTGTAGGTAATTTCTCAGTGGATACTGTGAGGATTACATAAATCACAAAATTAGAACTGTTTTAAAGTTCTATCAAGTTGCTTCAATCACATAAAAGAGCTCTAGTCATTTACTGTTATTTAACCACAACTTGATATTCTCGACGTAACATACTATACCTTTTTTGAGGGTAGGGTAATACTAGAAAATGAAACAATGATTTTTGCATTCAGCTACATCCTCAAAGATATGTATGTACACACACACACACACACACACACACACACACACACACACACACACATTTTGAGTCAGAGTCTTACTAAGTCACCCAGTCTGTGCTTAAACTTAGGATCCTATTGCCTCACCATTCCAGAGCACTGGGAGTACAGAAGTGTGCCAGTGTTAACTAGCTATCTTTTTTTCACATTGTTTCTATTAACTTGTTTTTGGTGCATTTGTCTTGTAAATTCAGTGCCAGAATTAAAAGTTCGAATATAGGGGTAATACAGGATTCTGTATTGTCGCTGTTTACCTTTATTAGAGAGATATATTTTTGTATGTTTTCGTGGTGTTGTATGTTTATTCATTTCTGCTTAAAAGAACTTCATTTAGCATTTCTGGTAGAACTGGTCCAATGGTGACAAATTCTCTTACATTTTGTTACCTGGGAAAGTCTTAATTTCACAATTTTTAAAAGACTGTATTGCAAAAATATTTTTGATTGACAGATTTGTTTTGTTTTTCTCAGAACTATGACTGTATCATTCCATGGTATGGAATGATTTTTGCTATAAGAATTTTGCTGGAAAATCTACTTACAATATTATGAGAGTTCTCTTACTTGTTATGAGTCATTTTTCTTATGCTGCTCTCAAGATTATTTAACTCTGACTGATATCTTGATGGTAATTGGTGTAGGTGTTGTGGGTTAATCATAGAGTTCTTTGGATACTTCATTTTGTGTATCTGTTTCATTCTACAGATTTGGAACATTTTCAGAATTCTTTGTCCTTCGTATCAAGCAGTTTTTGAAAAGCTGCCTTCCTGTTCATATCTGCCCTCATACATCTATTCACCTGCTTATTGTCTCATAAGACTTTCTGACTCTCTTTTTTCATTCTGCATTTTCTTCTGGCTTGATAATTTCAAATAACCTGTCTTCAAACAGTGCTGATTTATTCTTCTGCTTGATTGATTCTGATGTTGATCCTCTTATGGATTTGACTAGCCTGGCCACATTGATTGAAAAGGAAATGCATATAACCTACAAAATAATCAGTGATTATAAGTACCAAGATTTCCTTTATTCAGTACATTTTTAAATTATAACACAGATATGTCCAACCCATCGGATGCAGTTTGGACACATCTACTAGAGAGTTTTTCATTTCAGTTGTGTTCGTTGTCTCGTGGTCTGGTTATGATTAGAATGTGTCTCCCAAGGTTTAATGTATTGAAATCTAATCCTCATTGTGTAGTGTAAAGAGAATATATACAATTGACTGTGTTATCTAGACATAGGACTTTTGGAAAGTGATTAGGATTACATAAAGTCATTAGAGTGGAGCGCTCATGACTGAATCCTGGCGGTTATATGACAAGAGGGAAAGAGGTCAGAGATATACATGTACTGTCTCTTGTCACATGATACCCTGTATCACTCTGCGACTGCTGGCAAGGAGTCATCACCAGGCATAGTCCCTTGACTTTGGATGTTCAAAACTGTCAGCCATAGTAACAGAGAACAGATTAGGACACTTTCAGCTCCAGAATTTGATTCTTTTTTATGCTCTTTGTTGATAACTTTTTTCCTTGCTTCATTTTCCTAATTTTACTAAGCTTTAATAATCGCTTTTGCCTCCCTGATCATCTTGATGAGAGTCATTTTGAGGTGTTTTTTTTTTTTTTTTTTTTTTTTTTTTTTTTTTTTTTTTTTTTTTTTTTTTTTTTTTGTTTTTGTCTTTTTGAGACAGGATCTCACTGTTCAGGCTGGACTTGATCTCACTTTGTAGCCCAGGCTGGTCTCAAACTCCTTCCTAATGATCCTCCTGCCTCAGTCTCCTTAGTGCTGGGATTACAGGCATGAGCCACACTGTGCCTGGCTGTTTTGAGTGTTTTTGTCATTTAATTAATAGTTCTTTTGTTTCTTTAATATCAGTTTCTGGAGATTTATTTTATAGTTCTCTGTTTCTTTGTATGTATTGTTATCTTTTCTTGAAATCTGGATATTTGTAAAAACAGCCACTGCTCCCAGAGTTCCTGATGGGCCATGTACACAGTCAGCTTGGGTACACAGGTCTGGGCCATGCACACAGTCAGCCTTGGTAGAAATTTTCTGGGACTCTGAAACCATTTTTGGAGATGAGTCTGAGTTTATGCTTTAATCTTCCCATCTGAAGAAATTCGCCTGTTTTTACTCTGGAGCTCCCTCTGCTATCAGTATTCAGTATTGCAGTTGTCTGTGCTCTAGCAAGCTGTTAATGTTGGCAGCCCCCTAGTCCCCTCTACAGTAATGTAACTTTTCTCATGCTGTAGCAAGCTGAAAGGTCTTTTCTTTAGTCTTGGAGCCTCCAAAGTATCAATGTATGCCACAATTACAGTCTGTATTCCAAGCCAGTAGTCTGTGAGTTGGGTGAGATAAAAACTAGTGCTTTGAGTGTATGTCAGAAAATTGGATGCAAGTTCTATTCTTTTCTTTCCTTCTTGGTGGATCAGCTTTAATTTTGCTGTTCCATCCTGGAAAGTTAATTGGGTGTGGTCGGTAAGTGATCAACTTTCCTATTCATTCCGCTGTACTTTTTGATCTTGTTCTTGCCAAAGGTGCTACAGTCTCTAATTTTAGAAGTCTCACACAGGCAGTCTGGTCCTTACATTGTCAAGTGATTGTCTTCATTAAAGGAGTGTCTTGCAGCTTTCTATTCTATTATATTGCAGACTCACCATGCCAAAAAATTTAAAGTCACTTATCAGATGACTGTGTTCCATATTCGAAGCAGTTGTTTTATTCTCTATGATTTTTCTCCTTGTTTTTGTTTCTTAAATTTAGATTTAGATTGGCCTCTAAAAGGCTCATGTGTTCAGAGATTGGGCTTTTGGAAGGTGATTGGATCATGGGAGTGCTGTAGCTGATTTGTGTTTAGTTTAGGAGGTGAGGACTGGCTAGAAGAAGCCGGTTAGTAAGGGGTTGACTTAGAAGGGTTTATCTCCCACATTGGCTCCTCCCTTTGCTCACTAGTTCCTGACAGCATTTCTTCCACTGTTCTCCTGTGCCCTGTCCACTCTTGCAGCCTCAGACCCTAGATTTAAAATTGTGAGCCGAAATAAATATCCTTGCATGTGTTGTATCAGCAATGGGAAGAGACCTCATGGAAGTGTTTCTTTTATTTCTTTTTATTTTTTTATTTTTGGTACCGGGGATTGAACTCATGACCTCGTGCTTGCCAGGCAGGCGCTTAAGCCACTGAGCTAAATCCCCGGCCCCGTGTTTCTTTTATTTTAAGCATTTTGAATATAAAACTACTCAAAAATCTGCTCAAAGTTAAGAGTCTTATCCCAAAACTTTTCATTTTTTCCATTAGCACCACAAATTATTTTACGCTTTTAGTGTTTGTTACACAGATTCTTAAATAGCTTTCCATAGTAGTTTTTCTTAATAGTTTTTTGTCTCCTGTATACATGTCCCTATCTAATGCAACACTATACTAACAAGGTTGTTTTATAAGAAGCAGTGAAATATATTTGTTATTGAAGAGAGTAGTTAGTGGCATCTGCTTCATATAATGCTAGTGCTTATCACCTCTGGCTTATCATGTGTTATTTTTATACTCAGTCTTGAGTGAACTTATTCTCATTTTAAGAAATAAATATTGATAGTATTATTAGTGATGAAAGTCTAAATAACAATAATTAATAAGTAGATATTAGAATTTCATTTCTGTATTCCTTGCTTGGGGGAAGAAGCTGAAATAAGTTGTCATTGCCACTTAGAATTAGGGCATCGCTATGCAATTATCGAAGTCATATAATGGCGGGTAGAATTTTAAAAAACAAAACGTTAAAAATAACTTGATTTTTGTGTTGGATACTGTTTATTATGAAATTTTGGGTGCTAATATGTTTGCTATATATGTCAGCATGTGTGATATTTTCACATTTTTGTTTCATATAATGTTTATAAGAATACTGGATTATAGAAATTATTATATTTATCTTTCAAATGATAAACAATTGTCTTTTAACACTAAATAATTCAGATACAACTGATAAGTGGCAGTGACAGGGTTTCAAATTATTAGCTAGTAATATTTTCTATGATATAATAGAAGTAATAGATTACATACTACAAAATCATTTGTAGCTGTTTTTTTTTTTTTTTTTTTTTCCCACATATTGTCTTATTTTTATTTGGGTATTTCCTCCTCCCAGAATCCACCAAACCCACCTGTATCACCTGAAAAATCTGCCACTGATACCACCAGCAATAATAATGTGGCCTATAGGTAAGAATTATAGTCTGTTTTTCTGGTTTTTAGATAATAGGTTCTGCTTGTCTTTATTTGGTAGAAAAGTCTTGTAATCATACATATTGATATAGAGATAACTGTTACACTGGGTTGAGAATGTGTCTTTTTTTTTTTTTTTTGCTTTATTATATTGTTAGTCTGTAGCTATTACTTCAGCCAATTTATTATTAAGACTTCTGTTACTGTGTAGTTCTTTAACCTCACATCACATCACTGTGTATATTTTTCAGGTATAAAAAGACTACTGTCTGTGTATATTACAACCTTCATTGGGTTTTTAGCTTAAGTATTAATAATGTTAGAGTACAAAAGACTCTAGATCCCAGCACTTAGAAGTTTGCATGCCATCTGTGCTTTGTTGTGTTTGCTTGAGGTTTCAGGTTGTAAAACCCAAATCTAGGCACCACTTCTCTACTATAGGCCAGTGCTTTTTCTGTGTATCAATAATTTTCCCTAAAATGGCATATCCATTGATTATTTGTGTGTATATATGTATATTTCATAGAAATGCAAGCACAGTAAGACAGATGTTGGAATCCAAAAGAAATGTAGGTGAGAGTGCACCGCCATCTTTTCAAACTCCTGTGAACACAGGTAATGTTTTTAACAGAAAACATTTTTTTCTTTGGTATTAAAGACTGGTTTTCTTACATTCTTTTGAGGTTGTGGAAGTGGACTAGAAACCTGGGGACATTGGTTTAAGTACAAAATATTACTAAAAATTTGGAATCACAAATTAAGTATATATTAGAATATAGATATTGAAATTCCTGATTATTTCTCAAGCGTTCTGGTCCCCAAATCCTTTTAAAGTAATTTTAAAAATTAAGAATCCTAATGTGCTTTTGTTTATGAGTTATGCCAATTCATACTATCAATGTAAGTTCAAAAATCAATAGGAAATTTATTCATTTTTTAGTGAAAAATAGCTATATTTTTCAGGATTAAAAATACCAGTGAAACATAGACTTTCATATTGTTACAAATCTCTTGTTTTGCTTAAGATGTTAAGACACTTAAACATAGCTATATCTGTATCTACCCTCAGTGTGTTGCTTTAGGGGAGAGACAGGGTTTTGCTATATGGTTCAGACTGACCTCAGAATCACAGTTCTCTTGCTTCACCTTCCCAAGTGCTGAGATTACAGCTGCTACGCCAAAGTTTCTGTCATAATACTAATGTGGATGAAGTATATGAACAAAATCCAGTCTCATACAAATATGTAAATGGAAAATGGCTAACTCTTTTTAAGTAACTGTGGGTATTCTTTGGTTTTTTTGACATAAGGTTTTGCCATATAGTTCAGGGTTGCTTTGAACTCACTATGTAACCCAGGCTGGCCTTGCATGTGTGGTAATCCTATTGCCTCAGCCTTCCAAGTACTGGGATTATAGGCATGCCCCACCACTCCCAGCCTGTATATTCTTCTTTGATATAGTCAAAATTTGTAGTTAAATTAGTAGTTTAAAATTAGTGCAAAGTAGATTGTGAAACTACAGTAATGGACTTTTCTCATTGTTTTTTCTAGGTCATTGTTGTAAGTAAAAGTGCTCATCCATGAAAAAGGCTGCTAATCTAACCATACATAAGCACTTTTCCTTGTGTCAGTTATCCTGTTTTGGCCTGCAGCCTATCACCTATTTCTGTTATACTGCTTATTTCTTCACAGAGCATTAAGAATGCCTACTCAAGTAAATTGAGATAAAATAACATTAATGATTTTCACTGTTTCATTATGGATATTTTTAATTGAAATGGATTTCGTTTTTAAAACTACATTTTTAGTAAAATGTAGAGAGTAAAATTAGAAAGTAATGAAGAATATGGTGACAGTATGATACCATTACACTACCTTGTTTTTTGTATATTCTTTATCCATCACTTCATTTTCCAGAATTTCAGTTACCTGTAGTAGTCAAATATTACATGAAAATTTCCAAGAATAATTCATAAATTTTATTATGAAAACAAAATGCTGTGTGTTTATTATCTTTTACTGGTTCATAAATTTAACCATTTAACTGTATCATAGATAGTCATTCCCTGCATAATAGCATTTCAGTCAGTAATGAACTATGTATAAGATACTTGTTCCGTAAGATTATAATGCAGCTAAACATTCTTATCACTTAGTAAAGTTGTAGCCATTGTAATATAGTTCAACACATTACTCATGAGTTTTATGTTGAGTTGATATAAACCAATCTTTAGCACTGCCTGTAGAATGGTGTATAAACTTGTATATAATGCATCATACTGAATGATAAACAGCTGTGTTATTAATTTATGTATTTACCATAACTTTTATTGCTATTTAAAATGTGTTCCTTATTTCAAAAGTTTGCCAGCAGTATCCTCTTAAATCTCATACCTATTCTGTGTCTTGATCATATCACACTCAGTAACTTCATTTACATCATCTAGGTTTGTGTAAGCGCATGTTGTGATTGCACCACAATGAAATTGGTTAACTACACATTGCCTAGAGCATCCTTGTTAAGCAACACTGAATGTATAGGAAAAGATACAGTGTTTGTAGAATTCTATACTGTTTGTGGTCTTAGCACACACTTAAGAATCTTGGAAAATATCTCCTGCAGCTCAAGAAGGACTGTGGAAGTAGGGCATCAGCAGTTCTCCTCACTGTTGCTTTTGCTTCATCAGTACAAATGTCCATACAGTGAAAATAGTTTTGACATTGCAAACTCTCTAACAGTCTCAGCAAACCACAGGTGTTTGCCAGGACCATACTCTGGTCTAATATACCCTTGATTTTGAAAAAAGTATTTATGAGTGAAGAACAAATTTAATTACACAGGTCAAACTCGTTTCAATGAGAATAACACAAGGGGTAGAACCGAAATTACTGTAAATCAAAAGTACTACAAATAGCACTTTTTTTTCTCTTTGATATATAGTCTCTCATTTTTTAATCCATCTGTAGCCTTCACTGTTATTTTCTATATCATCTAGTATTAAAAGAGTGTTAGTAGCAGGATCCCCAACTTATTCCTGTCATAGGGAATTCAGTAGAACTCAATCTGCGTACACAAATTTCACATGATTCCAGTGATAAACTATGATGTTTAAGTTTATATGCTACTCATTAATGGTCAAGACTCTTTCTAGAGTTCCTGTTTATTTGTTGCTCCTATTATAAGCCACTTACAATATTGTTAATGTTTCAAAAATATCTGCACATTTTTATTTGTTGTGTTTTTAGTGTTACTTGTTCCAGTTAGCTGTTCTGAAGTGCTTATAGTAATTTTCAAAGACTGTTCTGGTACTGAGATAGCAGTCCTCCATATTACTATTAAGTCATGTGCCATATTCATAATATACAGATGTACGAGAAAATGTTTCTAAAAATTTAATTGTAAGAATTACCAGAATTTAAACCTGAGAAAATTCTCATTATGTAAGATTTTACTAGATGTAATAATGAATTTGCATGGGTCATAGCTTATGGTAGCTGTTTAAGACTTAGTTGTTTTTTTTCTTCTTTACAGTATCTTCAACCAGTCTCGTCACTCCTCCAGCAATTGTCACTAGCCAGCCTAAATTGCAGAATCCAGCAACCTCTGGTTCTCAGACAGCAACATCAGTTCTTCCTGCACCCAATACAGCTACAGTAGTTGCAACTACTCAGGTGCCTGCTGGAAATCCTCAACCTACAATTTCTCTACAACCTTTACCAGTGATTTTGCATGTTCCTGTTGCAGTATCCTCCCAGCCTCAGCTCCTACAGAGTCATCCAGGGACTTTAGTAACCAATCAGCCATCTGGCAATGTTGAGTTTATTTCTGTGCAAAGCCCACCTACAGTGAGTGGTCTTACCAAAAATTCAGTATCCTTGCCATCCTTGCCAAATCCCTCTAAACCAAACAACGTTCCTTCTGTGCCCAGTCCTAGCATTCAAAGGAACTCTCCTGCCAGTGCTGCACCATTAGGAACAACACTTGCTGTACAAGCTGTTCCGACAGCACACTCAATTGTGCAAGCCACAAGGACTTCCTTACCTGCAGTGGGCCCATCAGGACTCTATAGTCCATCAAATAATCGAGGTCCTATACAGATGAAAATTCCAATTTCTGCTTTTAGTACTTCATCTGCTGTGGAACAAAGCAGCACTACCACTCCAAGAATTGGTAAGTCATCATATTGGTTTAGTAATAGAAATAGAAGTGTGTTGATGACTTTTAGATGATTCAACTTTTTTTTTTTTTTAAAAGTGTTATGGGAAGAACAGGGTAAATAGAATTTCCTTGGCATTAGTTTTAGCAATTTTCTAGATACCTAGCGGAAGTGATATTTTTAAAGTTTGAAAGAAGTTTTTTTTTTTTTTTAAATTGAGATATATTTGTACATCTGTTACAGAATACATTATGATAATCTTATGTATGTATGCAGTGTACAATAATAAAATCAGAGGAATAGGTACTTTAGTCTCTTCAAAGGTTAATGTTTTTTAAATTTTATTTTTGTTTTTGTTTTACTGGGAATTGAACCCAGGGCCTTCATAGTGATGGCTCCATTCCAAGTCCAATTTTTTTTTTTTTTTTAAGAGACAGAGACTCACTAAGTTGCTTAGGTTAGGCGCAATCCTCCTACCTCAGCTTACCAGACTCTTGGGATTATATACATGTGCTCTCACACATTACTCACAGGTTAATCATATTTATGATTGGGAATTTTAGACTTTTCTAGTCATTTTGAAATATATCATAAATTGTTTTAACCAGTAGTTAGTTATTCTTCCGTGCAATAGAATATCAGAATTTCTCCTGTCTAATTTGTGTTTGGTGCCCCTTACTAAGTTATGTCCCTCCTCCCTTTTCCCAGTCTGAAAGAGGGATTATTTTGAGTGATTATTTGCATTTTATTTTATTGTTTTGTTTGTCTCTTAAACTTTGTAAGTTTTTAGTTTAGGCTTCAGAGCAGCATTATGAATTGTATTATACATTTGCTAGGGATATCCAAATAAAATAAGTACGTTTTAAGTCTCTGATTAATATATGCTTAAAACAGAACAATTAAAAAAAAAAAAACCCTGTCTTTCCTATCCAATAAAGGAAGTCTGTTGTGCATTCTTTGCTCATATCTTCCAAATTTGGACAATTTAAAAATAGATTCTTCTGCCTCTGGTTTACTACATAATATCTGATTTCTTCATGTTTTCTGTTTTCTCTCCATATAATATATGAATGTTTGTGTGTTACATAGAAGTAATGAAAAAAAGGAAAGCCTGATTATACCTATATTTAAAATTGCAGAAGTCTATGTCTTTATTTTCCTAGAAAGTGCATATTTTGGGCCGGGGATTTAGCTCAGTGGCATAAGCGCCTGCCTTGCAAGCGTGAGGTCATGAGTTCGATCCCTGGTACCAAAAAAAAAAAAAAAAAAAAAGTACGTATTTTTTATGCATTCTTGAACTTATATATTTTTTTTTCATTTCTGACTACACATTTATCCTACTGCTTTCAGAAAACCAAACAAGAGTGGGTAGTATCATGTATATAATGACCATGAAATACAAGAAGCATTTCAACATGCAAAATTAAAATTATCTTTTTTTCTTCTTCTTTTTCTACACTTCTGGGAATAGAACACAGGGCGTGCATGCTAGGCGAGAAATTACTTTTCAAGTAGACATAACATTCCTTATTATTTCTTGTGTAATAATTAGTATGCTTACTCTATGTTCTCTCATATAAAAAAGTGATGGCATTTCACAAAATTCTCAAGAAACTAAATGAGAAGTGATCATTAATAGCGCTTGTAATTTGAATGTTTGCATAGTACAGCAACGGTGTTAGCGTTAGCTGATTTCATATTATTTCTTAGTCACTGTTTCATGTTTGCAGCACAAAAAGATTTGAATGTTTAACTGAGATCAATAGACACGATTTTGGGAGAGGGCATTCTTCCGTTTTTCTCCAATTTTTCTTTTAATTTTAGTGTTTTTTAATATGTCAAATGATTTATAATGGGAATTGTTTTAAATTTGATTTTGGAATTTGTCCTTTTTGGGAAGTTTTGAAATGAAGTTTATAATGTTTTTAATGCTTGATCACCTATTAAGATATATTCCAAAATACAGTAGTTTCCTAAGAGACAAGGACCTGAAAAGAACTTCAGGAGAGTATTTGCTTTATTATTATGTAAACCTGTCCTTTTTAACTATTTCTACAAATACTGGATTTATAATTTCATCTTGAATGTTCTCTGAAAATTTTTATGAATATTTAAGAGCACCAAGAGTATTTTCCAAAATTATTTAGTTGGGGCACTCTGTTTGAAATGTGTCATTCTCTTATGAATCTATTTAATGTATTTGATTAATAGTTTTCATAATTATTAATCTCAGTGCAGCATTCTAGTTTTGAGATTTTTTTTATCTTAGCACATATATTTAATACATTCATAAATACATTAGATTATAGATCTTTATTTCAAGTTCCATTTAACTTATAGCTAAAAGTGAATTGTTATATGGTAAATACATTTAAATGACAATTTTTTATGTTTTTATAATGTTAGACTGAATCTTGTAAGAATAGTCACTGATCATACTTAATTTTATGAGTGCCATAAGTGATATTAAAATAGATGCTTGGTTGTTTATGCTTTTAAAAACCCAGGGTAACACTCAATGGAAGATTTTTACTGAATAGGAAAGTTGAAGCTAAACTCTGTATCCCTATTGTGATAAATTAATTAGATTATATAGTTAAAAATTTCCAACTCCTGTACTTAGGTGTTACTTACTTAAAGTATATGCTGTATAGTTACATATACTTGTATGTATTTTATTGTAGTTCATTATATTAGGGAATCTTAAGTCAGTATTTTCTGTTTATAGTGAAGTAAATGTCCTCCTGGGGCTGTTTTGGAAATTCAGGGTTCAAATGTTAGTGATTTTATTCATTCATGAAATACTGAGTTGCCTGTATTATTTTAAGGTTTTGCAGATACACAGAAAAGTATAGAGTAGTCCCTATCTTGCAAGAAATAGGGAACTTGTCCACTGAGTAAGTAATTGTGTGATGAATATTTTCTTTGAGAAGATATGAGAGGACATGGGAGGTCTAGAAAAGTATGAGATAATGAACAAAAGCTGAGGGAAAGAAGGTTAATGATTTTTGAGAAGAAAGGGAGTGGGACATTTATGAATAGTGGCTGCAATGTAGAAAATGGTTTGGAGGGGATAAGAATGTAATTAGGGAGGTACTTGCAGCGAAATAGATAAGTGGTGGTATAAAAGTTTAAGTTATTCAAAAGATAGAATTGGCAATACTTGCTAATTTATTGACAAAAGATTAAATGGTGAGAGAAATGCTAAAGATTCTTAGGTTTCTTTCTTTTTTGTGGGAGGCTTACCAGGAATCAAACTTGGGACTTCACTTGTGAGGCAGGTACTGCGCCACTGAGCTAAATCCCTGGCCCCACTTTTAAGTCTTAAGTGCTAGTACCACTTACTAAGGTAGACTTGAAGGAAATGCTGATTTGGGGGAGAGTTGTATAGAATTCACTTATAACCCAGCTCCTTAAAGGTCTCGTTTCAATAGTATGCGAAAACAAGAATTTAAGAAAAACTCCTTCAGCTTTAATTTCCTTTGAGTTTCTTCTGTGACAGTTATGCAGACCTACTGAGGAAATAGTACAGGTTTATACTCCTGTAAAATATTCTTATGAGTATGGTAAAAATATGGTATTGGTAAAGAGTGGCCATTGTTACATGAAATAATCTTTGAAGGATACTGAGATAGAGATATGCCCCAAATTATAGAAGAATTTTGTTATAGTTTATTTCATACCTTGTCCAATTTTGCTGATTCATTGATTGATAAATTGATGTTTTTACTTAAGTCATGTAAAGTAGATATTGTACTAGAAGAACGAGAAGATGATGTAGTGAAACCATAAAATGTTACATTAAACCAAAGAAAGGATCTATAATAGAGGGAGGGTATAATAATTAAAAATCTAAAATAAATATTGCTGCAGTTCTATAATTGTTTGCCCTGAGACAAGTCAGAATCATGTTGGGTTAGCAGAACATTAGTTTTTGAAAATGTTTATGTGTGATATTTTAGTAAGCAGCCTCAGTTTTCAGGAATTTTTGTATGAGATTGTGACAACAAAATAAAAATGAAGCTCATTCATCTGCTTCTCATGTAAAGTTGCTTTTTATTTTTGTTTGAAAATCACAGTTTCAAATCTAAATGAGTATTTTTTAACATTACGTATACAAAAAATTCGGTTTTGTTAATATTACCAGTATATTTTAGAGATAACACTCTAGCTTGTAGGATCACTAACTCCAGAACTAATTTTATGTTAAATAGTCTTTAGGATCTTCAGAGTCTAAAACATATGTTCATTCATATTAAATGAGGTAATTTTGGCCAGGGATTTAGCTTAGTGGCATAAGCGCCTGCCTGGCAAGCGCAAGGTTGTAAGTGCGATCCCTGGTACCTCCCCCCACCCCCAAAAGAGGTAATTTTAAGATTTTTTTTGGAAAAAATTAATATGTTCTTCCTAGGAAAGCATTTAAATGAGTCAGAGAATTGTTAAGGGCTTTCTGTTTACTTCTTTTCCCTAGTTTACCTTCTTTAACAGGTGGGTACTTACCTTACTTGGTTTTTAAAATGTAGAATTATATATGTAATATGAAAAGATGGTTTTATCTTTGTTTAAC
Organism: Dolichotis patagonum; assembly: GCA_004027295.1. Lineage (NCBI taxonomy): Eukaryota > Metazoa > Chordata > Mammalia > Rodentia > Caviidae > Dolichotis > Dolichotis patagonum. Next base: position 152,948 of record PVJX010000281.1, on the reverse strand, counting down.
CAAAAATGATTTCCTCTGTATGTGTTCCAAAGATTTACAAATGAAAAGAATGCCCATTTTGGCCAAGAAAATTTTACCTCTAGAAAAAAAAGATGGAGTGCTTCAGCTAAACTCTTATATAATTAGTTGTACTACCAAAGAGGAAAAGGCATATTTGATAAAATTTAATACTTTTCCCCCATATCCGTTTAGAAAATGGGCCAGAAACATACATGTTTCATTTTTTTATGCTGTTCTGGAGTAATAATTTTTTCTGCTAAACTCAATACAAATTAGTTAAAAATGAGTAAACAAAACAGTAATCTATAATTGAGCTCCTGAAAAGTAGGAAATTTTTTTCAAAATATGGAAGAATTATATTTTGTTTAGCTATTTTCCTGATGTTAGAGCATGAAAGTTATGTCTATTTTAAATTATTTTCCCAAGGTGTTCCTTAGGATAGAATTTAAATTGCTTGGGTCAATGAGTAGATGAAGATTTTTCTTCGGTATTATAAATTTGCCTTTCTGAAAGATGCTCTAGCATCAATCTATGAGAGAATCCATTTACGTATATTGACAAAAATAGTTGGAGTAATTTACCCAAATTATTGTATGCACAGCAGCCTAACCTTTTATGTAATGTAGATGGTTTTTTAAAATGGCTTTTTTTTTTCCTTCTCAGAAAACCAGACAAACAAACCAATAGATGCTTCTGTTAATAAGAAAGCAGCTGATAGCACAGCACAGGTAATGAATTTCCCTTCTACTTCAAAGTAAAATTCTGATTAAGCCCAAAGAACAATGAATTTTCATCAGTAATCTCTGCTATAGTGAAAACTACCTTTTTAAAAAACTGTCCAAATATTTTCTCACAGCGTTTCTTTAATACTTGACAAGAATTGAGTTTCTTTGTCTATTATTTCTCTGAAATAATATCAGTTGATTATATTACCAACTGGTTGGATTATATAATTGACAATTTATTTGCTTTTATATACTATAGAAATTCAGTCTCCATCACATGAACTTTTTCCAGGCCCTTCGTTTTGAGAGCATCTCTGTGGCCTACCCCCATGTTGTTCACTCTTTGGCACCCCCACCCCCACCCCAGTGATTCATATTCATTTCCTCAAAGGTAGACTTCTGTAGAACTTTCTCTCTGATAGGTTTATTTTTAACACTTAACCAATCTTGTTAATTTTTAATTAAATCTTAACCTCCTAATAATAATTACATTTTCTTGCATTAATAGTGTTCCTCCTAATTCTTCTGTATTGCCTTAGATGTAATAGATTTATATTGAGGTTATTAATATTTTATGTCTTTCCTTTGTTTCAAGAAACTCAGGTATTATTTTTAGCCTTGAGTATGTCAGACACAAGTAAATGACATTTTTGGTCATAATAATTATGATTTTTTCCTTTAAAATCATGACTTTTGGGCCAAAGCTCGCTCGCTCGCTCTCTCTCTCTCTCTCTCTCTCTCTCCACACACACACACACACACACACACACACACACACACAGACACACACTGAGTTTACAGATCAAGAAAAGGTTTTAAAATATTTTAATATTTAAAATATTTAAAATATTTTATCTTACAGACTTCAGCAGGCTTTGTGTATAATACGAAAAATTAGAACTGTGTAAAATTGTGTGAGGTATTTTTCTATAAGACACATGGTATAGGAAAAGGTACATTGTGGGTTTTTGCCTTTTGTTTTTTTAATATGTGGATTCTTGCTATGTTGCACAAACTGGCCTTGAAGTTTTGGGTTCAAATGACTGTCTGCCTTAGCCTGTTGAATAACTACGACTGTAGGCACATACCAGTACACTTAGCAAATCCTTTATGCATTTGCTTTTTGTGTTGTTCTGGTGATGCAAACGAGTACTCTTAAGTGATTTTAAAATGACATCTACAGGAAGTCCAACTTTACAAAGTCAACTTGAAATTAAACAAATTTATAAATGTCTTTATTTCCTTCCTGATACTTATATTCTTTCCTGATATTTTTGTTTTCTTTTTGTTCTGTTTTGCTTTTGACAGGCTAGGTAACATTTTCATCACCTGAAAATGAACATTATAATAGCTGTAGTTTATTGTTTTCTAAATAGTAGTGATACTTACAGAGTAGTGCTCTCCAGAGACATGTAACTATTTAAATTTAATTTTAAAAAATCACTGGTTAAAGTAAACTTATTTTAACTTTAAAAGTGACATTTTACTAGTGTCTAGTGACTACATTATTGGACAACATAGATACAGATAGTTTCATCATCGCAACTTGATTGTGGCATTGGAAACTCAAGACCAAAAGTAAAACCCAGGTGTGCATCATTAATCATATTTGTGCAAAGTAATCCTGATGTGACAGTGTAGTGCAGTCTACTAAAATGTATATTAAAAAATTACTAATCATTAATTTACCTTAAGGGGCCACAGTTCTGATAATTGGCTAAGTCCCAGTTATGGTTCTAGGTTTCTATGGAAGAGATGTGAAGAGTGTGCAACCAAGTCTTTTGTAATTGTGCTTTCTAATTGCTCAGGTATCCTACCCTAGTCCTTAAATATGTGCTTATTTCATTGCCAAAAAACCCCCTAAAAAGCCACTCTTTGCTTTTTTGAAATTTTTTAATGTTCTAATGAGATTATTTTGGGAATAAAACACAGTTAACCTTTTAATTCTTAACGTTAAAAGCTACTTGATACAACTGATACTTTTGATGGCTTGAAACTGAAAGGGTCAGTATTATGTATAAATGTAGAAACAAACATGATATCTTTAATTAGATCAGTATTCTCACATGTCATGTGTTATCAGAAAGAAAAGATAAACATGCATATAATAATTGTATGTGTCTGTCAGTTTCTATAGTGGTATAGAAATAATAAATTCTGCAGTCAGATATTATTGTTCTTGTCCTGTTACTTAATCTTTAGCAAGTTATTTCACACCTAAGATTTTTTTCCTATGAAATGCTAGTACTTACCTTATAAGATTATTTTAAAGATTAGATATGTTAATAAATGTAAAGAGAAATTATAAAAATGCAGTCTGCTAAGAATGTTAACTATCATGACAGTCTTAAAAATACTCTTTAATAGTTGTTGAAATAATTACCACTTGCAAATGCCCCCTCCTTTGGGTGGTACTGGGGATTGAACCCAGGGCCTTTACACTGAGCTGTTAATCCTTTTATAATTTTCTGATTTTGTGACAGGGTCTTACAAAGTTGCCCAGGCTGAGATCTAACTTGAATCCTCTTGCCTCAACCTCCCAAAGTGCTGGTATTAAAGGAATGGGCTACTGATCCTGGTCTGCCAATTGTATTTCCAAAAAAAGAAATAGAGCTGGGAAACTTATCTGTAGTATGTGATAGTTGACAAGCTGTATCTGTCAGATTATTATGAATAAAAATTATAGAATTTAGTAGCTTAGGTAATTTAATTATGTCTTTTTATTATCCTGTATGAGAATTTTATGATACTAATTTTTCTATGGGCACTGTTTTAGCTGCATTCTGCAAAATTTTCTTTTTTATTAGTATATGCTTGCAGTATATAATAAATACATTCATTGTGTGGAATTGGTATATACATATCTCCTCATGCTCCTTTTTTTCTCCTCCTCCTTTCTACATGTCTCCTCCCACCTCTGCAACATCTGTCTCCCTCTTTCTCATCATTATCTTTTAAGTAGTTTACTTTTTGTTTTTTGTATCGGGGATTGAATTTATGACTGCATGCTTGCAAGGCAGGCATTTATGCTGCTGAGCTACATCTCCAGCCCCTTGTCATTATCTTTTATTTTGCTCCTAAATTATATGTACTTTGGGTTTCTCATATAAGACAAACCATGTACTATTTAACCTTCTGAATCTGATTTGAGTTAGAATTGTGATTTCAAGATATATCCATTTTATATATATATACACACATATATATATACACACACATTTTTCTACAAATGACTGTACTTCTTTATGTCTAATACTTTATTGTGTATATGTTCCATATTTTCTTTATCCATTCATGTGTTGGAAATGCAGGCTGCTTCTAAGAGTGCTTACAAGTTGTGCTGCTGTAAATATGGGTATATATATGTACCTGTAGGGTGATGTCTTTTAACTATGTTAAAAGATACTCAGAAGAACTGCGGCTTTCTGTGTTTTGTTTTCTTAGAAATCACCATACTGATTTCCAGGGTAGTTGCAGTAGTTTACATTTCCACCAACAATGCAGAAGGGTTGCTTTTTACCCACAGTCTGGTGTGCATTTGTTGCTTTTTAGTTTGTCCTTGTTTTGTTTTGTTTTGTTTTGTTTTGTTTCAGGGTCTTGCTGTATAGTTCAGACTGGCCTTGAACTCACTGTGTTGCTCAGGCTAATCTCAGACTCCTGACAGCCTCAGCCTTTCAGCCTTTGAAGTGCTGGGACTGTTTTTTTTTTTAAGTTCTTAATGGTAGTTATTCTTTCTGAATTAAGATGTAATCTCAGTATTGCTTTTATTTGAATTTCTCTAATGACAAAGATGCCAGATACTTTTTCATGTACCCATTGGCATTTGTATTTCTTTTGAGAAAGTATATTTAATTGACTTGTTTGAATAGGCTGTTTATTTTGGGTTTGCTAGTGTTTTTGAATTCTTTGTGTATTCTGCATATTAGTCCTGTCTGGAGAGTAGCTGGCAAAATTGTTTATTCCACAGGTTGTCTTTTCATTCTGTTGGTTGTTTCCTTGGCTATGTAAAGTTTTTAAATAACAAATACGATCCCATCTCTTAAAACAGATGGGTTTCTATTGACAAAGTCCTCACCTTTGCATATGCTTATATCTTCAAGAGTTTTACCACAAATTTTTTGTATCTCATTTTCATGTAATTTAGTTCTTTGTTATTTCTTTTTGGGTCTTGGGTTGCTTAGTGTATGTTTTTCAAAATTTGGAGATTTTGCAAGTATTGTTTTATTACTTATTTTCTCATTTGATGCTCTTGTGTTTAGGAAATTGTGCTTCATATGCTTTTATTATTTAGCACATCAGATCTGTATTATAAAGCCCAACATGTATATCTCAGTGAATGTACCGTTACACTTGAAACCATTATGTATGTTGCTTTTGTGTGTAGTATTCTGTCAGTATTACAGTAATGTAATCGATGGTGTCCTTTGAATCATCTGTGTGTTTATTGGATTATGGCTTTTTGGTCTAATTTTTTTCTGCTACCAAGAGTGGTATGTTAATCTCCAACATGACTATGAATATGTTCCAGTTTTTCTTTTAGTTACATCAACTTTAGTACATATGTTTTGATGCTCTAGTACAAAGTTCATGTTTTTCTATAATGTATAATTTATAATCTTCACATGTTTTCTCGATACATTGACCCTTTTGTTGTTGTAAGGTTTTCTTGTCTTTTGTCTCATATTAACAGTCGTAACAGCCCCTCTGTTTACTGTAAACTTGTGAACTTTTTTCAGCCTCCTACTGTTACCTTATTATTGTTTTTATTAGTGGTTAGTTTTTTGTTTTTTTTTTTTTGTCTTTTTGGGACAGAGTTTCAGTTCAGACTGGTGTTGAACTCACTTTGTAGTCCAGGTTGACCTTGAACTTCCAGTGATCCTCTTGCCTCAGCCTCTTGAGTGCTGGAATTACAGGTGTTTGCCACCACACCTGGTTCTGTTCTTATTTAAAGTGAATCTTAGCCGAACAAAAATATTCTTTCTCAGTTTTTTACTTTCTTATTCCATCTGATGATCTTTACATTTTTTTTTTTTAAATCGGTACCAGGGATTAAACTCACGACTGCGCGCTTGCAAGGCAGGCACTTAGGCCACTGAACTAAATCCCCAGCCCTGATCTTTACATTTTGATAGGAGTTTTTAGTCCTTTTACAGTTAATATCTATTGATAGGGTTGTACTTAGATCTGCTATTTTGCTGGGAGGTTTTTTTTTTTTAATGTAATTTTGTTTGTTTCTGTGTGGCATCTTTCCCACTCTTATTTCCTGCCTTCTTTTTAGGTATTCTGTTTTAAAGTATTCTGTTGGCTTTCTAGATATATGTTTTCTCTCTTTTTTTTAAAAGATGGGTTGATGGTTCATTTATCTCTGTATTAGAGAAGGGGTCCAGCCCGATTGCCCAGGATGACCTTTAATTTGCTATTCTTCTCCTAGGTAGCTGGAACATCCTCCTAGTTAGCTGGAATTCAACACTTCTACCTGTAACTAAACACTATGCCTGGCTCCCTCAGGTTTATGTGATACAATCTTGTTTTGATATAGTGGTCGTATCTTTACATACTATATCACATCATGTTATAAATTTACAAATACATTGTTTTTTAATTGCCTTGTATAATTTTAAAGATACTAAGAAGATTTGTAGTCTAATATTTATCCTTATATTTACCTTTTCTAGTCTTCTTTTCCTTTCCATAATCCCAATTGGCATTTCCTTTTATACCACTGAATTTCCTTAAATTTTTCTTACAGGATGGTTCTGGTAGGGATGACTTTTCTAGGTTTTAATGTATTTAATCATGTACTTTTGTGTCTTTTGGTTTCTTTTCTCAAGGATTACTTCATTGAATATGAAATTCTAATCTTAGATGTTTAAAAAAATTACCAATGCATTAGATATATTAACATCTTATTGCTTCCATAGTTTCTGACCAAAAGTAATAATTGCTTTAACACAAAATTTTTTTCTAGTTGACTCCAGCTTTTTTTTTTTTTTTTTTTTTTTTTGCAATGGGTAGTTTGATTATAGTATATGTAGGGGTGAATTTCTTAATGGTTGTCTTGCTCAAGGGTTTTTTGAACTTGTTGGATTTGTCAGTTAAATTTTTTTAAAACCAATTTTGGAGTATTTGGTCATTAATTCTTAAAATAATTTTGACCTTTCTTGTCATTTAGATTTTTACTGAAATATTTCTTCTTAAATGGGGCTTGGGTAGTTTTCATGTTTATTCTTTTTTTTCCCTCTGTTTTTTAGACTTCAAAATTTCTATTGATCTACTATCAATTTCCATGAGTTTTTCCTGTCTCCTACAGTCTGCTTTTTGGCCCAACCTACCATTTATTACTTGTTTGATTGTTTGTCTTTTTGAAGCAGCATTTTGCTATGTAGTTTAGGCTGCCCTTGAACTCACTTTGTAGCCTAGGCTGGTCTGAAACTTGCAGTGATCCTCCTGCCTCAGCCTCCTAAGTGCTGGGATTACAGGCATGCGCTACCATGCCTGACTTACCTTTTATTTTAATAACCATCTTTTCAGCTTTATTTTCTTTCTGTCTTTTAATATCTACTTCTTGTTTGAGATTTCCTCTTTGTGGATTCATTAGTACCCCATTTTAAAAAAATTACTTGAACACATTTTTAATAGCTACTTTATGTCTGCTGTGTGAAACATCTGGCCGTACTTGGAGTTCGCTTCTATTGACTTTTATCCTAAATTGAATTTTACATTATTGCTCTTTCCATGTTCGATTTTTTTTTTTTTAAACAATGAGTTTTGAAAACTACTTATACGGCATAGTAAATGGGTTCTTTTCCATTTTTTTGAAGTTTGTTAGCAACTTTTTAATTTTGAATTTAATGTATTTATGAATCGTTTTTGTGAAATCATCATAGAAAGATTTGTAATTATAAGATTTAAAATAGCATTATTATCTTGTTATTGGACCTGTCTTTTCTAATCTAGTAATTATTTTCTTCAGATATACATGGTTCGAGTTTTGCAAGTGAAAACCCTAATTATTTGGAATTGATTCAGTATATATCTGTGTAAATGATGATGATCATTTATTAATCAGCTATTGTGTGTCATGTGTAGTGCTAAGCATTTGATATACCTGTGCGGATTAATCCTCACAATAACTTCAATATCCATATTTTAGAAATTGAGAAAGTTACCTTTTAATGCAAATTCACATAGCTAGTATGTTGGACTTATTAAAGGTACAAAATTTAGCCTTTTTTTACTTCAGAGTCTTAGTTTAGTAGGTCTGCTGTCCTACCTTCCTTTTTTGGTCACTATCCAGTGGTTTTTAATGTGTATTTTCAATGAGGGGTGGTCTTGATTTGATTTTGAATAGTGGGTTTATTTTTGTTAAGATTGATGCCCGTTAATGGTTTATCAGGACATACAATACCACTTTTTAAGGGAGAAAAAAACAACAGATTTAGATTCTTTTTGTAACTTACATCTGTCTTTAAAGATTGACTTTAAGGTTCTGATGAATTACTGACTAATAATTTAAAAGTAACATTTTAAGTGTCAGAAAAATGAATGATGCTTGTAGTTAGTCTCATAACACTTAAAACATATTTCAGTAGCTCTATGAAAGTGCTGTTAATTTTTTTTAAAGTTAAAATTTCTTTCAAAAATATTTGAAAGTTGTATTTTCATGGCAGGAGTATAACTGATGAAACTTCTATCACATTAATCCATTTAGGAATTCACACTGAATTAGGATCCTCATTCCTTTTTCTCTTGATTGTTACCACATTTCTCCTTTCTACCTGCTGTTTTCCTTTGTAGAATGTAGTTGTTTTTTGTTTTGTTTTGTTTTGTTTTTTTCAGAGTGGAAAAACCACTGGCAGTGATTCAGGTGGTGTCATTGATCTCACAGTGGATGATGAAGAAAGTGGATCTTCACAAGGTACTTAATAGCAATGGTATTAAGAAACACTTTGCTTTCATTTGTTTGTCCTTGGAATAAACTTGTCTTACTCTTTTTAGAGTTGAAGGATCTTAAGTTATTTAGAGTGGATGTGTCAGAATCATAAGGGACCTAGTAATCAAATCTAGGTCTTCTGACTCAACATTAAAAATTCTTCCTTTATGTGTGTGTGTGTGTGTGTGTGCGCCTTCTGTAGATACTTATAAATGTGTGTACATTCAATTTTGGTTCTTCGAACAGCATTTTGTAAATAAATATGAAGATACCTTTAGCACTGAAAATTCTCAGTATTCTGGGTTATAGTATTTAGAAACTCACTGGGTAAATACTAAACTATATTCTAGTTATTCTTCTACATTGTTAATAGATATTCTGTTAAAAATTCTATAGTTAAATGGGAAATACTTGAACTAAATTTCAATGCAGATTTGTTTCCTTAGACTTTTCTGAACCTTTATTATTCTGTAGCATTTACATCAGAAGTCTCTAGTTATGATTCAGGATATAAAGTATGTCACAAAATTGACTATACAGAAAACTGTTCACAGAAATATCTGTGAAACTCTCTATGAATAGTGATGCATTCAGAAAATCTAGTAAGATTGTAAGCTGTCAACCTTAAAGATACTGAACTTTAAGAACTAAAGATGTTAAAAGTCATATTTCAGTTTGTTTTAGAAAAATTAATAGCTGTATAATTGATTATATAATAATAAAATTGTTTCATTTTGATTTTTTGGTATGAGAGACAACTGGGAAATTTATTTCATCCATCAAGATTGAACTCATACCAGTATAATTATTCTTTTTCTTTTTCTTTTTCAAATTTTTATTTAAAGAGAAAAAACAAAAAAGAAAACAATCAAACAAAACAGAAAAAGGGTAGCAACAATACAGAATTCCAAAGGCAAAAAATAAAAGAACAACAAGAGCAGTGAAACAAAAACAAAAACACTTAAGAAATCACCACTTGATAAATTACATACTTTCATCATTGGAAATAGTTGTTCAAGTTACAAAATTAAAACATACAAAGTAGACATTCAAACAGTGAGACTGTTAACAGTTCTGCTCAACAATCTAACAAAAACAGTAATATGGTCATCTATCTTACACACTTATATATGCAGTTATATCCTTTAGAGCACTTTCTTTTCCCCCTTTTTTTTCCCTTTTTAGATATATCTTTTAAATTTTATTTTAAAGGGGGTAAAATTAAACACAACAAAACAACAGAACGGGACATAAGAAAGCATACATTTCAAAGCTAGACAACCAGAGATCTTCACTACCTGTCATATTCTCTCTGGTTTTCTTCTAAATGGTTATCCATATCTTTGCATATGGGGAACTCATACTAAATAACATAGCCAATCTTTTCACAAGATGTGTAGTTAACTGGTTTCCACTTGCTGGGGGGGGCACGGGAAAGGAGATAGGACGACATGAGATGTCTGATTCTCAGCCCGTGTGCAGGCAGGCTCACAGCCACCCCCCCAGAGAGGGGAGGAATTCCTTGTTCTCCCGGCACCCCGAATCAACCACACGGTGCAGGTCCTGAGGTGCCAGGGTCTCTCCCCTGCAGGCCCCCTAAAGTCCACCATACTCACCTGCTATTTCTTTCTGATGAATTGACCGTTACATTTCCAAAGTTCTGAAGTGGCCAACAGACCACAGAAGGAATTCTCTTTAGGCTCCTGTTTGAAACCAGCAGCTACAGCAATCTGCTGGCCTTGCTTCAGGGCCAAGATTATTCTTTTAAGAGTCTTGGATTATATACATTGCTTTCACTATTTCTTATGGGCATATTTCACTGTAATGAATTCCTAAGGAACACAAATAAACACAGGCAGAGCTGCTTCTGGATTAAAATACAAAGTAAGCTAGCTTATTTTTATTACTCTGGCTATTTCATTTTCTAGCATCCAAATTCTGAGTGTTCTTTTTATTGTTTATCTTTGGATTTATCTCTTAAATTCTCACATTTCAAAGGTAACACCTTTGTTCTTCTGTAACACCAAAAGTATCACTTGCTAAAGCCTTAAGGTTTATTTACATTTTAGTGAGGAATTGTGTAGGAAAAGAAGTATATGAGCATCATTTTGAAAGACATTGGCTTATACCAAAGTCTTTAAAGAATTTCTCTGGGATGTAAACATGTATTGCATTGGTTTTTGAAGATGTTTTTATAAGACTAGACAACGTTCCTGTATTTTATTTTAAAGACTGGGTAATCATGATAAAGTAGCTATTCGTGTAAGCAAACAAACCTGTACAACAGCATTGAGTAATCAAAATTCAAAACCTCAATGAAAAACTTGTCAATTTATGGTATAAGAAGGATGTCTAATACAAGTATATAGATGCCAGAAAGCAGCATAACTAGTTTAGTCGATATTACAGTATACTGAATCCAAAAATACGTTCTTTAACTACCAAAAAAAAAAAAAAAAAACCTGAATTCCTGTTAGCATGAATTAGAATCTTTTAGAACAAACAGTGAAAATATTTAAGTAGCTCCTGGCTTGATTTTCAAATCAGCAAAATATGCCTCTGAAAGAAATTGTTCCAATTGAGGTAGGTAAATATACCTAAGTGGTGAGTAAAATTAGATTCATCTGTAAAGGAAAGACCTGTTTTCTAAAGTTTTTTCTGTCATTCATTATAGTATCTCACTTTTAATTAGCAGAGTCCAAAAAAGTCAGTCACACTCCTGTGCCAGCCCTGGGTTCTTCTCAACCCATATCTCGACCATTGCAACCCATACAACCAGCACCACCTCTTCAGCCATCTGGGGTGCCAACAAGTGGACCATCTCAAACTACCATACACTTACTACCTACAGGTAAAATTTCTGAGTCATTGACCAGGCTCTAGTTTGTCCTACAGAGAATTGTGACCAGGGAATTGAGTGGAAAGATGTAGACAAATAGTTAAGAATAATTCTCATTGTTACTCTGAAGACAGTGTGTACCTTTCTGAATGCAGTGTAATTTAGTTTTAAGTAGTGGCACTATAGAGAACTGTTACAAAGAAGGCTTAAGTTAACTCTGTGTCTTTGTCATCTGCCAAATGATGGAGCTTCTTTCGAAAAGTTAATTAAAATTATTTGTTCTATGTACAACTAAGACATTATAATTGAACAAGATTATTTGAGTCTTGAATTTCCTTTAACGGGCCTAACACACAATTAGTAAATGTGAATGGTTTGTTTGCTGCATTTCAAGAAACTACAAATCAAACATTTTCAAAATAAATCCTATGTTACCAGAATTGTTTAGAAGTCAATCAAGAAGATTTGTCTTCTTGCGTATTAGGCTGTTGCTTGGAGATGTACCTGCAAAGTATATGTGTAAGCATGCTTCTCATCATGGAAAACATTGAGCTAAAATGGAATTTACACAGTGAAATTTCTACATAATGTACCAGAATAACTTGTAGGAGAAGGAATATTTTCTAGTGATTTAGTAAACTATTTGTTAACTAATCTTTCAATTATGAAATTATTTTTGAGGCAGTAAATGCCTAGTGGTTTGGTATAGGTTTGTTTGATTTCATAATTCTAAATGGTTATCCAGAATTTCCCATCATTTAAACTATTTTTACTTTGTTGACATTGTCAAGCAAAACAGTGTGTTCATATGACTTTATTTCTGGCACAGAGTTTTTATATTGATTCTCATATTGAAATACTACTGTCTAAATAGGCAGTTGTTATTAAATTTAACCTTCAGAGCAGTGATACCTATTTATATGCATTCATATAAAGTTATAATGACAGTTACCTAATTTAGATATTTTAGAAGGAAATGACATAATACAAATGCATGAGCATAATGGAGAGAGAATTTTTCTTTCTTGTATACTTCCTTTTCTCTTTAAAGGCTCACATTGAAATTTAAGGGATGCAAAAGCTGAAGTATCTTTAGATGCATTTATTTTTTATTTTATGGCACTGGAGATTGAACCTGAGGCCTAATAAATGATAGGTAAATATTGTGCCACTGAGCTATCTCCCTAGACTGCAGAATCTTTTTAGTAAAGAAACGTTTTAATTACTAATTTTATTATACATTCCATTTTCTCTGTGAGGCATGGTAGCTCATGCCTGTAATCTCGGTCCTTTGCAAGTCTGAGGCAAGAGAATGACAAGTTTCAGCCCATCCTGGCCAACTTACCCTGTTTCAAAATAAAAAATAAAAAGGCTAGGGATATGGCTTTGTACTGAGGCCCTGGGTTCAATCCCCAATACTGAAGGAAAAAAATTCCATGTAAAAATATGTATTACATTTTGTATTATATAGTTAACACATAATCACTTGTCAAGTGTGATTCTAATTCAGAGCGTTGTTAATAAGAAAACAATAACTCTTTAACTGTTATTGCCAGACTTGGTGGCACATGCCTATAATCCCAGTACTCGAGAGGTTGAGGCAGAAAGATTGCCACAGTTCAAGGCCAGTTTGGACTACATACTGAGTTCAAGGCCAGCCTGAGCTACATAGTGAGACACTCTCTCCAAAAAACAAAACAAATGAAAAAAAAAAACAACCCCAAAACAAAACAAAATAAAACAAAACAAAAAACACTTCCCCAAAACGGTCATTGTTATTGTCTAGTCTGGTAGTACTTACCTGTAGTTGTATTTATTTCGGAGGCAAGACTAGAGGATCACTTGAACATAGGAGCTTGAGACCACACTAGGCAGCAGACCCCTGTCTAAAAGCATTTTTTTTTTAAAATGGGTCTTGGTATGTAGTTCAGTCTGACGATGAACTCACTTGTAGTCCATGTTGCCCTTGAACTCATGTCAGTCCTTCTGGCTCAGCCTTCCAAAGTCTTGGAATTACAGGCATGCACTGTCACTCCCAGAAAAAAAATTATATTATTTATTATAGTTCCATGTTTTAAGTAAATGTTTAGGACACAGTTTTTAAAATTAAATATGTTAACATTACTTGAAGTATGCTCTCTAGGACCTAGATGCAACGAATGCAGGAACAGGGGAGAGGCAGACAAAATTTGAATTATAATAGGCAGCCAAAGACATTGGTTGGGGATGTGTATGTGCACAAACATGTTAATTAAAATAGCCAGTTTCATGGCCCATGGGAATAACAGCATAATGGTAGATTTATATTTCCTTGGGAGAAAGCCCAGAGGGCCAGTAATTCCACTCTAGTAAGCACAATTTAAAATAGAAGAGGGAAAAATTGCTCTTTTAAATTATTCTTATAGCAGTCATATTCTTAAATCTAGATCCTTTTTAAAAAACGTTCATGATTGTCATCTAGTCAAACTGAAGAGCTGGAAGAGAATTAGGTATGATTGAGGTATTCTTTTTTTCCTGAAATTTGGATTTTAATACTGTTAATTTTGGTTGGCACTGTGATTCTTTCTTGCAGGATTACAAAGGCAACTGTTACATCTCTTTCCCTGTTACAGTTATTTACACTTTATGCAAGGATAACTACCATTTAATACTGTTCACTTAACATAAATAAAATCTATTGTTCTTAATCCATTTTTTTACTTACCACTAGCTCCAACCACGGTGAATGTAACACATCGTCCAGTAACTCAGGTGACCACAAGACTCCCTGTACCTAGAGCTCCTGCAAACCATCAGGTGGTTTATACAACTCTCCCAGCACCACCAGCTCAGGTCCCCCTGCGCGGAACTGTTATGCAGGCTCCTGCTGTTCGTCAGGTCAATCCTCAAAATAGTAAGCGACTCTTTCCTTATATATGGTTCTGAGATATAGGTAGTTCTCTTAAATATTTAGTTGAAGTAGCTTATATTAATATTAGATTTTACAAAAAGTTCTTCAATACATTAAGACCCTTATTGTGTAAGTTTGTATCTATCGTAGAACATAGTTTTACAGCAGAGTTAGTAACGTTGAATTGTGTACCTAAAAGTTGGTAATATATACATTTATTTGCTTGTTTTAGCCATTCCACAATTACACATATTTTAAAACATAACGTTGTATACCATAAACTTACATTTTTCTCAATTAAACATAATTTTTTAAAATGGCCCCCCAAATTCTACTACTAACTTACTTCTCCCCTTAAGAAAGTTAGAGAAAATTGGACATGTGTGCTATGTGTTTAATTTTATTTATGAACTGTGCTATTGTGGTATCCTATTTGATGTTGGTCTGTACTTTACTCTGTTAAGAGGCACCCTATCTACTTAAAGTAGGAATAATCAACTGTGACTTAGCACATATGATAGAAATCATGGTAATGTGTAACTTCCAATGGAAAAAAGTCTTAAAGATATAAAATGTGGAAAAGAAATGAAAATATTAGAGGAACCTGGTAGTTTCTTGCATATATATTAGTTGTACATGTGTGTATATACATGTATGTGGGTTGCATTTTATATACATGTAATATTATGGTATACTTATATATACTATATGTACATTAGTAGTAAAACATACACTATATACAGTAAAATGTATACACACCATATATATATATATATATATATACATATACACACATATAATTTATCAGTTTTGAAAACTTTGATAATGTGGGCACATCTAGCTATGTAAAGAAACTGCAATAATATTACTAGATGTTAGCTTCCAGGAGAAATTAAGCTATGTCTCTGGATCATAGTTTGGTTTCAGAAAGTAGGTTGTTAATGATGGTGAATGAGTTCCGGGGAACTAGATGCACCACAGTCAGGGCATCTGGCAGAATTATAGTTTGGGCCAGATGCTGAATATATGGTTGAAACAGTAGATCACTCTATAAATTTTCTACTTGTGTAATCAAGGGTATTTTACAACAGTTTTCTGTGGTGTGAAATGAATATCTTTAGCTGGGCAACAAGGCATGAAGAGAAGGAGAGTAAACTCATCAATGTAAGACAAGGATAACTTTGAGCTTTCTACCCTCATTGAAAATGTGAGCCAGGAGGTGTCGTTATAAAGACAGCTTCCTTTTGTTGTCTTTTGAGTCACAACGTTCCTTCCGGCTCATTTGGCTTCCATATCAGTTGTGGGACTTTTGTTTGTATCCTTTCTATTGGGCATATGTATTTCTTCCCATACTAGAACTCTGTATTTCATGTTTTCCCTCTTTCTTCATTTTTTCTTTCTCAAATGAGTGGCACATATTCTTTAGTAGTTACCTGAGAAAAGGTTAGTTTGTTTTTTTAAGAATATTTTTAAAAAATATACACACATGTGTGCACACACACACAACACAGTATTTGCATAAATAAAGATTTCTTTATTCTCACACTTAATATTTTGGCCTATTATAGACATCTAGGTTGGAAATATTTTTTCCTTTTGGATTTTAAAAACATTGCCTCACTAACATCAGGTGTTTAGTTACTGTATCACCAAATTTACAGTAGAATTCTGATGTTTATTCCTAATTTTCCTTTGTAGGTGTTACTGTTCGAGTGCCTCAAACAACCACATATGTTGTAAACAATGGACTAACCCTGGGATCAGCAGGACCTCAGCTCACAGTGCATCACCGACCACCACAAGTGCATACTGTAAATGTTGGTGCTTAACTTTACACAATTATTAACTATAAAACTGTCGCTTTTAAATTCAATTGGTATAATTTTGATATGCATAAAGATCATATTCATTATAGGGAATTTGTACTTGTACATAATATCTCTTGAGTCTTCTTTTTTTCCCATTCCCTTCTGTTTTCTCAGATCTTTCCCCCCTCACTGTTTACAAAAGCTTTGTTTCTATTTTTCCCCTTGTATTCGCTCTTTTTTTTTTCCCACTCTCCCTTTCTCCCGTTCTTCTTCCTTTTCCCATTTGAACATTTTCTTCCTACTTGCCAATATCTGTCTTCCATTTTGGTCTTTGTTCTTTCAGTTTCTCATACAAGAGAAACAACACAGTATTTAAACGTGTGTCTGATTTATTTCACTTATAAGTGTGGTCTCAAGGTGCATCCATTTACATAAAAATGTCTCAGATTTATCCTTCTTTATGACAGAGTAGTACTGTGTTGTATGTAAAGGCACATTTTATTTATTCATTCATTCATCCATGATGAATATCTGGGCTGTTTCCAAGATTTAGGTATTGCAAATTGAGCTGCTGTAAACATGGATGTGACCATATCACTGTGATATGAAGCTTTTAACTCTTAGGGAGGATACCAAGAGGAAGAATAGCTGGGTCAGATGGAATTTCTAGTTTTAGTTTCTTAAGGAATCTCCATACTGATTTTCATATTGGTGGTACCAGTTTATACTCCTACCAACAGTGAAGAAAGGTTCCTTTTCTCCCACAGCCTTGCCAGCATTTGTTACTGGTTGATACCTTGATAATATCCATTCTTTCTGGAGTGAGATAGAATCTCAGTGTGGTCTTAATTTGCATATCTCTAATGACCACTGATGCTGAAGCTTGTTACATATATTTATTTGCTGTTTGTACTTTTTCATTTGAGAAGTGTGTATTCATTTCAGTTGTCTATTTTTTGAGTGGGCCCTTAAATTGGTGAGAAGTGTTTTGACTTTTTAAATTTCTTTATATATTCTAAATATTATTCCTTTGTCTGAAGAATAACTGATAAAAAATTTTTCCCATTCTGTGGGTTGTTTCTTCACTCTTGGTGATTTCTTTTGTTATGCAAAAACTATTCAATACAATGAGATCCCAGTTGTTGATTCTTCGTAGTATTTCCTGTGGGATCAAGGTTTTGTTCATAAATTCTTTTCCTATGCCTGTGTCTTCAAGAGTTTACCTATTTTATATTGCAGCAGATTAAATGTCTCTGTTTCAGTATTTAGGTCTTTGATTCATTTCAGTTTTAGTTTAGTACATGGTGGGAGATACGGGTCTAAAAAAATATGAAATATTTTTCATATTTCAAATATGAAAGGCCAGTTTTCCTAGCACCTTGTATGAAAAAGGCTTTCTTCCAGTGAAGATGTTTGGCCCCTTTGACAGGATGAGTGGAGTTCTTTCTGCATCTTCTAATCTGCTGCATTGATCCATATGTCAGTTTTGTCAGAACCATGCTGTTTCAATCATGAAAGCTTTGTAGTACAATATCAAGTCAGTTGTGGTACTACCTTCCTTGCTTTAGTAGAATTGCTAAATTCTACTAAAATTCTACCTAGAATTGCTTTTCCTAATTGTAGGTCTCTTCTAGTCCCAAATAAATATTTTAAGATTGTTTCTTCTAGTTCTGTGAGGTATGATTTTGGTATTTTAATTAGGATTGTATTAAAGCTGTATTAAGAGTTTTGGAAGTATGGCCATTATCACTATATTGGTTCTACCTATTCAAGGACAAGGGATATATTTCCATTTCATGATACCCTCTTTGATACCCTCTTTGATCTGCTTTTTCAGAGCACTGAGGGTTTCAATATAAAGATCTTTTACTTCCTTGATGGTATTATGAAAAGTATTATTTCCCTAATTTCTATCTCTGTTTGTTATCTGTGTACAGGAATGCTATTGATTTTTAAGTGTTAACTTTGTATCCTGCTACACTAGTCAATCTGAACATTAAATCCAGTAATCTTTGGTAGAGTTTTTGGAGTGTTCTGTGATGAATATCATGTCTACAAATAAGGATAATTGAGCTTCTTTTTCTATCCTTATTCCTTTTATTTCTTTCTCTTATCTAATTGCTCTGGCTAGTATTTCCAGGACTGTATCAAATAGAGTGGTGATTATGGGCATCCTTGTTTTGTTCCTAATTTTAGAGTGAAAGCTTTCAGTTTTTGACCATTTAGTATGAGGATGACAGTCGGTTTGTCAGAGATGGCTTTTATCAGATTGAGATATAAACGTTATATTACAGGTTTCTCTAAGATTTTTATCATGCATGAGTGTTGAACTTTGTAAGATACTTTTCCACATCTACTGAGATGATCATATGGTTTGCATTCTTGGTTCTGTTAATGTGAAGTATTACACTTACAGAACCATCCCTGAGTGAATCTTGCTAAGTCATGGTGTACAATCTTCTTGATGATTTCCCTCATTCTGTTTGTCAGTACTGTATTGAGGATTTTTGTATCTGTGTTCATTAAGGAGCTTGGCATGTGGTTCTCTATTTTGCTTGGATTTTTGCCTGGTTTTGGTTGAATCCTTCTTAGGAATGAATTTGGGAGTATTGCTTCCCTTTCGGTTTCATAAAAGTGTTTGAGGCCTAGTGGCATTACATCTTATTCTAAGTTTCTTATAAAATTCATCAGTGAACTCATCAGGGTTTGGGATTTTCTTTGTTGGTAGTTTTAAAATTATTTCTTCCATTTTATTGTTTGATGTTGGATTATTTAGAATTTCTGTATCTTCCTGATTCAGCTTTGGTAATTCATATGTGTGTGGGAATCTGTCCATTTCTTCTGTGTTTTCCATCTTATTACCATACAAGTTCTTGAAGTAGGTATTGATGATCTTGAAAATTTGTTTAGGATCCATTGTGATTTTACCTTTTTCATTCCTAATTGCAAGGTTTGGTGTCTTTACTTTCCTTTTTATGATAAGGTTGGGTAAGGATTTGTCTGTTTAATCTTTCAAAGAACTAACCTAACTTTTTGATTCATTGATTTGTATTGTTTTCTTAATTTCCTCCCTCATACATGCTTTGGTTTGAACTTGCTCTTTTTCTAGAAGCTTGAGGTTCAACATTAGGTTATGTATTTGAGCTTGCAGTGTTTTTCTGATACGGGAAATTTTCCTTGTAAGACTGCTTTTCATCACATCACGTAAGGGAATTGTATTGGCTTTATTGTTTAATTGTAGAAACTGTCTAATTTCTTCTTTAATTTCATCTGTGACCCATTGGTTGTATTATTTAATTTCCATGTGTTTATGCAGTTTTTGTGGGATCTGATAATGTGCATGGGAAAATTTCAATTCCTTTGCATTTACTTAAGCATGTTCTATAGGCTAATACATGGTCTGTTTTGGAGAATGTCAAATGTGCAGCTGAGAATATGTGTTCTGTTGTGGGTTGGAACACTGTAGATATTTGCTAAGTTGATTTGTTCAACAATTGAGTTCTACAGTGATGATTTCTTTATTGAGTTTTTCATCTGGTTGATCTGCTATCTTTGTGACACTGAGGGATTGCAATTCCCTATTATAGTTGTATTAGTGCTTATTTGATTTTTCATGTCTGTTAATGTGTGTTACTATATAGTTAGGTGTACGGGTAGTTGATGCTTAAGTATTTATGATTGTTATCTCTTCCTGTTGGATTATTCCCTTGACAAAGATGTAGTGACCTTCTTTGTCTTTCCTGATCGGTGTTAGCTAGAAATCCATGGTCTCAGTTACTTTTCCGTCATTGCTGAGACAAAATACCTGACACCCAAAATTAAAGGGGGAGTAGTTTGTTTAGCTCAAAGTTTGTAGAGGTTTTAGTCTATAATCAGCTTGCTCCAAGGCAAAGGGGCAGCCGTGGTGGAAGACAGCAAAAATGAGAGACGAAGGGAAATAGAGATAGAGGGAAGGAGAGAAGGAGGGAGAAAGAGAGTGAGATGCTTCTTTCTGTGCCTTACATTGTATGTAGGCTACCTGTCCCAGGGTAGGTGTAGCACTCAGATCTTTAATCCCAGCATTGGAACATGAGTGAATCACATGCTCTAGCTTCAGCCATCGTTATAAGCCGGCTACCCTCAGGCTGCATGAGACTTTAAAGGGGACATCTAGACACAAAGCATAACATCCACATTGTCTCCAAATAGAACAGCTACATGGTTTTTTTGTGGATTTCAGTTACATGAAGTATTGTTTTCCTTTCTTTGTCTTTCAGTCTATAAATTTCTTTTTGAGTCGTGAGTTTCTTTTGTGCAGCATATTGTTGGATCTTACTTCTTGATTCATTCTGGTACACTATTTCATTTGATTGATGAATGAGGGCATTTTACATTGCTGGTTAGAACTGATATGTAGTGACTGTCTTTTCCCATTTTTGGTTCCCTTTCTTTGTCCTCTTGTTTAGTTGCTTGGCTTGCCTAGTGAATCATTCTGCTGTGGTTCGTTAAATTGTTGTTTTCATTGTTTTCACCTGAAATATCCTTTAGAACTTTCTGGAGTGCTAGTTTTGTGGTCATGAATTTGTTCAGGTGTTCTGCATCATAGAAATATCTTACATCAATCTGGGTTTGAGGTTATTTGAGAGTTTCTGTTGAGAAGATTATTTGTTGGTAGGTTTTTAATTATATCTTCAATTTCATGATTATTGCTTTATTTAGAAATTTTACATCTTGGTTCAGCTTTAGTAATTCATGAGTATCTAGGAATCTGTCCATTTCTTCCATGTTTTACATCTTATTAGAATATAAGCTGTCAAGGTAGGTATACATGATCTTCTGGATTTCTGTGGAATCTTTTGTGATTTCACCCTTTTCATTCCTAATTGCATAAATTTGAGTCTTTCCTTTTTTTGAAGGAAAGAGTTTGTTGATTTCAAAGAACCAACTCTTTGATTCATTGAGTCTTTGTATTGTTTTCTTAGTCTCCCTTGCATTAATTTCTGCTCTGATCTTTTAACTTCCACTCTTGTATGAGCTTTGGGCTTGACTTGCTCTTCTTTTTTTAGAAGCTTGAGGCTCAATATTAAGCTATTGGAGCTCACTGTTTTCCTGATATTGGTATTCACTGCTATAAATTTCCCTTAGGACTGCTTTCATTGTGTGCCCTAAGTTTTGGTATGTTGTTATTGGCATTATCATTTAATTATAGAAACTGTCTAATTTCTTCTTTAATTTCATCTATGACCCATTGGTTGTTCGGGAGGATGTTATTTAATTTCCATGTGTTTATTATGCAGTTTTTGTGGTTTCTTTTGCCATTGATTTCTGTTTTTATTGTACTATGATCTGATAATATGCATGGGATAATTTCAATTCTTTTGCATTTATTTAAGTACATTCTATGAGCTAGTATGTGGTTTATTCTGAGGATGTTCCATGTACAGATAAAAAGAATGTGTATTCTGATGTTGTGGGTTGGAGCACTCTGTATACCTCTACTAAGTCCTTTTGTTTCTCTTTTTATGTATTTATCTATCTATCTAGTTGACCTATTTGTGACAGTGGGATATTATGACCCCCCCAATACAATTATGTTACTGCTTACTTGATTTTTCATGTCTGTTAGTTTTTGTTTTATATAATTGGGTGCATTTGTATTTGATACATGTGAATTTATGATTGTTATTTTTTCCTCTTAGATTGTTCCCTTTACAAGGATGTAGTGACCTGATTCGACTCTGTTAATCAGTCTTGGTCCTAAATCCATTTTTTCTGCAAACAGAATAGCTACCCTGTTGTTGTCTGGCTTTCTGTCTATGGAGTATTGTTTTCTATTCTTTGACTTTATCTTTGAATTTCTTTTTGAATTAAGTGTGTTTCTTGTGTGCAGCATATTGTTGGATCTTGTTTCTTGCTTCTGCCAGTCTGTGTCTTTAGATTGGTGAATTGAGACCAGGAATATTAGTGGTTACAACTGATACATATTGGTTTATCCTTGTCATGTTATTTTCCTCTTGTTAGCTGCCTTTCCCCACCCACTCTGTTTCATTGTTTGCCTTGCCTGGTGAATTCATTCTTTTCAAGTTCATGAAGTCCTTGTTATCTTTTTCTAGAATGTCCTTCATCATATTCTGGAGTGCTGGTTTGTTGTTCATGAATTTCCTCAGGTGTTCTTTGTTGTGGAAGTATCTTCTTTCTCCATCAATTTTGAAAGATAGTTTTTCAAGGTACATCAATCTGCATCACAGTTTGTTTTATTGTAGGCCTTGAAATATGTCACTCCAAGCTTTCCTTGAGAGTTTGTGTTGAGAAGTGAGCTGTGATCTGATAGTCTTTCTTGTACAGGTGATTTGTTTCTTTTCTCTAACAACTTTTAATATTCTCTTCTTGTGTTGAATTTCTGGAATCTTGTGTTGAATTTCTGGAATCTATTATATGCCTTGCCATAGATTTTTAAAAATTTTTTAATCATGAATAATTGGAGTTCTATATGCCTCACTTTTCTATATGCCTCACTTATCTATATGTCAAATTCTTTCTCCCTGCCAGGGCAATTTTCTGCCATGACTTCTGTAAACAGTTTTTTTTTTTAAATACTATTTGTGCTATTTCCTGCTTTTTTTCATTGACTCCAGTCAATCTTAATGTTATTCTTCTTTGCATCTTCTAGTAGCTGCTGGATTGATTGTTTTGTGGTTCTTTTTTTTTTTTTTAAGATCTTTTTTGAGACACAGTTTCACTATGTAGTTCAGGTGGGCTTTGTCCTCTCTTTGTAGCCCAGACTGGCCTTAAACTCAGGGCAGTCCTCCTGCCTCAGCCTCCCCAGTGCTGGGATTATGACTACCATACATGATTGTAAATCAGAAGCCTGTCTTCTGTATCTGAGACTTTTCCCCTCACATTGGTTTATTCTACTGTTGGGTTCTTTGAATGGAATTTTTAATCTGGGTATCTACTTGAGTCTGTTTTATGAATTCCATTTCTTTCTTGTGTTGGACATTCATGTTTTACATTATTTTCCTGTTCTCCTCTATTTTTAAAAAATCTGTGTCTGCTCTAGAGCCAGTAACTATGTCTTTTATTGTGTTCACCATCTCTGTAGTTACCTGACAAATTATTCTTGATTTGATTTTTTTCTAGAGCCTTGTATATTTGCTTTATTGTTAGCACTTCAGAGAGGTCAGGTGGGTGGCTTTCTCCCTCATTGCCCTCTGTGTTTGCCTTTGGTGAACTGGATATCTGCGGTTGCATCCTAAGTGTGTGTGTTGCATTTCTTGTTATTTATTATGGAATAGTTGTTGTTGTTATAATTTTCGTGGTACTGTAGATTAAACAAGGGCCTCTTATTTGTTAGACAGGTTGTCTACCACTGAGCTATACCTTCTTCACTCCTTTTGTTTTTATGGCATTGAAATGTTGGAAGGAGAGAGGCCAATTATTTCCTGGTGCTCTATGTGGGTTTTCAGCTGTTTCCTTATGGTTAGGTTTTGGTTAGGTAGTGCTGGCTGGACAAGCATACCAGTGATGGAGTCCAAGTCCATCTGCCAATGTGGCCTGATCTCTCCATGCACAGTTACCATTTTCTCCTTGCAGATGACTAGCAAACTGCGGGCAGTATACTCTTGTCTTTTGAAGGATGGGTCCAAGGCACACTTACAGAGGAGGCAGCAGAGGGTAGGGATGAGAACTGGTTTGAAGATTTTTGACTGCCATTCTTTATTTCTTAAACATGTTACAAATTTCCCAGAACCAATTTTCCTCATCTGTAAAATAGGGTGATAAAATTTCATTGCAGTATAATCAAGAGGATAATAAAATAAATTATATGCCTGGCAGTCCAGAAATGTGAGCATGCTTCTCGTTTACCTTTTTGAAGTTCAAAGTTGAGGATAGAGTTTTTTTGATCATTCACTGTTGTGTCTGTAGCTATGAAGGGACATCAAAGCTAAGCAACTCATGTGGTAACAAAGACACAGAAACTCAGACATGTACCGTAAACCCAGCAGAAACAACCAGAATCTTCTTTGGAAATGCCAGGTGCTGTGGATGGAGGAGTAAAGAAAAGATCATCTTGAGAGGGGTGTCTTCATACTCAGCTTGAGAAAATAAGAAAATAGCCCATGATCTAAGACTTCTGCTATACAACTTTGTGGGCCCAGGACTTTTTGCCCCACCCTAGCATCATGGCCACGAAGCCAAATTTGCACTGGTACCAGTTAACTGTGTGTGCTGGGAAAGCCACCAGTTGCCTCTGAGCCTCCATTTCCTCATCTGGAAAATTAAAAGAGTTTGACTAAATCTGTGTTTCTCAATCCAAGGTGTGCATTAGAATCCATAGATGCTTTTGTAAAGCACCAATTCCTGGGCCCCTCCCCAGACCACTTGAATCAGAAACCCAGACACTGGAATTTTTAAAAAGTTCCCCAGGTAAATGTAAGACCACAGGCTCTGAGTTATCTTATGTATCCTGTGCCTCATGTTTCTGCAGATCTGTGAATGGGATATTTTGAGAAACTGACTTTTGTTGTGAATTCAGAATTCACCACCAGAAATTACTTTTTTGTTTCTATTCTACTTTTGAAATCTCTCCTACAGTGAACAAGTCTAAATAATCTTGAAGTTCCTTCCTACCTAAAAAGTTTGTGACCCCGTGAGAAGGGTGGTCTGAGGAAGTGAATTTTCTGATAAATTTAGGACTCATTGCTTTACTAATAAAAGTTCCTTTAAATTTTTATTTCTCATTTTGAAACTTTTTCTAAAGTGTTCTATTCTAACTTCTCCCAAGGGAAGAAGGGACAGTTAATTCACAAGGGGTTGGGAGGCCACAACATGCTCTAATCCTAGACAAGGCAGGCATTACTAATCGATGGACACACTGAGCTCCCTTAATCTGCCCTAAACATTCTTGCCCTCTGCCAGTCATGAGCAATCAATCAGAACTGACATTTGAGATGAAAGTGTCAGTTTTTGGAATTTTTTGGATGTAGTGTGTTTAGCTCATTGTTTTTTTCATAATGGCTTATCTTTCAAAGCTCAAAGGCATGGTTCCAAACAACTCTTGCTCCCCTATCACTTCTCCAAATACGTGGGGCTGTAAGACAGGTGCATCGGTGCTATGCTGCATACAGAGACACTGAATCATGTAAATTTTCTTGTGTGGTAGTGGGAATAAATGTTTTCTCATTTTCTTTTCTTTTTAAATTTTAATTCCTGAGTTAATGGTTACAAATTGCCTATGATGAGTAGCTTTATTGCTAGTATTTAGAATCCCTATGAAATAACTGCTTCTCAGAGTTGTTTTCTGGTATAGCTGGCTTTTGGGTTTTGACTCTGTTGCAAGATCCTACCTCTTCAATTTATTGGGGATGAGAAGTTGCTGCCTACTTGGCCCAGCCCCTGGTTCTTTAGCACTGACCCACAGTATTTTCTATGACCTTTCAGCAGTTTCATTTTTGGTATACCAGGACAAACAGCTGGTTAGAACAGTTATGTCACTCTGGGTCAAGTGTCACAATCAGCAACAGCCATAGTGTGAGACACAGCCTAGAAATTGTGAAACTAAGGTAGCCATTAATTTGTCACCTTTAACCATATGATCTATATTTGTGGTTACATAAAAGAAATCTAAAACAAACCAGAAAATTCTATGCAGTAAATAAGCCCTCAATATGCCAGTTTTACCCTCAAGGGAGAAAATTTAAAAGGAGTTAAGGGGGGAAAATAGAGAACTAGAAAGAGAGGAAGAGATTAGAAGCATGTCTGGAAGACAAAGCAAGATCATGCAAACTTTGGGAAACTGGTATAGAAGACAGGAGGAAAAGAGATAAGGAAGAAATAAAAGGAACAGAATGGAACACCACAAAAAAATCTAGCAACCACATTCGTAGTCATATAAAAATAAACTCAAACAATTAAAAAAACTGGAGAAATGAAGAGAGAAGGGGAAAAAAGTCTACTTTAAAGTATGTCTCTGTTGTCACTGGTAGACAGTATGTGGAGATAAAGAGTCCACATCTGTGTTGATTTATCCCACCAAATCGGCAGTAGTTTTACAATGGAGTAGTGGATAACACTGGCAGGCATACACCTTTATTTCCTGTAAAGTTCAGGCTGGTTTTTGTCGGTGAGACTGGAATGAGACCTGTTAAGCCTGCAGCAGTCAGTGTAACTTCTGCAGGCTTGAATTCAGCTGGGAGCTGCTAGGTGGGGGCCATTCATTGTTCTGAATTCTGAGCTCCATTGACCCCTCTCCAAGGTGGCTTCTTGTCAATTGACCTCTCCTACTGAATCTGTACCATTCACTTACTTGTGTAGTCAGTGGCATACACTGCTCCATTCCATTGCTACATCTCCCTGTGGAGGCCTTTGGGTTGCCAGCAGTGACTGTGCCTGCAAGTTTATACTGGTCCATCCACACAGTGAGTCCTGAGTTAGGTAGAAGGCTCTGCCTTCCAGCTCTTCTTGGTTGAAGTTGCTCTCTTCGCTCTCCTCTTTGGCTTTAGTTACTATTTTATATCATTCCTTCCTGGGTTCAGGGGACCCATGTCCCCCTTCTTTTCTTTGCATTGCTATATTCCAGTGTCTGGACATCAGATCTTGGAGAGGTTTTTCTCTGCTGCTTACCGACTCCTCCATCTTCCTGGAAGTCTCTGTGTTATAATTCTGATGGGCTTTCCTTTCCAGGTTGTTTGTTTCTTTTCTCTAACAGCTTTCAATCTTCTGTTCTTTTTTTTTTTTCCTTCTAATTTCTGGAATCTTAACTATTATCTGCCTTGGTTTAGTTTCTTTTTATGTAGCTAATTGAAATTCTATATGCCCTACTTACCTGTATATCAGATCCTTTGTCCATGCTTGGTATGTTTTTCTGTCATTACTTCTGTGAACAGGTATTTTATGTCATTTGTGCTTTCTATTGATTTTTTTCATTGACTCTGATCAATCTTGCAGTGTTCTTTTTTTTTTTTTTTAAACTTACTTGCAGTGTTCTTCTTTGAATCATCTAGCAGCTCTTGGTTTGATTTTTCATGGTCCCTTACTGTATTTAAGGACTTTCATTTGATGATCACTAACTGCAACCAGTCTTCTAGGTCTTGATATTTTGTCTTCATATTTGTTGATCCTGCTGCATATAATTTCAATGAAATTTTTAATCTCTTAGAAATCTATTTAAATCTGTTTCATGGAATCCAGTTGTTTCCTATGTGGTGCATTTATGGTTTCCATTACTTAAGCTCCTCTATTTTTTTTTTCCCTGTGTGAAACATGATAGTTTCACTAATCCTGTCCTTTATTATGGTCATTACCTAGTTATCTGTGAACTGATTTTTGATTTATTCTCTTCTGGAGCCTCATTTATCTGCATTGTTACTTTTATTGCTTCCATTTCATAAAGTTGAGGTGAGTGGCTTTTGATTTCTTCTACCTCAGTGTTCCCTGGATTTGACTTTGGTGAATTAGAGGTCTGGGGCTGTGTCTTGTTTCTGTATCTTATTTTCTATTTTTTAAAAAATTTGTTTTCTGTATTGATGGTTTTAAGTTACGTATAGTAGATAGCTTTGTTACTGGTATTGAGACCTCCATAGGAAGTGACTGCTTTCCAGAGATGTCTTCTAGGTATTGCTGGGCTTTGGGTGTTCAGTATGTTGCAAGATCCTGCCTCTTCCATTTCTTAGGGGTAAGACGTTGCTGCATTTGGCTTAGCACTCAGTTCTTTGGTGCTGAACTATGTATTGTTTGTTATCCTTGCACAGTCTTAGTATTGGTATAGAGAAATAATAGAAGAGAAAGAGATTAGAAAGAAACAAAGGTGAAGCACAAAGATAGATTTTCCAAGCTTTGAGAAACAAATGGAGAAGATAGGAAAAGAAAGAAGGAAAAGGCAACAAGAAAACTAAATACAACTCAAAATACTAAAAAAAATATTCACACAAGAAAAAGTAAAAACAATGAAGAAGAAAAAAATAAGAGAGAAAAACACATTCATGATTTCAGGCTTGTGGTTATCTTCTGGGGTTTATGGTTTTGTGGTACTACCCAATTCAGGGCATGTCTCTGCTGTCTCTTGTAGTGAAAGGTGGCAAGACAGAGCTCTGATCTGTCCTGCATGATCCCAGCAAGCCTGCAGTAGTATTAGGGCAGAGTGCCAGTTCTGCTGCTTTGAACTCCTCACAAGTTCAAGCTGATCCTGGCCTGATTGTAGGGCGGGGCTTGAGTTGTTCTGCCTACAACACTCTGAGTATCTCTTGCCTGCCTGACCTCTACTCCTTGACCCTGGATATGTCCTGTGGTTGTGCCTCTCCCAGGTACTACAGAGGAAGCCAACCCAAACCTGCTGTGAGTCCCGGTGGCTCACTAAAATGGCATCTGACCAACTCCCTCTCCAGGGGATCCTTGGAATGAAGTCACTTACCTACCATTGTAGTTCATAGCATCCACTGCTCTAATCCACTGGTGTATTTCTCAGTGAATTCTCTGGAGTCACCCACCTTCCCAGTGTTTATGGATTTGAGCCTCTTCTCTGGCTGGGAGTCAGGAAGAAAGTGCAAGTTGCACTCCCCTTTTCTTCATTGGAGTCTTGTCTCTTCACTTTCCCCATGAGTTTTGGTTCTTCTTTCAGATCTTTCATGGTCCCAGGTCTTTCAGATCTTTCATCTCCCTTTCTTCTTTTTCTGCACGTTGTTATATTCCAGTGTCCGCATTCTGAATCTCAGAGGGACTGACCTTCTGTTGCTTACTGCTCCGCCATCTTCCCAGAAGTTCTGTCAAATATTTTTTGTACTTAACATTTTTCTTTAAAGTAGTAATGTCAAAGGGAAATGATAAGTGTTTTTCTTTTCTAATAGAAATTTATTTAAGAAAATGAATATTATTATGAATAAGTGTTGTATATTGTGTGCAGAAATAGCTCTGTGACTGGGCAAATAAAGTGAAATAGACCATTTCTAACCCATAGTTAAATTCATGAGTATTTTTTGTTTTTCCATGTTCTAATATTACTCTTTTCTTCAGTGTTAAACCAGCTTCAACTGCTTATTTAAATAGTCCACTTTAAGACAGGACAGATAAAACTAAAAGTTTGTCCTTACAATTTAGCCTCCATAATGATGTCACATTATTAGGATGTAATTATGACAGTATATGATTGTTATGGAATGTCTTATAAAGGAAAATGCTGACTTATGACAGGGCAGGCAGGTAATTGAGGCTATTATTATCTAATAAAACAACTTTTAGTACTCATAATAATGACTAGAGTTCATTGAGTGTTTACTGTGTTTCAAGCATTATAAATATACTTGGTCCTTACAGAGAGTCCTTTTAGGCTGTCACCTGAAGAACATTTAAGACTTTTTAAAAATAGTTATGGCAGCTAAAGTGCAGAGAGATTGGATAATCGCATTAAGGTCATACCTCATAAGAACACAGGCGTTCCAACTCGAAAGCCTGTGCTTTCAGTAGTTGTGATTTTTTTTTTTTTTTTAAATTTCACTGCAGTGAAATAAAGTAGTATTAGAGTACTTGAAGGTACTCTCAGGTACCCAATGTCACAAGAATGTTAAGTGGTGATTAATTGTTATTAACTCAAGCTAGTGTCAGAAGCAAAGCAATTTAAAGGTTATGTGGTATGATTACAGTGAAGCCAGAGTATTTGCAGTGCTTTAACTCGGGGTCTGCTAGTTTATTTTACAGAATTGAGTGTTGTGACTTCAAGTGTGTATGGATTCATAATTGTTACATCATCTTGTTGAGCTGATCTCTTGATCATTATGTAGTGAGTGGCTTCTTTGCTTTTTATACAGTTTAGCCTTAATGTCTATTTTGTTAGCTGTAAGTACAGGTACTGCTGCTCACCTCAAGTTTCCATTTGCCTGAAATAACATTTTCTATCCTTTGATTTTGAGTGTGTGTCTTTTTTGGTGGAGTGAGTCTCTTGCATTTTCATCATCTGGCCTACCTTTCAAAATTTATTTTAACATTACCCTTCTCATGCATACTAACCAAGAAAATAATATGTATTCAGCATTAAATGTGCTTAATTATGAGTATTCTGTATTTATAATGCAGAAATTTTAAAATGAAAGTATAGTTATGCACTTCTAACTTCATGTGATAGACTGCTGTATGTGACTTTTTATGGTATGTTACGTCTTTTTGAGGCAGGGTCATGCTGTGCAGTTCAGGCTGGCCGTGAGCGCACTTTGTGTAGCCTACGTTGGTCTCAAACTTGCAATAATCTTCCTGCGTCAGGCCTCGAGTACTGAGATTACAAGCTGTGTGCCACCACCTGTAGCTATGACTTTTTAAAATGATTACCAAAATGAGAATCTCTGGTTAGAAATAGATTGATACTTCTATATCTGCAGTATATCTCAATGCTGTTCCATCAGCAGAAACTATTTGGCAAGAAAATACCATATTGTAGGTCTAGGAAGTGGGTAGGAATAGCCACAGCACTATTGTTTTTGGCAGGATTGGTTACAAATCACTACTTCATAATTGTCAAAATTGTCATGGTATTTGGTATTTCCCAAACTTCTAAATATAAAAAGGTATGTCTGTATTATCTGTAAGGTGTCTTAATTCTGGCATTAATTAAAGGACTGTCTAAAACAGTTCTTTCTGTGATCACAATAAATCAAAATGGTTCTTCTTTTGTTAGGAGCCCCCACGCCCTGTGCACCCAGCACCCTTACCAGAAGCCCCACAACCACAGCGTCTGCCCCCAGAAGCTGCCAGCACGTCTCTTCCTCAGAAGCCACACTTGAAGTTAGCACGAGTTCAGAGTCAGAATGGCATTGTACTGTCATGGAGTGTCCTGGAGGTGGATCGAAGCTGTGCTGCTGTTGATAGTTATCACCTCTATGCCTACCACGAGGAGCCCAGTGCCACTGTGCCCTCACAGTGGAAGAAGATTGGGGAAGTGAAGGCACTCCCCTTGCCAATGGCATGCACTCTCACCCAGTTTGTGTCTGGCAGCAAGTACTACTTCGCAGTCCGAGCCAAGGATATTTATGGACGTTTTGGACCTTTCTGTGATCCTCAGTCAACTGATGTGATCTCTTCTTCCCAGAGCAGTTAAACCTTGGAGCCTTTATCTTTTTCTGTTTCAGAAGTTCTACTTTTTAGTCTTGTTTTTAATCTTGTGCATGTTACCCAATGTAAAATCCACATTGTGCAAGATTTCTTGGACTGATGTGCGTATACACTACATTTGTTTATAACCAGAAGCAAAATAAACTCAGCCTATAAAGCAACAATCTTTCCTGGACAATTCAAGCTTCAGGGTTTTGAATTATAAATGGGTACTGTCTTTTAGTTACGAGTCTGGGGAATATGTATGGGTCTTGTGTGGGGTTTTTTTTTGTTTGTTTTGTTTGTTTTTTCCTATGTGTGTGTTTACTGCAGTGGACTCTCCCATTTTCATTCTCAAATTTACCTCTCTTTCAGTATGAAGTGAACAGATCAAAGAATCCTAGGTATGTAACTGATGTGATTCTCATAAGGGTTCTATAGAATCATAATTAAATGATATAAACTAAATCTATAAACAAAACCCAAAGAAGTAAATAAAAAGCAAAATGGCTAGCTTAACAGATTAATTTGAACACAGGAAAAGATCTATTCATTTTCTCTTTTATTTGTTCTCCTGGATGGTTAGGTGAAAAACAATCTGCAGAATCCCTCCCCCATTCTGTCCTAATCTGGCTTTTGCATTTGTTTGTGCCTTAAAGGTTAACTACAGAAATAAATACGGCCATACACTGTTGTTTACTCTTCTCTTTTAGCCTTTCCACCTTAATTTCCCTTTTATCTCCATCATATTTGGCACATACCTCTCTAGTAATTTTTAGGCCTTTTATATACTCCCTAACCCAAATCTGTGGTACCACTGCATTTGACTTGCCATTTTTTCCTAAGTGTATAGATAACTTTCAGTTTTGGTCATTATTAAACACTCCGTAAAATGGACCAGTGGACCAAGCGAAAACCATACCATGTATGAAAAGTTTCCACCAAACCTATTTCTGCATCCATGTTATAGACTACATTAGATTTCTAAAGCACTTTTAGTTTTTGTTTACATTACCATGACATTATCATCTGTATTCTTTCAAAGAAGAAAGTAGTAAAGTTCATAAAATACAGTGAGCTAATATATAAAGAGGAAAGCTGTGTTTCCTCTTTATTCTCATGTTATCCTATTTTTAATCTTCTACTCAGTTTTGATTGTGCCAAGTTGAGCCTGACTTAGCCTTTATCTGCTTTGGATAGCATTTAAAGTGTATCTGTTGGGGTCCTTTCATATAACAATTAGGTATAACCAACTGTGTATCTCCACTCCTCTTCAAAGAAACACAGTTCAGTCATATATTTTCAGTATTGAATGCAAGCTATACTGGTTATCAGGTAGGTATTTTCAGTGTAGATAGTTTAGGACAGGAGGGCTCGGTTAAATTTTAGGGATGAGTGTGGTTGAGAATATTTCGAAAGGTATTCATGGAGTTTGTGAAATAACCTTAAGTTTCTTCCCTTGATGTTTCGAAGTTTATATTTCTAACTTCTCTAAAATCATTATTTTTCCTGGAATTATAGATGGGGGCTCTTCCTTTTATTAGTTTACAACTTTGATTACTTTTAATAGGAAGTACTATTCTAGTTGTAAAATTACCTTTAGAGACCTTTACTGGTCACTGTAATGTTATCTTAAGTGTGAAGTTTGATTAATAATAGAGGAT
Source organism: Dolichotis patagonum (assembly GCA_004027295.1). Lineage (NCBI taxonomy): Eukaryota > Metazoa > Chordata > Mammalia > Rodentia > Caviidae > Dolichotis > Dolichotis patagonum. Next base: position 120,038 of record PVJX010000281.1, on the reverse strand, counting down.
GGCAACAGTTAACAAAATGTAAACTCTCTAAGCCGTTTTACTCCAAAAACTTTGAGACAATGAGAATTGTTTTTCCATGAATCAAATTTCCCAGCTATGTAGATACTACTCATTCTAGTACAAATTATGGTAGAAGTTCCCACAGTTATGAAAATGAAAATTTCAAAAGGAGAAAATTGACTTCAAGTTATGTATGAACACCTATCTATATCCGCTTGTATACATGTTTTTATCTGCAGTGTTTGTAATGTAGGTTATGTGGCAAAGATCATTCTGGTCTACTAAATGGAAAGCTCATGTTCAAAATAGTTGATTGGCTGATTTCAATGTCAAATGGTAAACATTGCTTTACCTGGTCTACAAAAATTTCCCTCATTGAACATTTTTATTAATATTCACTAATCTTGTTCTTAAAATTTTACTTGCATTATATAATCAGATCATTTTATAATCAGATAAAAAAAGCCCAGTAGAATGACTGGGAACTCTAAAAATACATTTGTTCCAGAAAGTAACTACATGAAACTTTTTATTCCAGACAGTGGAAGGTAGAAAGAGATTGTAATTATTTAATAACAAAAGCATATTTTTGGTTGATTTTCTCAAATTATTTTAACATGAGTTTACAGACAATAGACATGTTGGATTTATTGAGGTGCTAGACTAGAATGCTGGGCTCTTTTAGGGGTAGGGTAGGTTTAATTTTGATAAATGTTAGCTTTTTTTGTTTATTTTCTTTGGGAGAGAGAATGTGAAGGGCTCAGACTTTTTAGTAGCATTTCACACTCCATGGTTATCTTTTTTATTTTTTAATTTCATAGTATATTTTTACGGAGTATTACCAAATAAGCTCAGTTATCCCATTTTAAGAATGCAAGTTTGCTACATATTTAGCCTGACAATACTTGTATAAGTATTGCCTTACTAGAAATCCTGGAAACTTCTGATACTTCAACCTGAAATAATGTTTATATGGCATTTAAAGGTAACAATAACATTTGATACTACTTTGCACTATGTCAGTAACTTTCACCCTGTTTTAAGTGTGAATAACCTCTTCTTAAAATTTTGTTCTTGCTAGTAAATTTTAAAACGACATATAAAGGCAGTATCTGTTAATAGTTATCTTTATGAAGTAACTATATTCTTTATCTTTACGAAATGACTATATTCCTCTGTCTGGACTCACTTTTAAAATTATGCAGAATGATTTATACTGTTTTACACAAGTATATAACTAAGAGAAGTAGAGAGCTTGAAAAGTGAGTGTTTGTTGAGACACTATTTGCCTCCCAGAGAACTGTTTCTCTCTCCCCCTTCCGCATTGGCTGACACTACATACCTTAAGTAAAATAACCTAAAGCAAGGAGCTTAGGACCTTACCTTGGTGCATCTCTCTGCAGAACTTTCTCTTACAGCACTGAATAACTTAATTTTTGTTACTTGCTCTTTTGCTTTAAATATCTCCAAATTATTATGCAGCAAAATTAGTGTTGCATGATATATATTTATCTTTTGCCATGTTTTCTAATACTATATTGAGGTTAAGAAAATAATGCCTGTGGTGGTCTCATCTCTCACTTTTATTTATAGTACTGTGACCTTAGCACAGTAGGGTACTACAGAGACCTTCCAAGTATTCTGACTTTTCCTTCTTTGGTCCTTTCAGTATCCTCAATATATCATGATTATTTGTTCTTTGTGTTATTACTGACCTGTGACTGGCCTGTTTTATTTTCACAAAAACTATGTCCTAGTTATTAGATTATTGCAAATAACTATCTAAAACCATGTAATTCTGCCTTCCTTTAACTATTATTGGGCAAATTTTCATTTGATTTTGAGGTACACAATGGGCAATTATGTAAGGTTAGTATGGCAGACTCACCTAATTGCTGAAACTCATATCCCCTGAATCCCCCAAAGGAAGGAGTATGATAGTAAAACACATTTTATATTCTCGTCTTCAAATCATTTTATCACATTCAAATAAGCTTTTCTTTATTTTTTTATTTGTAGAGTCAATTAAGTACTTATCATTTATATTTAAATACATTTTCTCTTGTAAATAAGGTAACTGGGCAATCAAACACCTTTGGGTATCTTGACTTTAGTATTTTATCAGCAATTTCAAAAATAAATATAAAAATAAACTCTTTGTAGGAAACTTGCATCCTGATTTTTTTGTTCACTGCAGTTGAAAGTGTAAATAAGAAGACAGTGTGTCTAATAATAACTGGGCTGTAGCAAGTTGCCCTGTTTTTGTTAAGTTTTGTTTTTATTTTCTTTTCCTTCCCTCTTTCCCTCCCTCCATCTCTCCCTCCATCTCTTTTCCTTAATGTACAGTAGAGTGGTATCTATGTAAGTGTTAACTGTAGTAGGGTTTTGTCCAGTAAGCCTAAAATTTATACTTTGAAATAAATGAATGGGTTTTTAACGTTCTGAGTACTCTGATTTATTCTATTTTTTCTCAGCTATTGTATGTTTTCTTTTGAAACTCTCCCACATTGCTTGGAATCACCCATTACCTATACAACAGTATGGTTTATGTAATCTATTTGGTAGTTCCGTGGCACTCCAGCTACATGTTATTCTGTAGTTTGAAAGAAAAATTGCTATGCAGAATTGCTTCCACGTTGAATATGGTGCTTCCTAACTGATGAGAAACAACAGTAAGGTTTACTATATTGTCTAGGCTGCATCACAAAGATTCAATTAATGCCTGCCTCTTGATGACCAGAAAAGTCTCTTAACTGCATTCTCTTAAAGATTGTTTAGAAAGCACAGTTCCACATTCCCTAACTGCTTTGTTATCAAGCCAGAGGAAGGAGAAAAAAATAAAGGGAAAAACACAGGTTCTCATGTGGTAATCCGTAACAATAGGTGAGAACTGTCTCATGGTCAGGCTGCCTAAGAGACCTTGGGGGATGTAGTCTTTGTCATAAAAAGAAGAGAATAATGGATCTGGATAAATGAGTTCCTGCCATACCCCTCTGTATATTAGCTTGTATGCTGAACCCTAGTATTGTCACATATCAAAAATAATACTTGTGCTGCAGAAAAAAGTGAATATAGTTTAAAAAGAATCAGAAGTTGAAAGTGACAAACTATTTTATTCTAATGGAAAAAAACAGCTAAGCATCTTTGATATCTTTACAGCCATTTCTATTCCCTCATCTTCCTCCTTCATTTTACATTAGGTTTCAGAATTGGTTTCATGGTAATAAAATCAAAGTTATAGACCTCTGGCATGCCCTGATGGAGAGTTTTGTTGAAACGGTCCCAGCGAAAAACAGGGAGGCCTCCTTGGACAGTGGGACCACTAATGGCATGGGCTGTGTACTCTGATGCTAGATAGATATCTGCCACCTGCAAGGAGAAATAAATACATTTTAGAAAACCATGGAAATATTGATTAAATGCATGACCTTTAAATTCCCCTCCCCTGCCCCCCAGTATTTCACAATATTAGCCTCTTATAAAACAAAATTGTCCTGCAAGCTTCCTTGTGCTTCTCCATTAAATGCTCTTCTGTATCCACTTGGCATTCAAATGTAAGTTGACCATTAGAAGTGTATTAACAGTGTCACCAGATGTGAGAGCTGCAGTCTGGTAACTCAAACAGAATTATGAATTTCAGCTCCGAAACTTAATTAAATATCAGTTAACCCCCTCTATGATTCATTTTTCTCAGAATTGTTGATAGGAATTAAGGAAAGTGCTTAGAGCAATGCCTAGAACATAGTAAGTCCTTCACAAAAGTTACTCATCAGTGCTGTAACAGGAGTTTTAAGGTAGGAGGAACTCGGTATCAAAAAGGCCTGTAGTTATCAAAAACAACACAACTTTAGAGGAGAAAGAAAATCTTTTATTCAAAACATGTTTTCAAAAGAACTATTTTTAACAGTTTATCCTTCAACAGAATTTGACAGATGAACTTGGCTTCCTCTTGGCAAGATAGCAGAGGTACATTCTGAAATGAATATAGCATTTCTCAGGTACTTTGTTGAATGCAAGAATTAAAAGGATACCAAAACATGTTTTAGGGACTTCATGCATGTTGGGTTCTCTGCAACCACTTTTTAAAAAATAAACACAACACATTGAGCATCATTGAGACTAAAACTTTGCCATCCTCAGATAGTTGGAAAAGTTGTCATGCCAAAGGAATTCCTATTTAGGTATTAGGCTGATAATAAAAGTGTAGGTGGTGGTGACAGTCCTATCATTTTCTGAGCTAAAGAATAGTTTACTTCTTAAAAATTTCTTGCAGAATTTAGGACAGGGAATACAAATGATAAGGCACATGCCCAAGCCAAAAGTGCAAAAGGATGTGACAATGACTCCACCACCCAGTGGCTTACTTTGCACACCCAAAGTCCAGTAGTAGGCAGGTAAATTTACCAACCAATCCTCTGATGAAGCGGGGGTGAGGGTGGAGGGGGGAGCCCTGGTTTGTAATGTTTGCTGATTTCCATGGTGTAAGTCCTCCCCACTGTGGCTGTTTTTAAGCTATCAGCACAGTGTCAGCTGTGCCAAAACGTAGCGCACCTCTGTAAAGCTATTATTACATAGGATACTATAGCACTTATCACCTCTAATGTGAGAAATAGTGCTTTGGACGCCTGGTCCAATGCTTTCTTCAATTAATTTGAAGTCATGATTAGCTTGAAATCACATGGTTCTCAGTAATGTCCTTTTAATTTTGGTAGAATTTATTACAGTCATACACTTACAAGTAAGTACAATTCTAAACATTTTATAGATATTAAGGTTTAGTCCTCACTGTGTGACGTAAGTACTATTTCCAGTCACAGATGAGGAAATGGGAACATTACAAAAGTACAGGATTTGCCAGTAAGTGGGAGATAGTGCCAGAATCTTTGGAAAAGCTTGATTCTTGAATTTGGTTTATGGGTAAAGACATCCTTGTGCCTTATGCCAAGAAAATCTCTGTAGCTGTGCTTTTGACCTAATTGTTGATTGAAATTAAATTCAGAAGCCAGTAGCTTGGCATGGTGGGACACACCTGTAATTCTAACACTCCAGTAGCTAACGCAGAAGGATCATGAATTCAAGGCCAACCTGGGCTACCTAGCTAGTTCAATAGCTTAGGCTATGTAATGAAACTCTTAAAAAATGAACTTCAGCAGCATGTTACCTTCGTGTCATAACAGCCTCCAGGACTTGGGTTAGCTGAGTTCAGGTCCTCACGGCAGCAGATGGTACTGCAGGGATCGCCCTTACTGTAAGGGTCCTCTTTATAATCTAGGAAACAAAGAGGTAAGGGAGAAGAATGACTATTGACTACTCTGAAGTCTGTTTAGCCACAGTAAGATTTTGGAGTCTGTTAAAAGCCCAGAAGAGTACACCCCTATAGGCCTCATCAGCCTAGCTTGCTCCAGCTACAGACATCTCACTTGGCTAGTGTTAGAGAGGAGCAACTAACTACATCCTCTGAAGCCCAGCCTGCTTCAAAAACCTTGCACAGTAAAGAGTGACTGGAAAAGAGAAAATGGTTGTGCATCATTTTTTCAATAAAGGAAATACCAATTTGACCTTAATATTATTTCTTAAAGCACTTACAAACTTTTTGTCTTATAAACTGCTTTTTGGAAGAAAACCTGTGTAGGTGGGTGGGGTGGGAGAGCTGCATGAGTTATTTCTTCTGTGTGTTTTACACGTAACATTTTCATTTTAAAAAATCCAAAGGATCTGTCACTTTGTAAAAGAAATCAAAAGTCTGTGTTGTATATAAAGTATGTATTGTATTAATTGAAAACTAGTTAATTCAAATCACTTCTTATAATTCCATCTAGTACAGAGATAATAAACTTGCATGGATTCTTTATCCATGGGGAGGAAAAGAAGTTTTGAAGAGTGAATTCTTGAGATATAGAGCTACGTACTGTTGTATCGCATGATATATTTCATGGATGCCATATCAGTCACTTTTGCTTGGTCACGCCGGAAGATTTTGGCTCGTGGAGCTAAGTCATAAGAGTAGTCCAAACCCAGCCTCTGAACTAACAGCTGGTAGCCACTCCAGTTGTAGACTTTTTCATGGAAAGGAATGTTGTAGGAAGGCCAGTATCCTGATTTGGAATGGAAGAGAAAAAAGAGTGAGATTTACAAGAAGATGGAACAGAAGAGATAAATTATTGGTAGTTTATTTTGAAAATTTGCATGCACGTAATCACAAAGTGAAACTACACAGAAGGTGATGCTTTAATGTAAACCCTATCCAGGAGTTTAGTTTTTGTTCATTAGAAAATGAGAATTTTTAACAAAAGAAAACAGTGTTAGATGGGAGAGAAGGAAGACTAATTTGGAGACTATTGCAATAGATGACATGGTAAATAGGAACAAAACCATAATAAAATGTGGGCCTCAGGGATCAGGACCTTGTTCTGTTTCCCAGGTCTCTGCAGTGATTTTGTAATGACAGCTAGATGGGGCATCTCTGCCCAGAGAGGCCTGTACCACTTAAATGCACATAACACTTTATCCATCAGGCAGACTTTTAAAAGTCACAGCTATCAACCAGTTCATATCCACTAAGTAGGAAAACCTCCCTTCCTTGTAGAAAAATTCATCTGAGAAGCCAAATCATTAGGTGCTTACTTGGTTAGCACAGCAGTGCAAAAGTGAGCACCTTGTCTGATCTCTAAAGTTGGTCCAGTCAGCTGTTAAGAGCCTAATAATAATAGTGTGCCTTAAGAGAGAGATGCTTACTAGAAGCTACTATTTGTTTCCATGGATTCATGACTGTCTTGGTCACTTTTCTCATTGCTGAGAAATAATACCTGACACCCAAAGTAAAGGAGGAAAGATCTATTTTGGTTCACAGTTTGTAGAGATGTCAGTCCATAATCACCTAGCTCCAAAGCAGGTTGGCATAGCAGAGAGGCATCCCAGCAGAGAAACAGTTCATGGCAGACAGAAGATAGCCAAAGCAGCAAGCAAGTGACCAGCAGCAAGAGACATGACCACAGCTCTTTCTGTCCCTTATATTTCGCCTGGACCACCTGCCCTTAGGGACTCACATCCTTAATGCTAGCATCACACAGTGAACCCATCCCAGCATCATTCCTTGATCCCAGCAGCGCTAACCCTAGATCCAGCCACCTCTGAAAGGCCCCACCGATGACTGCATAAAGCTTAGTGGCAACATCTAGATTCAAGCCGTAACTGTAACCATCCTATGAAATTGTGAAGACCCACTTTCCCAGATAAAAAAATTCCTGGGAACCACAGAGTTTCAGAATTTAGGAATTTTCAGATTTTAATAATAGCACTGGAATGTGTATATTGTAATATAACAGTATTTTCTCTGTGGGGACTAACTCACATGCTTTATAATCAAAGACTACTATTTTGGTAGCCTAATGTGTGAATTGTATCTTTAAGAAGAAAGAAAGAGCTTGAATTCATTTGAGGCCATTTTTGGCAATTTTTGCTGCAAAGTGAATTCAGGTCATATTTTGTGACTTAAGTCATTTAGAACCCAAACAACTTTTGGTTTTACATACAGTTTGGGATTTTGTCTTTTGACAGAAGTCTTGGCTTAGGCTGGCCTCAAACTTTCAATTCTGCCTTAGCCTTCCAAATAGGATTACGGGCGTGTGCTGCAATAGCAAGCAGAAATACTAAAATGACACCTAGGATTTGCAGGCAGATTTACTTACATTAACTGGGTACTGACTGGGATCATTCCCAAAATATCAGTCCCTGATCTCTGGTGGTCTAGGCCTTACACAGGATAAGCAAACAGGAAGTACAGTGGAAGAATGGCTTATCAATTGAGGACTGGTTTATACGATATACAGTGCATTATAGTGACCAGCTATACATCACAGTGACTAGCCGTTTCTAAGAGACCAGAAGTAATTGGAACTGGAACAGAACTATTACCTGGGCAACTAGGAAACTGAAGTATACCCTTGGGGAGGGGGCATTTTCTTTTACAGTGCCGCTACACTTGGCTTATAGATTTGAGATTTCAAAATGGCAAATAAGTGATTGTGGACCTACACCATGAATGTCCTATTCTACAGATGAAGAAAATGAGGCCTGCAGAGGTTGAATGATTTGTCTAAATTTTAAGGAACCAAGATTCAAATCCACACACTGTGATTCCAGGGCTTTGGATATATGAGCTATTCTTTTACTCTTCAAATCTACACTTCCTGATAAATTCCATTAACTACCAAGTTCTAGCATGCAGGGCTGTCCTTACTTTTCCACCCCTGAGCCAGACTTAGTGTTATATAAATATTTGTTGTATTAAACTTAAAGCTCTGACCAAGAACCCAGAAGAAAAGGCAATACTAGAGACAAGAGAAATTAATGTGCCAATTTGCATATGGTCTCTAAAGCACCTGAAGTGTAAGCGCCCATGTACTGACCCCAATAATTCTTTCCCAGCGGAGCCAGCAGTGGCACCGTTTCCCTCCCCTGCCATCCGCTCTCACATCATCTACTCCCCTAGCACACATACACACACCCATCAGACTTCCAGACATAGCACGAAGAAGGTACCTTTTCGTAGAACATCAGTTTGTTCAGAATATTCCACATATGTAGGAATTTGCTCCACAATATACAGTGTGCCTCTGTCGAGACTCTTATTCAGATGCACCTTCTTCAAGTCCAGAACCATATATTGATTATTATAGGTGCCTGAAATATTGAAAGTCACAAAACCATAGCATGGATGTGGCTCTACAGGTTAACAACTCAAAAGCTAAATATATGATTGAGTATTTTTGGCACTCAATCTCAAATGGTGCAGAGAAAATGAGAGAGATAAGGAGACAAAGGAGAAGACCTTTAATGGGGGCATGCGATTGCTTCACAGGGCAGGGGATAAAGAGGCTGTCAAACAAGAACAAGGAAGTGGGCCCACTTTTATCAGTTTTGGCTGGAGGAGGAGTTTGGGAGCAAAATGACATATTGACAGCAGACTTGAAGGAGCATCTTCCTGTGTGAAACAGGAAACAGATTTACTGGGGGCTGGAGGTGGAGCCTTGGTTGTTTGTGGAGTCTTGGGCTTGGAGAGGGCTCAGCACATGTGCAAAAAGGGAGCGAGAGGTTTATCTCTGGAATGAGAAGGAGAACATAGAAGTTACTCTTGGAGAGGTAAGTTGTTTCTCTGGGTTCGGTACCAAGTTGGGAGAATGTAGCTAAACCCCAGGCTAACAGAACCTATCAATATATGCACATGCCTACAAAAGATTCCACAGGATGACTTACCAGAGTTGTATTTTGAAAAGATATCTGCCCAACTCTTGCCACCATCTGCCATCATATTGGCCACACGAACCCTTTGCCAAGCTAAGAGAGACTCAGGCACCACCAGCTTCAGTAGGGTTTTATTATATATGCTGTTTGTGGTCTGCAGCAATACCAAACCACTGCTAAGAATATAAAAGTCATCCAGGGACTCCAGAAACCCTACAAGAAAGACAAATACACAAACTGTCATACATACACATGGAATACTGAACCATTATTATTAGCACAGAGTTTCGCATACACACTGCATTTTGCAGCGTTAGTTGTTATCTTCCTTGATTTGCAGTAGCCTCTCCTGCTTCGGATCACTTGTGTGGTAGCTCCCCACAAGTGGTTGCTTACAGAGCTGGCAGTAACCTCTGTAGGGAGCGGCTGAAATTGGAAGTTGGTCACGTGTGGGGGGGAGGGGGCAAGGCAGGGCTGAGAACAAGGAGTGCTGAAGGCAAGCTGCTTCAGTCCAGAGAGCACCCAGGCCCCCAGGTCCTCAGACCTCCCAAGCAATTGGTTGCTAGGCAAAAGTGGTATCACATGACACCAATCTGTCAAATGTATAAAGGCCCCTACAGTGGTTGAGCAGTTCTTTCTTTCCCATCAGGAGAGAGGGCTCCCCCTGACTTTAGCTTTCATCTCTTTTCTATTTTCCTATCTTCTCGCCATCCTTCCACCAGGAATATCTAGACCTGCAGCTGGACGTTACAAACCTCCAGCCTGGATCCAACATTGAGAATTTGACTTTATAATTTGCGATTCAAAAATATATCAGCGTTGGGAATGTAGCTCAGCAGTAGAGTACATGGACATGGTCATGAGTTCAATCCCTACTTCAAAAAACAAAACATAAAAACTCAAATCAGGAATATTTCAGGTTCCTAAAATGATAAACAGAAATGGACCCTCTTATTTTGCTAGTATTTTACAGGAGAACTTTTTAATTAGAGAAAGTTTGAGCAGGCTTTATTGTTGGACAGTTAAGAATATGGATATCTTCACTTTTCTTTTTTCCTACTGGTCTCAGTTGGACAAATTTTATATGAGACTACATGGTTTTTATAAATGAGAAACATCTCCATAGAACACAGTAGGCAACATAGGAAAAATCAGCTAAGACAGTCTTTTTGTTAGGCCTGTTGTAGTTTATGCTGGGGTGAGTGTGGAGGAAATTAGATACATTTGTAAGAAGAAGAGGCTACTGTCCTTAGTAACTAACAGTGATGGACAATGATTAAAGAATGACAGGAAAGGCCCTCAGTGAGAGAATCAGAAGGGACCAAAGTGATAAACTCCTCTAGCCCCTCCTCTTGAATGGAATTAATGGCTTTATGCAAGAGGCTCAAGGAAGCCAGCTAGTCCTTGCTACCATGTAAGGACACAGCAGATGGTGCTGTCTATTGGAACGGGCCAGGATCGACTTCATCCTGGACTTCACAGTCTCATAACTGTGACTTGTAAATATTTATTATTTATAAATTACTCAGTCTAATGAGTTACATTAGAATAGACTGAAATAGTCCTATACTTCTACCATTATACCACTTTGATCATTTTTGTCATATCTGAGTACTATCTAAACTACTGTCTACTTAACATTTTTAGTTTTTAGTTGAAAAGTAAAAGTTGTATATGGTTGCATATTTTAATAAATATGTATAACGAATAGCTAAATCAAGCTCTTTAATGTATGTATTACTAAATACTCCCCCCCCCCTTTTTGGTCTTTTTGAGACAGGGTCTTGGTATGCAGCTCAGGCTGGCCTTGAGCTCACTTTGTAGCCCAGGTTGGTCTCGAACTTGCAATGATCCCCTCCTGCCTCAGCCTCCCAAGTGCTGAGATTGCAGGCATGCACCACCATGCCTGGTTTGAATAGTTTTCAAGTCTTTTTTCAAACTTAAAATATCTAGCCTTCTCATGTACATCAATGTCTAAGGAACCATGAGTTTAACGTCTTTGTTTTCTCCCTAAATAAAACACATTGACACAAATACATTTCTACTAATGTCCAAAAAAAATTGTCCACAAACCACTGAATCGTCTTACCAGCACTATCTATGCTATTGTTTATCTACTTTATAGTTAGAATGGAAAGATAGAGTGGGGTCCAAGAAAGAGGTTACTTTGAGCTAAAAACTTTGGACCATGGATTGGGAACAAGAAAGCCTACACCCCTATACTGTTGTATCAAATTTGGCAATTCTCATCTGCCTCTGTATTCTTGCTTTCTTTCTCTAATTACCTGGGAGTAAGTGGGGTCTTTGAGGTCTAGCGATCTATGTTTAATTTCTAGAAATCTCTCAGTAGGAAAGTTACTCGATGAGAGGAGTATTCATCTAACTTGACGAGCTTCTCCACAAGGCTGATGTTAGGCTCTCCAGAAGTTTGTGTAAACTACAGACGGTTGGAGTCTCCAGGTGGTGTAAGGCTTGATGGCATCTTTCAGTGAAATTTTAATGAGTGACATCTCTGGAAGGTCACAACTAGGACACAAAATATATAGCTTGATGAAGTATAGGATAGTTTTCAACAGCTATTCATTTATTTCTTGGGCTAGTATATTTTTGTAGCGCTCAAACTGTGGAAAAACAGTTGACAGCTTTGGGCAAGTTTTCTGGTAGAAAATCCCCTTGGAGCAGAATGCTGCATTTCTGGCACAGTGAATTTGCTCACCCCTTACTATAGCAGCCTCTCTGGACACAAGAGGGCAGCATTCTTTAGCATGTAAAGGACTAAAGTTAATGTTTAAGGAGTAGATTTATTTTAGAGCAAGATTCTTCATTAGAGACACTGGAAGATGGAAAAAATATAGGTTGCCCAGAGATATGGAACAGAAAACATGATAGGAAAAAAACAATGTATGAGTAGGATTCAGTGATGCTATGTTTCAGGCCCCCACTGGGAGATTTGGAATGCATCCTGCATGAATAAGGGAGGATTACTGTACAATTCGAGGTCTGCTGCAGGGTCATGAGCGTAAAAGTAGTTGTGCGGCTTGTCTCCACCCCTATGCTATCCATAGTCTTTGCAATGTAACTTTGCAGCATCTACCATCGAGAGTGTTTACTTCCGTACCTGTTTAATTCAGACTGCATTTGGAACTTGCTGCAGCTATAGAATATGCCAGTTTTGAGCAGACGCCTCAAGGGACCTGCATACTTTAAAACCCCATCGCCGCCTCCTAAAGCAAGTCCACTTTAGCCTGATCTCTAAGATAAAGCTATGTGAAGAAGGACCAGTCACTGAGGCCAACCCCACACATGCTAGGGAGTTTGTCCTAGGTTAGTAGTGCTGTTGTACAATCCACAGACAAACTGGACGCATGAATGCACTCAGAGGTCCAGAAAGCTGACCTGGGGTCTCAAAAGTGAGAACCATCACACACTGCTTTCAGCGTCAAAGATTTGGGTGCAATTTTTTATGCAAACCAGGTGTGGTGGAGCATGCCTGTAATCCCAGCACTCGAGAGGCTGAGGCAGGAGGATGGTTGCAAGTTCAAGAGCACTCTGGGCTACAAAGTGAGCTCAAGGCCCGCCTGAACTGCATAGCAAGACCCTGTTTTAAAAAGATAAATAAATAAACAAACAAACAGATAAATAAATAAATTTTTATACAGCTATACCTAACTGATACAGTGACACTAATTCAACTGTACAATTGAATTGTACAACTGCCTTGCCACCATTTAGTTTTAACAGAAATGGATGTGACATTTTTGGAAACTCTGTTTTCTTACAGAATTTAAAAAAGGTGATGATTTTTGCATCATATTCAACGTTTCTACTCAACTCATTGCCACTGCTGAGGATGGGCAATAGCACTTCTCAGACTTGTGCAAAGCACCACCCTGCCCTCAGCTGCTGGATTTCTTTAAGCCAGTCTGACAGTTACCAAACGCCATACAGTGGTCTGCAGCACCGAGACTGTATCGGAATTCCTGAGGCGCTTTTCCCAGAGGCTCATGCCAGGCACCCATCCCCACCTCCCTCTGTACCCCTGTATGTCTCCATCAGAACTCTGCTCTGAGGTCATGTCTGCAACCAGCAAGATCCTGCTTACTCGTTTAAAGAAAATGAAGCCGTGGGCTCCTTACTGCTCTAGGATAGAAAGTCCAACAGCCCTTTATTTTGCATGCCCCACACTGGACTTGGCCTTCCCACCGTATACAATGGAATTTAAATGCATCCCTGCCTGCAAAGGTCCTAACTGATAAGAATCGATTTCTCCTTCTGCTTCCAATGATTATTCTTCTTTAATCAAGTAAGTAGTGAGTGCGTTTTAACCAGTGCTAAGTAGCAATGTGGTCACTGGAGGATTTGACTGCTGCATAGTCAAGCCCTTAGTGTGAAGTCAAATTATTCTGCAGAGCCCACATACAGGAATTAGTAAGTCTCTTTAAGGGTTCATAGTCCAGTGAAATGTAAATGTAAAGGAAGTAAGTTTGTATTTAATTACAATTTTGTTATTATCATTCACATCGAAATGAAATGTGTTTTTAATCAAAAATAATTTCCACTATATAATTTTACCTTAATTTCCACTATATAATTTATTTACTTTTTCCCTTTCTATCTACCCCAGAGCAGGTGAGCTCCATCAAGACCTTTTCTGCCTTGTTAACTGGTGTTTGTTCAACACCAAGTAAAGAGTTTGATACACAGCTGGGGTTCAATAAATAACTCTGAACTCTAAGGAAGAAAAAGAAGATAGCACTAACATTCATTGTGTGTCTCCTACATACCAAATACCTTGCTTCAGAAGTATAGATGCTATCATTTGATCTTTACCAAAAGTGCTTAGATGAGCTATTGAAATTATTTAAAGCCAATAAATAGTGTGTCAGGAATAAGTATGTCTCTGAACACATGCCTTTTCCACTTTACACACACCTGACAGATGTGCTGGGAACAAATGTGTAGGCATGCAAATGGCAACATCGTTTATTTAGGACACATAATGGAACAAACACATTAGAAGCAATTAGGCACAGTGAGTGAAGAAGAGTTGCATGTTTAGACAGGGTGGAACTGCGGGAACCACCTAATAACCAGTTAATCAAGAAGAGTACAGAAAATAAGGTGAGATTTCTGCATGAATAGAGGGGAGAAAGCACCCTGAGCTAGACGGTGACAGATGTGAATGGCAGACTTCAGAGTCGTGGATTGCTGCCAAAAGGGGGTTAAAAACAAAGAAGCAAAATTACTTAAGAAAACAAAAATTAAGAGCTACAAAATTTATAATTCCTTGAAATATGTGCCTTAGTTCTAGTACTACTTCTTTTCTTCCCATGGTTCTAGTTTTTTTTTTTTTTTAAAGTAGAGCACATGGATTTTCGTCTGTATTCAACTTGTGGAATGTTTGAATATATTTCACATTTATGACCAATGTCTTTAAGATCAAGAGATAAAATGAAATTAACAAAAGTAACTGTAGTGCATTAAAGATGTTCACAACATGCGTTTATCAAATAGACAATTTTATAACCTATGGGAGGGATCACATTCTGGATTAGGAAGATGTGACTGCATCTTTCTGGGGCTTTAGCCTTATTTTCTTTATCTTTTATTCCTTCAAGGGCAAGAACTTCAAAGAAGAAAAGTCTGAACGAAATTTTTACTGCATGGGCCACAGGATTGCCACAGTCTCAAAGGATGGACTCTGCACCTATAGGCTAGAATCATCCAGGGCACCTGGTACAAATGCCCCAGCCTTCGAATTAAGGAACATTGTGGATGGCACTGTGGAATCTGAATGTTTAGCAAGCACCACAAGAAAACATGAGCAACAGTTGAGTTGGAGAGATACGTATATGTGTGTGTGGGAGATGACAGGGTACCTGAGAAGAATATAAAACGGGAGTACATATGCTTGGGAAAACACACCAGGTGAGTTTTAGAAAGCTCCACTTACAGATAATTGAGCTTGAAGCCCCAGCCTAATCAGACTCATCTCTACTGGAATCCTTAATTAAAAACACTTTGGATAGGTTCCAGTTTTTGTTCTTATGCAGGAGTTGCCATCCACCTGGCATGCCGAGAAGTCCTTTGAGTTCACAGCTCTTTTAATTTGAACCACTTAAATGCAAACTGAACCATCTCTGAAAAGGTAAATGTAAGCCTATAGTAAAAAAATTGCATTTTAGCACTGTCTTCATCCAGAGTCGTGTGACCTATTTAACTTCCCTGAACCTGTTGTTATCTTTGAGAATGAAGATAAAATATCCCCTCGTTAGGGTTTTGTGACAATTAAATGGCAATAATACATTCCAAATGTATCAAGTGTTACAGAGGCAGACACATGGTAAAACATTATAAACTCAACTAGGGATTTTTGTCTTCCTTTTTCCTTTGTAACGACTTGAGCACAAACTTACAGTAATTTATTTAAAACTTGCACGTCATCAAACTCCTAGAAAAACAGCTCCTAGCCATGTCATTTGTCATCAGGCTGTCAATAAAGGATTAGATTTAAGATTTAACTCCTGTGCCTTAACAACTCCTGAACATTTTGGATTCTTGTTTTAAATCAAAGATACAAGAGATAGGGCACTATAAATAGAAAACAGTGTAGCTTTGGTACAAGTCATGATCCCTTAGGCAGCCATTATCTCCTCCTCTCTATTTTTCTCTCTTTCCTTCTTTTAGTTCCCACCATGTCTACAAAAGTGTGTCACCCACAATCTGTCTGACTATCCGTTTCCTGTTCATTCCCACACCCCCTGTTATGGTTTGGCATGGTTTGCTCCTTAGAGGTACATATGCTCATATGCTTCTAAGCTTGTTCCCCAGAGTAGTGCCGTTGAAAGGTGGGTACCTAGTTGAAAGTAATTGGGTTATGATTACTCTTTGGCATCCTTAATGCTGGTGTTATGGCATAGGTTAGATCTCACAGGAATGGATTATTTGCTACAGAGCAAATTGTTCTACAACAGTGAGTCTGGCCCCTTTGGTTTCTTCTTTCTTCTCTCAGCATATGACCTCTGTTTTGCATATGCTCCTGCAGTGTGATACATCTACCATACAGCCCTCACCAGAACTCCATGTTGGTACTGTGTTCTTGTGTCTCTAGAGGCCTCTTTTCTTTATAAAGCACCTAGTCTGTTATTTTGTTATAGTAACACAGAACACAGCATTCCTCCTTCTCTTCCATTTCTCCTTTCCTCCATCCTTCCTTCCACAAATAATTAGTTAATAATTACAATGCGCAAGTCTGTGTGTGCCTTAGGTACACAAATACAAATACAAAACATAGAAAAAAATTATGTGTAGGGCACCTGGAAAGTTCAAAAGAGGGATAAACTACCAGGGAAATGCATACAGTTAAAATGTCTTATAAGGATACAATGAGATGGTGGCCATCTGCAAGCCAAAGAGAGGCCTCAGGAAAAAGCAAACCAAACTTGACCTTTGGACTTCCAGTCTCTAGAACCATGAGAAAATTAATTTCTGATGTTTAAGCTATCCAATCTGGGGTGGTTTGCTATAGCAGTGTTAGCCATCTACTACATTCATTCCCCTTTCATTCTGCCTGCAGAAAAGCACAGCCATGCTGACTTGAGATAGCAAAGTTCAGTGCTGCAGAACAGTTGGGAATATGAAGGGGATACTTGGAACAAGAGGGCTGCAGAGGCTCAGAGACTCAAAATCTACATAAAAGCTCTTTCTAATTCCTTAGTTGACTTCTAACTATCCATGAATGTAGGAGATGCTAAGGAACTCAGTAAAAAAATAGAAAGAAATAAGGGATGTTTTCTTTTAAGACAGAATTTTGGTGGAAACATTTCTGTTGTGTTTGTTACAGCTTTGACTGAGGGTGTTCCCAACTCATACATAGGATCAGGCTGCTTGACCTGTCTGAGGGCAAGAGTCAGAGCTGGGGGAGCAAATGGAAATCCAGGACAAACTTTAGAATCAAGAAAATCATAGACTTAGCTATAAAACATGAATGTAAACTCCACTAGTCTTTGCTGACTGAAGATATATCTAAAGAGGCAGCTTTCTGGAGGCTAAATTGAAGAGAAAGCTACAAGTAAACAACACTGAACACAGACATTGGCGGTGCTCACGGCAAGAGAGTCATATTTTAAAGTTTGAGTACAAGCGAGGCAATTGCCTGCTATTAAAAAATAATTTAAAAAATTAAGTTCCAGAATTATTTTAGTGTCCAAATTTTCATCAAAAACTACTCAACAGTGAAAGAAATAGGAAAGCACTAACACAGGAACAGGCTGTCTGAACCATGAGGGAGGAGAAAACTAAGAAGGCAAGATATACCCATTGCCATGGTTTATGTCAGTGACCCCCCCATCTCATGCAGTCATGGACACAACTAACTGGCTGAATCTAGCATTTGTGATTGATTTGTTGTCTAGCGCTGGGATTGGTGGTGTGAGTGTTTCACCACCCAGGGGTGGAGCCAGCATACAGTGTAATGGAGAGAAGAATGTATGTCTTTCTCTTTTGCTGTTCCCGCTTGCTATTTATGGTGGCCCCACCATGCCACCCTGCCACTTGGAGCCACATGAGTATGGACTGAAACCTTCAACCCATAAGAAATAAACCTTCCCTTCCCTAACTTTGGGTATTAGGTATTTTATCCCAACAAGGAGAGTGAAAAGTAACCAAGACACCCACCAACCTACTCTTACACTGAGATCTCCCCCTAGCCTACCTCTGCACCTGCTCCTGTAGTTAAAAAGTTGTTGCTCCTGTGTTTGAAGAGCCAGATGACAAAGCCACTGTACCCAGAACAGGGAAAGTTCCCAGATATGCACAAACCTCTGGTAGACTGCAGAGGCAACTAAGTCATCATACTTAAGGATTGTATCTCATGAATCTAATTAAATACAATGACATCAGGGGAAAAAAATCACATGCAGAATCCCAAATATTATGTAAAAGAGAGCTGTTCATCACTCCTCACAGGGCCAAGACTTCCTTACAGTGGAAGAAGCAAAATGAGAAACTAGAAACCGCACCACCTGGAAAGCCATGTGGCTTTACTGGCACTGGCCTGCTCAGCCTCCGGAAGTGCACTTTTGCTTTCAATAAATTTCTGCTTTTGCAAACTAACTAACAAAGAACCTGGAAAAGAACCAGAAAAATCAGAATCAGAAAAATCACCAGAAACAGTTTATGAGTAGGTCTTCATACGAGACTCAGCCAACACATTTAAAAGACTTTATAAACAGTTTTAAAAAGGGAAATATGGTTATTAATAGTTACTACAGTGAGAATTTCAACAGAAAAAATGGAAACTAAAGATCAAAATGGAAATATTAGGTCTGAAAACTGCATGAACTGAAATGAGAAATTCATTGTATGGTTCAAAAATAAATTTGGGATAGTAGAAGAAAGAAAGGATCAGTAAATGTAAAGGTAGATCAATGGAAATCATACAATCTGAAGAACAGAGAAAAACTGAAGAAAAATTAACAGAGCCTGAAAAACTTGTGAGAAAATATTTAGCATTTGACAGGTAAGTAACTGGAATTCCAGAAGGAAATGACAGAGTACAGGGGATGGAACAGTTTAAATGCAGAAAAATCCTTGAATTTGATGGAAAAATATTAATTTATAAATCTTAAAAAAATCAGCAAACCTCCAAGTAGAACAAACACTTCATACTTCATATATATAACTGATGTATATATCTAATATATCTATCATTTGAATTTGTTTAGAAGAAAAAATGTTTAAATAAAATTATAGCACTATATTGGCTTTTATTATCTACCATCTATCTATGCACCATCTAATGCATATATGTTTGACAGTAATAGCACAAAGAAGGGGAGGAACAGTAAATAGGACATTACCATTGCAAGATACCTGTATTTTTTAGTAGACATAATAATTAACCTTATGTAAATTGTGATAAAGATGCATATTAAAATCCCAACAGCAAGCAACAGCAAAACAAAACAAAAAATGTAGCTAGAAAGTCAACTGTGAGAATGGGAAGAGAATCAAGAAGCCAAACCATGCCTTCCCATGAGCCAGCTGGTGCATGGGCTGGGAGACAAGACGAGCAGCCCCCACCCCCCATAGGCAATGGGCTGATTCAAAGCAAGTCAGACTGAGATGACAGCAACTGAAGTAAAGAAAAAAAACTTAATGCTTGTATTGTTTGATTGATTTTGCAGGCCTAAAGCTGGTAGTCTGAGCATCTGTTTGGAGGATAACGATATGCATTATAGTAACTGTGTGGGATTTCCTTCTGTCTTGTTTTTGAAATCTAATGTTTTGTTTTATATTACTGTTTTGTTTTATTTCTGTATCTGGTAACCTAAGCAACTATTTTGGAGATAACAATATCCATTATAGCAATCATTGTTAAGCTCCTATCATCTTGCTTTGAAAACCTATATCTCTATTGTTGTTCTTTGTTGTTGCCATTTGGCTATTGTTGTTTTCTGATTTGTTTGCTTCTTGATTTTTCTGTTTTTTCTTTTTTCTCTTTAAAATTAAAAAGGAAGCCAACTAAGGCAGTAAAAGATTTTTTTTACACTGTTGTGTCTTTAACACAAAAGACAACAAAACAGAAAAGGAAAACATGAAAAATTTAAAAATTTAATAGCACAAGAAACTCACTGAGAGAGAAATTATGGAAATATTGCCCTTTACAATAACATCTAAAAAAATGAAATACTTAAGAATCAACCTAAGAATGTAAAAGACCTACATGCTGAAAATTATTCTATGCTAAAAAAGGAGATTGAAGAGGACATTAGAAAATGGAAGGTAGATGGTTTCAAAGATGGCAGACCTAGAGGTAGCAGGATATGGAGCCTCTCTGAGAGAGACAGCTCAAATGCCAGAATAGAACACCCTGGAGAGATTCAAACAGAGGGAGATGAACTCTCTCAACCCAGAAAGAAACTGAAGGGAAAGAGACTGCTCAAATGCGAGGTCCCAGGGCTACCATTAGAGAAGCTAAGATTGGCAAGCACTGCACTCTGGCTGAGCTGCCTGAATTTTTGCCCGAGATCCACTTGAGCGACCGAACCCTCGCCGAAGTGACTGGCTTGAGCGGCTGGAGTGTAGAGCTGAACAGCCCTGTGCGCGGTTCGCCCGGAACCGGCCCTGCATGCGACCCACCCAGAGGCACCATGAATTCGTGCTGCAGCTGCACTGAGGTCAGAGGTCAGGGAGCCCAGCAGTTCTCAGGGACCGGCATCAACATGTGGTGAGTGATGAGAATGGGACCTTCCCGCGGGAAAGGGGCAACCAACTAGACGACATATTGGAGTTGGGCAGGAAAGCCCTGGCTCTGTAAGGAAGTGGCTTCAGTTGGTTGCTCCCCTCACAGAGCAGATTGATGGAATTTGCTTAGACTGGGCTGGGACCCAGTGGGCCATCACAAATCAATTGGTTCCCTGAGGGCAACGCACCCTGATGCAGTGAAGGCCCTCGAAGGTTGACTGGCCCAGAGGGGAGGAGCCTGCGCACACTACCCTTGCTTGCACTTCACTCTCTGATAGCGGCCAGCAGAGGGCAGGAGCCCCTAGCCTACATGCTCCAGAAGAACCCTAACCAACAAGAAAAGGGGCTGGGAATTACACTATACACTTGTATGGAAAGAACCAAAACATGATGAGAGGGAGAAATAAGAAAAAGCCCCTAGCCCCCAACCCTGAGAATATTGATCCAAGACAGGTAAATATAAAAGAGACTGAGGGCAGCAAACATGAAACAGCAAACACAGCGTCAGTGGACATACAGAGATATCTTCGGGACCTCGTAAATGAGATCAAAACTGAAATATTAATTCAAGTTAAACAAGAGATAAGTAGATTAATAAAAGAAAGGTTGGGCATCTGACAAGAAGACACAGACAGAAGAAGGGAGGAACACAAAAGGAGAGAAATGTTCCATGAAAAATATAAAAAAAAAACGTAGACTTCATGAAGCAGATTCAAAGAGATTACAAGCAAACTAAAAGATTCCATAGAAAGTTGGCAAAACTCCTTGAAAGAAACCAAAGATAGACTATCAAAAGTTGAACACAGGCTTGCAATGTGTGGTCATGAAAGGGAAGATCTCTTAAAAATAACAAGGGAGCAGGCAGTAACAATACAAAGGCTAGAGGACAACAAGAGGATCTATAACTTAAGAATAAAGCATGTGAATGAAGAAGCAGGAATCAAAACAGAAGAACTGCAAAGGCTATTCACAGAAATTATTAAGGAAAACTTCCCAAACATAGAAAAAGGAAATGACGTATAAAGCATACAGAACTCCAGCCACCTACAACCCTAACAGAGCTACACCCAGACACATAATAATCAAGATCCCAGAAATTCAATATAAGAACAGAATATTAAAAGCCATCAGAGAAAAGAAACAGATCACCTATAAAGGAAAACCCATCAAAATCATGGCAGACTTCTCGACACAGACCATCAGGTCAAGAAGAGCTTGGAGTGAAATAATTCAAGCCCTGAAGGAGAACAACCTCCAGCCCAGATTGATGTATCCTGAAAAACTCTTTCTAGAAATCAATGCAGAAACAAGATGCTTCCATGACAAAGAGGAACTGGGATTTGTGACCACCAATCCAACCCTAAAAAAATACTAAATGACATTTTAGAAAGAGAGAAAAAGAATACGAGCATTTCAGGAACAGTGGTAAAGAGGCCTCAGTGACGGGGCAGACAGTGGAGTGGAAGAGAAAAAGAGACTACCAATGGCAGAAAAACAGAATAGCAGAAATAAGGCAGAGAAGATTGGCTATAATCTCTAGTATAAGGGGCCTCAAAATACTAACAGAGAGAAACACAGGCAGAGTAGATCAGGAGATAGGGTCCATTGAGATGCTCTATGTAAGGAGGCAGTGGGACCCAAAATAAGCAGTGCACCCTATGGGAGTGAAAGGGAAGGAATTGTTTAAAAAAGGAAGGCAGAGGATATTGTTAATGGGGTAACAAGATTTAAAATCTACATTATTCTCATCACTCTGCTTGGATGGATTACATGCTATTCCAGTTTGTCTACTTACACTAGACTCGAGGACAAGGTCAGCTATCCCAAAAATAAGAGGACATAATATGGTAATCATCCTTAATTTCCTATCAACTTAACCAGAAGCCCTGTATAACTTATACTGTCTTATTATGACTGATCTTATTTGAATCTGGTTTGTTAGAGTGCTATCTTGTATTGACTGATTTTATTCAAATCTGTTATGATTGATAGCATCAAGTCTAAGGGTATAGGCAACTACACTGAAGATGACAAGATTCACCAAGATACCCACTCTGGTTTGATTATTGCCTGATTTTGAAGTCTTATAATATCCCCAATGCTTTGTTTTTATTAATGTTGTTATATACTGTTGCAACATCATGGTAACCATTGTAGATCACCTTGTATTGTGGTTTTATATGACTTTTTGCTTCATGCTTTCTAGGAATTGTTTTGTTTTGTCTTGCTTTGTTTTGTTTTTCCCTCTAATACAGAAAAGATAGATATACATGTAGAAACTCATGCATGTGTACAGCTTATAAACAGTTTACGAGAACCAACTATATAACGCATGTTGAAATGAACAACTATTTTGAAGAAAAAAGACACTACAGTATCCAGTGCTGACTCCGGAATGTCACGATGTGAAATCCAGCAATGCTATCATTCTTTGTTCAAAGTGATTTTAGCTTGTTTTGTTTTGTTCAAGTTCAACACACATGAAGGTATGGACAGCTGTTTTGAAGAGAATGAGAGACACTATGACAGCCATTCTTGGCTTCCCTATTGTCAGGTCTTGAAGACCTGAAATGCCTTCCTTGTCCTGCTCAGATCAATTCCATACTATGTTGTTTCATGTGAATTCCCTGTATGTGACAATATGGACAACTATTTGGAAGAAAACAAGAGTCAATGTGATAGAGAGTGAATATCTCCGATTGCCTAGCTTTGAAATTTATGTCTCTTGCATTGCTTTCTTGTGATCCGCTTTGTTCTGTTTTGTTGTGTTTAATTTTACCTTTTTGATATAATTGCTTGTATGTTTGAGTGTGCAAATGGATGACCATATTGCTGTTTTTGTCAGATCATGGAGCAGAACTGTTTTTTATTTTTTTTATTTTTATAATTTTATTTAAAGAGGAAAAAACAAAACAAAATAAAACAGAATAAAGGGTAGCAACCATACAGTATTCCTAGGAAAAAAGGAAAAGTACAACAATAAAACCTAAGAAATTATTACTTGACTAATTACATACTGACTTCTTGGAAATAGTTGTTTAAATTACAAAGTTAAAGCATGTAAAGTAGACATTCAAACAGTGAGACTGTTAACAGTTTTTGATAGTCTCTCTTTGGTTTCTTTCAAGCAGTTTTGCCAGCTTTCTATCGAGTCTTTAGTTTCCTGATAATCCCTTTGAATCTGCTTCATAAATTCTAGGTTTTTTCTGAATTCTTTAATAAATTTTTCTCTCCATTTGTGTTCCTCTATTCTTCTGTCTGTGTCTTCTTGAGAGGTACCCAGCCCTTCTTTTATTAATCTACTTATCTCTTGTTTAATTTGAATTAATATTTCAGTTTTGGTCCCGCTTACGAGGTCTTGAATATGTCTCTTTATGTCCGCTAATGCTGTGTTTGATGTTGCATTTTTGCTGCGCTCAGTCTCTTTTGTATTTACTTCTCCTGGATCAATGTTCTCAGGGTTGGGGGCTGGGAGTGTTTTCTTATTTCTCCCTTTCGTCATGTTTTTGGTTCCTTCCATACAAGTGTACAGTGTAATTCCGAGACCCTTTTCTTGTTGTTTAAGGTTCCTCTAGAGGGCGCAGGCTAGGAGCTTTAGCCCTCTTCAATAGGTTATCAGAGATTAGAGTTCACCCAGGGGCAGTGTGCGCTAGCTCCTCCCTTCTGGGCCAGTCAACCTTTGCAGGCCTTCACTGCACTGATCTCAGGGAAGTAACTGGGTCCCCGCCAGGGGCGTGGCCTAGTTCAAGTAGATTCCACCAATCCGCTCGGCGAGGGGAGTAACCAGCTGAAGCCACTTCCTTATGGAGTTAGGGCTGTCCTGCCCAAATCCAACATGTCGTCCAGTCGGTTTCCCCTTTCCCATGGGAGGGTCTTATTCTCATCACTCACCGTGTCCCCGAGAACTGCTGGACTGCCCGACCTCCGACTTCAGCGCAGCTGAGGTGGGAATTCACAGTGCCTCTGGGTGGGTCGTGTGCAGTGCCGGTCCCGGCGAGCTGCACGCCGGGCTGTTCAGCTCCGGGCTCCGGCGGCTCAAGCCAGTCGCTTTGGTGCGGATCGCTTGTTCAGGTCGGGCGGAATTCAGGCGTCTCGAGGTGGGTGCCATGCTCGCAGATCTTATCTTCACTAATAGTAGCCCCAGGACCTCTTATTCGAGCGGGTTTTTGCGCTTTAGCTTCTTTCTGTGTTGTGAGAGTCTATCTCTCTCTGTTTGGGTCTCTCCAGGGTGTTTTATTCTGGCATTTGAGCTGTCTCTCTCAGAGAGGGTCTCTCTCCTGCTACCTACCAGTCCGCCATCTTGTCTCCTCCCAGCAGAACTGTTAACAGTGTCACTGTTTGAATGTATACTTTTCATGTTTTAATTATGTAATTTGAACAACTATTTCCAAGATGTCAGTATGTAATTTTTCAAGTAATGATTTCTTAGTGGTTTTTTTTTTTGGTTCTTTTCCCTTTTTCCTTGGAATTCTGTATTGTTGCTACCCTTTATTCTGTTTTGTTTGTTTTTTTTTTCTTTTTAAATTAAATTAAATTTAAAAAAAAAAGAAAATGGAAGGATATTCTTTGCTCTTGGCTAGGAAGAACCAACATTGTGAAAATGGCCATATTCCCAAAACTGTTATACAGATTTAAGGCAATCCATATCAAAATACCATCGACATACCTCATGGATCTAGAGAAAACACTCCTAAAATGCATTTGGAAACAGAAGAAACTTAGAATAGCAAAAGCAATTCTGGGCAATAAAGGCAAGGCAGGAGGCATCTCAATTCCTGACTTGAAACTGTACTACAAAGCCACAGTGATAAAATCAGCATGGTACTGGCAAAGAAATAGACCTGAGGATCAATGGAACAGATTAGAAGATGCAAGTATAAGTACAAAGACACTCAGCCACCTGATATTTGACAAAGAGGCTAAACATGCTCACTGGAAGGATAGCCTCTTTAATAAATGGTGTTGGAAAAATTGGCTCTCCAAATGCAGAAGACTGAAAATAGATCCATGCCTATCACCATGCACAAAACTAAAGTCTAAATGGATCAAAGACCTAAACATTAAAACAGAAACACTAAACCTACTGGAAGATATGGTAGGTAGAAGTCTTGCAGGTATAGGGGTAGGCAGAGAATTCATGAACAAAATGCAAATTGCACAGGAAACACTTCAGAGAATCAACAACTGGGATCTCATATTATTGAAAAGTTTCTGCACTTCAAAAGAAATCACCAACAGAGTGAAAAGAAAACCCACAGAATGGGAAAGAATTTTAGCCAGCAACCCCTCAGCAAAGGACATATATCAAGAACATATAAAAAATTGAAAAACATCAAGCCCCCAAATTCAAAGACCCTTTCCAAAAATGGGCATCTGAGATGAACATACAGTTCTCAGATGAAGACATACAAGAGGCAAATAAATACACGAAGAAATGTTCACCATCATTCAAGAAATGCAAATTAAAACAACACTGAGATTTCATCTCACTCCGGAAAGAATAGCTGCCATCAAGAAATCAACTGATAACAAATGTTGGCGAGGCTGCAGGGAAAAAGGAACACTGCTCCACTGTTGGTGGGAGTGTAGACTGGTGCATCCACTATGGAAATCAGTATGGAGAGTTCTCAGAAGACTAGGATTGGAAGCTCCATTCAACCCAGCTATTCCCCTTCTGGGTATTTTCCCAGAAAAATTGAAAAGGTCATATCACAATGATATATGTGCACCCATATTTATAGCAGCACAATTTGTAATAGCAAAATCTTGGAAACAGCCAAGATGCCCATCAACTGCAGAGTGGATGAAAAAGATGTGCTAAGTTTATACAATGGAATATTACTTCGCTATGAAGAAGGATGATTTTGAGGCCTTCATAGGGAAATGGAGAATATCCTCATTAGTGAAATAAATAAGAATCATATTTATAAATATCACATTTTATCCCTAGTGTAAAAAGTAATAAGAAATGTAGGAGTAATAAAACCCCAGATGTGTAATTGCTACTGTAAAAAAGAGAGGAAAAGAAAGTGCTTTAAAGGATATAACTGCATGTATGTTTAAGTGTGTAAGATAGATGACCATATTACTGTTTTTGTTAGATCGTGGAGCAGAACTGTTATCAGTCTCACTGTTTGAATGTCTACTTTGTATGCTTTAATTTTGTAACTTGAACAACTATTTCCAAGATGACAGTATGTAATTTATCAAGTAGCGATTTCTTAGTGTTTTTTTGGTCTTTTCTTTTTTTCCTTTGGAATTCTGTATTGTTGCTACCCTTTCTTTTGTTTTGTTTTTTTTTCCTCTTTAAATAAAATTTAAAAAAAATTAAATAGCAGAATGGCAGACTTAAACCCAAATATTTATATGTTTACATTAAATATAAAGAGGTTAAACATTTCCCTACAAAGACAGAGATTATCAAGCATGATATAAAAGAAGAAGAACAAGGAGGATGAGGAAGAGGAAGAAGAGGAAAAGAAGGAGGGTAATGTGTGGAAAGTGGAATTTTGCAAGTCATTTCACTAGAGGTAACGAGGTATAGTAATTTAACTTTTCCTATTAAATTATGCATTTTGGAAGCAAGTAGCCATAGAACACACACACTAACACATTTTCAAGTAGGGTGAGACAGTGGAATTTATGTGACTATTAGGTAAAGCTATGAGATCAAACCTTTCCAGGACATTACCAATGAGATAGATCAGTTTGCTTCTGATCCTGATTGCTTTCCTGAGACATGAGTATATGTAACATTGACAAACACTGCACACAAGGACCTGGGCCAATTGCTCTTCCCTAGTCCAGATGGATGGGTTAAAAAACTGGAGCATTGGGGCTGGGGATTTAGCTCAGTGGCATACACGCCTGCCTTGCAAGCACGCGGTTGTGAGTTCAATCTCCGGTACCAATAAAAAGTAAAAACAAAAACAAAACAAACAAACAAAAAACCTGGAGCATCTGGTATTTGGTGTGTGGTATAGGCACTTTTATATAAGAATGGGGATACTCTGTGAATCTAATTGGTTTGGGAAAGTCTTGGTGGATAGTTTTCTAGCCCCCAAAAAGAATTGTTTAACTACTAGTTACTTTGAGTAAAAACCAGAACTTTATTTCACATTAAGCTATACATCTCAAAACAGACACATGGCTTTCCTTTAATGTTAGCAATTTAAATTTATACATTTATGCCAGAATGTTTAGTGTACAAGTTTGAGGGCTCTCTCTCAAATTGTGTAAGTTGCTTTGAGAAGTAAATTACTACATTTTTGTATTGTTTAAAGCAATGTTCAGCATCAGAATTACTATGGGAAATTTTTGATGACTTACATCTGTGGACAAAACTAATAGTGGTTTTTTAAAAATAGCACCTTCGGCCAGGGGTTTAGCTCAGCGGTGTAAGTGTCTGCTTGGCAAACATAAGGTCGTGAGTTTAATTCCCGGCACCAATAAAATAAAATAAAATAAAATAAGATAAAATAAAATAAAATAAAACACCTTGCCTGAACAGAACTTAAAAATTAATATATTGAAAAATGCTTGAAAACTTACTTGTATTTAAATTGCATCACTAAAGCACTTGACATAAAAAAGACTACTTATTCACTGTCTACAAGAAAAAAACACAAAAACAAATAGGTTGAAAGTAAATGATCAGAGAAAGTATAAGATCTAAACAATAAACATAAGAATGCTGGAGTGGCTATATTATTACCAGGTAATATAGGTTTTAAAACAAAGTTATACCAGAGAAAAAAGGTTCATACAATACTTATACAAATGCAGAATTAAAGCATCAAATGTGTGAAATAAAACTTTCAGAAATAAAATGAGAAGTAGACTAACAATTACAGCAGGAGTGTAAACTTTCTTCTTTCATTGACAGAACAACTAGACGAGATCATTACGGATATAGAAGGCTTGTGTCAGACTATTAATGAACATGATCTGACTGGTATTTATAGAACACAATACCCAGATATTAGTTTTATCTCTCTACAAATGGAATACTCACTAAAATGAACCCATCTTGGGCCTTAAAATAGGCCTCACAGTTAAAAATTTTGGAATTATATAGAGTATCCTCTCTGATCACAGTGGAATGAATTAGAAAATGAAATTAAATTAGAAAACAATGACAGAAAGACATCTGAAAAAACCTCCCAGTTTTTCAGAAATTAAATAATACCCTTTAAAGTAATCAGTGTATCAGAGAAATAATGTGAAAATTTTGACCATATTCTAAATTGAATGAAAATAAAACATTAAAATTTGTCAGATAAAGTTTATGGTTTTATCTGTTTGCATAGAAATTTCAAATCAATTGTCTTAAGCTTCCACTTTAAGAAGCTAAAAAGTGCAAGTTAAAATAGAGGGAAAATGATGATTAGAAATGGAAATCAATGAAAAAAGAAAATTGAGAAATATTGAAACAAATCATTGGACCCCCAAACCTCTTTTTTGGTAAATTCCAATAAAATTAATATAGGTCTAGCTGGAATGATCAAGAAAAAAGGATGGAGACATCCTTTATCATGAATGATAAAGTGGACTTAATTATAGACCTTACCAACAATAAGACATCAAGAAAAATTAACTAACTTCATGTTAAAAATACAAAACAAAGCATTGTTTAGACTAATTGGACAAATTTTGAGAAAGACACAAATTTTCAAAACTGATTCAAGAACTAGAAAACTAGACCTGTATTAATGAAGAAATTACATTTCTAATTAAGAACTTTCCAATTAATAAAACTCCATGCCCAGAGGCTTCACTGGTGATTTTTATTAAGCAATTAAGGAGAAAATAAATTGGGTAGGGTGGTACATGTCTGTAACCCCAGTTACACGTGAGGCTGAAGCAGAAAGATCTAAAGTTTGAGGACAACCTGGGCAACCTAGTGAGGCCTTGTTCAAAATAAAACACAGAAGAGCTGGGTAGATAGCTCAGTAGGAGGCTTGCCTACCACCCCTACCACCAATGAGACCTTGAGTTCAATCCTAATACTGCAGAGCAACACAACAAAAAACAAAGGGGATGGTAATACCAATCAGAAAATTAGAAGATATAATTCCATGTTCAAGATATAAACTTAACCCAATACCAAAACTATAATATGGGAGGGGAAAAAAAACAACTACAGACCAGTATCTCATATAAGTATAGACTTAAAAAAAACCTTATCAAAATATTAGTAAATGGAATCACAAAAATAAATAAAAAATATATCATGACAAGGTGAGGGCTAACTTAAGAATGTCAAATTAGTTTAATATGTATTTGAAAATCAATCAGGTAATTCACCATATTAATAGAGAAAATCATGTGCTCCTTTTAATAGATGCTGAGATTACGGCAAATGCAGCAGCCACTTACTGATAACAATGTTAAGCAAAGTATGATGAGAATGTGCCTTCTGTGATATATAAAGGGCATGTACAAGAAACTAAAGCTAATACCATACTTAAAGTTGAAACTGAACCCTTTTCTCCCCAGGTCAGAGCATGGCAACGATTTCCAAGTTGGCCACTTGAAGTCTACATCATCCTGAAAATACCACTGCAATAGCAGAACAAAGTCATCAAAGCTTTTACAAAAAAAGCTTTCTTCATTCAGATATGACATTAATGTATGTATAAAAAAGTTCCAAGGAATCTGCAAAAATGCTACTAGAATTAATAAATTAATTTAGCAAAGTCTTAATGAATATGCAAAAACCTTTCTATTCCATAGTGGTTTTTAAATTTCCACATATTCTTTGATACTATCTTCTTTAAGAGGCAGATCTTAATTACTTTTGCTTAAATATGGGCTGATCATAATACCTTGGAATACTCATGATACTTGTTACATTTTTGGACCATATATTCAGTAATATTACTATCTCACCCATATTGTACAGGCCTTCTGAACTACAGAGGAAGGATTATAAGTCTACACATCATTCATCCATTGACTTAGCAAAGATGTCCTAAGTGCTACGTGCTATACACTAGGCTGAGTGCTGAGCATATTGCGACGAGTGCAAGAAATGGAGCACAGCACTCAGGAAAATACTGAGTTGAAGGATCCGTCATGCTCCTCTCTGGTTTCTGCTGCAGAGCCTGGAAAAGCATCTTGCAACCTTTGTTGAAGTGAATTCAGATGCATCCATTTACATTTACAGTGTTTTCTATTTGACAGTTCTATTAACCTAGTTGATGTCAATCTATGAAATAAAATTATTAGAACTTTATTTCTCCAGAAGGCACTCTAAAAGTCAAAATGTATACTAAGCACAAGACATGTCTTCATCCTTGTCCAGTTAACTCTGAGTCATTGAGATTTTATCTTGAAAAAGCACTCAGAGGTTCCTCTAAATTTATTTACCTGGGTAACTGCTGAAAGAGAGGCGGTTACTGCTGGTGTCTTTATCATTGATGTTGAAGTCCCAGTGTTTGTATATCCTGAGCATGGCTGCGTACGTGTACCAGCTTGAATGAGCAAAATAGATGTTCTCAAATCCAGGAAGAACCTGTAGCCAGAATCACAGTGCATGTCACAGAGGCAGAGACATGGATGACTGCAATATTAAATGGAGGGAACATTGGATCAGTTCTGGGCTTCCCTGTCTTTCTTACTGGAAAATATGACCAAGGGCCCAACATTAACCTTTAGTGCCTGCAAAATAGACTCTGTTCTTCTGCCATGCAGAATGGAGTATTCTGAAAGGTGACAGTGGTGGGCATATGCAGCATAAAAGGAATGGGAGAAGAAACACTGGTGACATTGTGTGCTTCCAGTTCCCTCTGTTAAAGTTTGTTCCCGGTCCTCACCTCAACCATAGATGAACTCGTGCCCTGACATAGGGCCACGGGAAAAAGAGAGGAGCTGCTCTCAGGGCCTTACCTTAATAAGAGCGGAGCAATGCCCCATGTCCCATCTCTTAAAGAACTTCATGGTAGTGTCTTTTGTTGGCGAGAAAGAAGGAATCAGATCCAGTAGGTCTCCGACCGCATTCAGGAACTGAATCTGAAACATGGTCATGGGCTGGGAAAGGACACAGACTGCATAAGTATTGATCTGTGACACAGGTAACTTTCTAGCTTTTCTCTTGTTAAGGTTCCATTAAATTATTTTTGTGTGAATTGTCTTTACCAAAACAGATGTACTGGATTTTATTTACCTTACAAAATACTTTTTATAATTTAGAAGTGACACCTTAGTATATTTTGATAACCACAGATTCTAGAAGTCACTCTTCAGAGAATAAACCAGATTTTTCTGTTTGTACTCCTCTACAGGAAGAGTGTTCTACCTTGACACTAATGATATTTTGAGCCAGATAATTCTTTCTCTTGAGGCACCATGCACTGTGCACTGTGAGGTGTTTAGTAGCATCCCTGACCTCTAACCTGCAGACATCAGCAGCAAACTTCCAGTTTTGACAACTAAAATTGTTTTCTCCAGACACTGCTGGGGAAATCACCCTGGCAAGAAAGTTTTACAGCAAACTATTCATCTAAGATGCTTCTGATTTTGATTGTGTGTACCAGCTGTGAAGCAACTGTCAGATGATACTTGAACATGAACTTTGTACTAACTGGAGAGTTCCACTATAATGAGATGTAACTCACCTGAGTAGCCTGGGGCCGAGCACTGATAAACTGATTTTTAGTAGAAGTAGTGGGGAGACAAATAGAAATGACATTTTAAGCAAAAAACAAAAACAAAAGCAAAAACACTCTACCCAATAACTTACTTATGTAAACATTCTCTTGGTTTTTGCATAAGTAGTACATCCATTATTCAAGATCTTAAAAATTAAAATAAGGTCTTTAGTGGGTAGTCGCCTCTTCCTCTTGTTCCCCATTTGCCTGTTACTTCTCCACGTTACCATTTTTTACTGGTTTCTTGTGTATATCTCTAGGAATTTTAACACGCCATATACATTTGTTAAGACAAATACTACTGCGAAGTTTTTTGTCCATGGGTTCCGTGTACAAGAATGTCTCTGACTGGAGTTGCTAGTTTGTAGAATATATGCTATCTTTAAATATTACATGTAATTCCCATCTTTTCCCCAAAGTGGTTGTAATAATTTATTCCCTTCATCAGTGATAGAGGATACCCAATTCTACTGTGTAATATCTCTTTGAGGTTCTAATATGCATTTCCTTAAAGTTAAAATTTTCTTCATATTCTTGGATCACTGCATATAAAATTCCTATTAATATTTTTTGTGCATTTTTCTACTTTTTTTTTTTGTCTTTTTGAGACAGGATTTCACTATGCAGTTCAGACTGGCCTTGTCTGGTCTTCAACTCACAGTGATCCTCCTGCCTCAGCCTCCCAATTGCTGGGATTACAGGCATGCACTACCATGCGCAGCTTTAGTATTTTCTATTTTTAAAACTTATTTATGAGTATTCTGTATGCATTTTAGATACAAAACCCTTGTTAGTTAAATATATTGGAAATATCTTCTCTAGGTTTGTAGCCTATCTTTTCACTTCCTATATAGTATCTTTTGGTAATTATAAATCCTTTATTGTCATTAATTGAATTTATTAATCTTCCTTTTTGGTTAATGCTTTTGCTTTAAGATGGTATTTACATTGTCACATTCTCCCAGAGAACAATCAGGGTTACTAGGTTCTCATAATTTTGAGGGTCTTTTTCAGAGAACAAGACAAGAAAACGCATATTTTTTTTTTAAGGAAGCTAACATAAACAAAAAACGAACAAGCAAAAAAAGTTTTTAAGACACAATTTAATCACAAAAAAGAAAAGAAATCCCTAAAAACTAAAAACAAATATATCTAACTGTGGAATGAATTGTTTTGCGCCCTCACGAAAAGCTGTTATTCCCAGCGACACTGAATCAGTTGCTGCCGAACATTTTAGTGGGACCCTATGGACGAGACTCGACCCCCAAAACAGACAGCAGCACCATCAAAAACACCAAAACAAAACCCCTCTTAAAGTGTATATAGTAATCTCACTTCAATAATATGTAGGTACTGGTATTTTGAAATATGATATATTTAACTAACAAGGGTTTTGTATCTAAAATGCATACAGAATTACTTGTAATGAATAGGCTCGCATGTCTGCTATATTATATCCTGCCATGTACCCTTGTGATAATACTAGAAGTAGGATGGCTGGGTCAAAGGGTAAATGAGTGCATGATTTCAGTACAAAACACCAAAATTGCAAGCTGCAGCTGCCCCAGGGCGAGAACCACCAGCATCTCCTGAGATCCACGCCATGTAGAAATTTAGGGCGCTAGGAAACCAAACAACCAGCTTGCCTCCCCGGTAAGCAGCTGTGAGCCTATTGGCGTGCACTGAGAATCAAACATCGCACCCCCACCCCCATGCCCCCTTAGCAAGTGGGAGCCAGAGATCTGAGCATCTCTTGGGAGGTTGACCATATGCAATACAGCAAATAAGGGGAATTTCCTTCTACCATCTCTTTGTAGGCAAATATTTTTATCACTGTTTTGATTTGTTCTGATTAATGATATTGCTCTATTTACTATTCTGTTTTGGTAAGTTCTATAATATTCTGTATTTCCTTTGATTTTGCTACACCTGATTGAAAGAACAACTATTGTGAAGATAAGGAGGTATATTATGGTACCTATTACTGTTATCCCAGTAACCTGCTGTGAAGTTCTGTACCAATTTCACTAGACTGTCTCAATTGGCTTTGTTCCGTCTTGTTCTGTTGTATTTTACTACCTTCAAAATAATAAAAAATAAAAATAAAATAAAATAAAATAAAATAAAAGTAACCCTCAACTTAAAAAAAAACACCAAAATTCCTGTTGTTAGCATCATTTTCCCAATATTTTAGGAGAGTGCCTTTTTTTTTTTATTCCCATAGCATTGCCAACAGGGTACATATTCACATTCTGGAATTCCTGTCAAACTGGGATGACAGTATCTTATCACTGTGGTTTTAATTTATATTTCTAATCTTATGAGCAAGGCTGAGCTCATACTATTAATAATTATGTGTATCATTTTCCATGAACTTTTTGTGTATATGTGTGTGTGTGTGTGTGTGTGTAACATACATATCATCCCTGGGAGACAAAAGTATCTATAATTTTAAAAGGAAGTATATCATGTAATATTTTAGAACCCTTAATGATTCAATAGCTCCTCCCCTATTAGTGTGTGTGTGTGTGTGTGTGTGTGTGTGTGTGTGTGTTTATGTGAATGCTGTGGAATGTGGGAAACAAAATTTGTACACTTAGACATTTTTCCTTATAGAGTTCATAGTCCAAAACACTAAGATCTTTATCAGGTTAGTTAGAAAGTCAACATACTCATTTGAGGCTTTTAAAGCTTGTCCTGAGCACGGTATTGTGAAATAAGTTGTCAATTTGTATTTTGAATTTAAATTCTGTGTCTGACAATGAGTTAGGTGCTACGATGCAATAAATACAGCACTGTTTGTCTCAAGGAATATACTATCATCCTCAGTTTGATCTACTTCTAAAGTGCAATGTCATTTCCTAAACAATTTTCAATATTACTGCTGTATAAATTCCATAGGGCTTCTTAAAAATCTTTTTGTGGTAGGGCCCCTCTCAAGGGCTGGATTGGGAACTTTTTTCAGTGTAGCAGTAGCCTCTGTGTACACATGTGTAGTTCTGATGTAACTGTAATATAAATCACACCCAGTCAGACTTAGAATGCTAATGTATACCCAGCCAGACTGTAAGTGCCAGTGTATGCCCAGACAAGGGAGACAAAGATGCCACCATTGCATAAAATGGTGCAACTATGCCATGTTTGGCCCTCAGCGTTTGGTTACAAATCCGCTGAGTTAGTACCGTGAAAATCACACAGCATTACCTTTATCTTTTCTGCTGCAGCCCTCTTTACAGCTCCTACATAAAGCCCATCCAGTTGTAACATAACATAGCCTGTGTGTCTCCAAAATGAGTCATCCTTGTGTTCTTTGATGTTCTGCCGAGTCCACTTATCTTGCTTCCTGGAAGAGAAAGTTGGTACTTAGAGGTCTTAATGGTGGCTCACCCAACATTAACTCAAACTAGATATTTAGGACGTATATATACAAAGATTTAGGCTGGTGTGACTTAAATTCTAGATCTTAGAACATTCCAATCACTCAGAGAATTTCAGGGCAAGCCTTAAATGATTTTTAATTTCTCTGTAGGACCATATATATTCATTTATAGCTCCTTCTAGGCTCTATGTAGAACCAAAACACGAGTGGCATATTAACTTACCCATGATACCAAGACCTAACAAAATCGGATACAACCTGTTCCTGTGCGTTTCATATAAATCCACATCAGTAAGCAGTTGGTTAGCTTTGCTTTTGTATAGCAGTCATAGTAATGTCAAACCACAGATGAAAAAAAGCTTCCTAAGGACATGATGGTTTGTATGCTTATAATTCTCTCACAGATCATTTTCATAGCTCATGGTTCTTTCTATTTTGGCTGTTATTAATAACTGCTTCCACGTCTCTGTCCTAGCATGCTTAGCAAAACAGTATGATTTTTTAGTAGCCCTGTCATTTTCTCTTCTCTGTTTTCTATGCTTTATAGGGAATGATTTGATATAAACTTATACCCAGAAAGCTATTTCTGATTTGTTCAGGCTATATCTGGACCAATCTCAGAACAATAAAATGCCATGCTGCATAGGATAGAGCCCACTGTTTTTAACAGATGCTTGACAGCAATTTTAGTATTTCTGAAGAGGTGGCCTAGGGTGTGACTTGGGAGGTCAAACCAAGACCTCTTCTGTTTCCAAATTAATCTCCTGTCATCACCCCACAAATCTGATATTTAAATTCTTAGTCTTTAGAAAACTTTCTTAAAATGGAAATATTCTCTAAAGATGTTAAGAGTTATGACTGCAGATATTAGCTGATACTAGCCAGTTACTAGACAGGCCAATAAAAGGAAACACTTTAAACCCTTGAGGCATAGCCTGGGTCCAGTGAAACCATCCCTTACTAGACATAGTACAAATTTGAATTTCAGAAAGATATAGCGTTGGCCTCACATATGGCAAAGAAAAGGAAACTGGTACTCTTGATGTCAACATTTCACCATGATAGAAATATTGATAGGGAAAGCTTGACAAAATGGAAGCCAGAGATAGAAACTTTCAACAACAAAACCAAACATGGTGTAGATGTTGTTGAGTTACGCAACAACTATGACGTCACTTGAAACACAAAGCACTGGTCAATGGTTATGTTTTACTCGATCCTAAACGTGTGTGGCATAAATAGTTTGATGGTTTACAAAGAAAATAAGAAGTATAAAAGGTCACAGAAAAACTTTCTTGGAGGATTGTAAATGATAAGAGATCATTTACGGCAGAGGAAATACACAATGTTCCTACCCAAGGAACGATAAAAAAAAATGTGGAGCTCACTGGTGAGCTGATAGTTGAACAGCAAAGTGCAGCATCACAAAAACCTATTACAACAACAGGGTGCTTTTTTGTAAACACTCAATAAATGTTAAAAACTCAATACTTTATTTTGGTGAATTTTTCCTGTGAAGACTCATTCTTTAATAAAACTCATAAATCAAAATGAATACTTCATCAATGGAAATATTCTAAAGAATAAATGGGAGTTTCATAGACTCTCATTTATGTAGCTTCATGGCAAAATTTGTCCTATGCCCCAAAGGCTACAGAGGGAGAAAAAGGGGTCTCTGTGAGAAGAAGAAGGTGGCCCATGTGGAAGGGATCAAGGACTTTACTTTGTCTGCTTCACTCTGGTTGTGTCTTCTAGCTGTGTTAGCAACTGATAATGTGATATTCAATTTGACCTTTGAAGGAGCCAAAATTAGAGGACAAATCTGCAACCAATTGTCATTCTATTAGCAAAAAATGCTATACCCGCAACTCAAGGGTCCTGCTAAACAGATAGAAAAAGAAATTAGCAAAGGAATAATTACTGTTTAAAATGACAGATTTAGGCTTTTCAGCCTTAACAGTGAGAAGAGGAAAGTGTTTATACATACATCATGAAGTCCTGCAGTTGGTCTATGACAGAAGCCTTCTTGATCAGCTGGGGATAGAGGTTTGTGAAGTGGTCATTCATATGTCTGAAATGATAAATCAAAACTGTTACATCCTTATTTTTCTTCTTGGATTTATCTATCACAGTAACTTACCCAATATTTTGGCTAATAAGTAGGTCTTCAATTGCAAACTTTCTCTACTAATTTTTTAAATAAATAAAATTCACACAATTAAAAATTATTTTCAACATAGAAAAATACAAGACAAACTCCCAAGTATACACTGCTTAACTTTATTAAATTGTTGTTTTTTCATATTTACCACATATGTTTAAACACATAAAGCAAAACATTAGAGTCAACATCCTTACACGTATTTTCCTGACACTAATTCTCCTTCTCTCTCCTCAGAGGTAACTACAAGCTTGAATCTCACTTACTAAGCCTGTATGTATGTGAGTGTGTTTTACAATCATCACATATTTAACCATAAACCATGTATACTATTATTTATCATGTTTCAAGAAAAATAGGAATAAGATCGTACTGACCTGTTACTGTAACTTGTTTATTTTTCTTAGCATGATTTTTAAATAAACATGTTACTATCTGCAGCTTAAATTCTTTCAGCCTCTGATACCATTGTATAGTATTACTATATAGCAATTCATATATGCACTCCTGTGATGCATATTTAACTGTTTTTTAATTGTTTGCTATCATAAACTATCATAACTAGCTTATTCTTTATGTATATAAATATATACAAGAAATTGGAAAATATTTTCATCATGAAGAAAAGCATAGAATATACTAAACATCCAAGTAGATACAACTTAACTTTACTGAATTATAGATGTTAAATTTTATATATGTAACATAAAACTTTATATATAACTTTATATGCAATACAAATAAATTTTATATATAATACAAATAAATATATAAAATTGTATATGTAATACAAATATATAATATAAAACTTTATATATAATTACCTGGGTTAATAATTTATATGTAAGTATAAACAAATGTATTTTTTTCTAAATATTGCCAAATTATTCTCCATAAGACACAGTAATTCCTCAATTTATGAACCAGTTCTGTTCTGGGAGAACATTTGTAAATCACATTTAATCCAATAAAGTGAGTCTTGTACCGTATACCTGTGAAAGTTCTCAACTTGAATGTTTTTGTAAGTCAGGAACTTACTGTAGTAATAACTTACATTTCCTTTCTTCATTCACAGCTCTTTTTTTTGGTACCAGGGATTGAACTTACAACCTTGCTTGCACTTGCCAGTAGGTGCTTAAGCCATGGAGCTAAATCTCCAGCCCCTTCATTCACAGCTTTACCAACAAACATTATTGTCAGATTTTACAGTTTTCAACAATTTGGTGGATTTAAGTAGCTTCCACATTTAATTCCTATCCCTCATTATTGGGTATTTGGAACTTTTTATTTTAAAAAGTGAAAGAGTTACATTCAAAAGAGAAAACAGAGTATAGGCATTTTTTACTTTAAAATGTAAAAGATTAAAAATTTCTTATTTGTGATCCAGTAAATATTTTTAAGTGATGAAAATAATCCATTTACATTTATTGTGATTTTAAGATTTTGGAAATTATTCCTGTAATATTTTTTGTTTCATTTACTATCCCTTTCTTTGCCCCCTCTTTTATGTTTTGTTTAGATATTTTTTCATCCACTAATTTAGAAATTGTAGAACACACTTCTGTTCTTTTAATGATCATCATTTTTAAAAAGTATGTATTTTCTTATGAAGTCTAACTGAATTTTATAATTCTCTTTTCCTCTAGGCATAAAGTATATTTTAGTAAGTTTTACCCATGGACATTCCCCATCATGTTATTGTTCAAAGACTTCTGAATTTAAAAAATTATTTTCATTTTTTAATTTTTAAAATGAAACTTTATTAATTCATTTGTTTCTTGTATTGGTTATTGTTCTTTGACATATTGGCTATTCCAAAGTTTCCTTTCTGTTACTTTTACAAGTATTTTAAAAGTATATCTTTTAATAATTTAATAGAAGTCTGTGGGTGGTAAATAGTTTTAACTGATACATATAAACATATGATACCCTTATTTTTCCCTTGCTTGGGTAAAATTAAATGACTATAAAATTCTAGTTAGATATTTTTGCTTGGTACTTTTAAAATATTCCCTTGATATTTTCTGGCTTTGTTGTTCATGATGAGAAGTGCATTGTCTAGCTAAGACTCCTTTGAAGTTCACATCTTTCTTTCTTTTAAGGTTATTCTCCTTATCTTTAATTCTCTTTTTGTTCACTGTTACAGCAATTAAATAGACCAAATCTTCCCACAAAGAATTCATGATATTTTTTCAGTTTTGATAAATTATCAGGTACTACCCTATCCATTATTTCTTATCTGTGATTTCCTCTGGTCTCTTTCTGCAGTTTCTAATGATCCTGTGTCAGAGTTTCAATTTAACCACTATATGTAATAACACTTTCATTATTGTTACCCTTTCAGCACTTCAGTCTTGGTATTATATAAATCCTTTGATACTAATATTTCATTCAGATTTTTTTGTCTGATTTTGCCTGGTCTAGGATTTGTCTGGAAGATGTTAAAAATTATTGTAATTTGCCAGGCGTGATGGTGCACTCCTGTAATCCCAGCACTTAGGAGGCTGAGGCAAGAGCATCATTTGCAGGTTTGAGACCAGCCTGGGCTACAAAGTGAGCCCAAGGTCAGCCTGAACTGCATAGCTAGACTGTGTCTCAAAAAGGTTTTTTTAAAAAATTACTGTAATTTTATAATTGTCTTTCATAGTATTTTTAAATAGTATTTTTTAAAATTTTTATTTTATTTTATTTTAAAAGGGAGTAAAATTAAACACAACAAAAAAGAACAGAATGAGACTTAAGAAAGCATACATTTCAAAGCAAGACAACCAGAGATCTTCACTATCTGTCATATTGTCTCTTGTTTTCTTCCAAATGGTTGTCCTTATCTTTGCATATGGGGAGCTCATACTAAATAACATAGTCAATCTTTTCACAAGATGTGCAGTTCACTGGCTCCCACTTGCTAGGCAGGGGGGAGGGGGAGGGGGGACACGGGATGGGGGACAGGACGACGTGAGATGTCTGATTCTCAGCCCACACGCAAGCAGGATCACAGCTGCCCCCCAGAGATGGGAAGAGTTCCTTGTTCTCCCGGCACCCCAGGTCAACTGCACAGTGCAGGTCCCGATGCGCCAGGGTCTCTCTCCTTCGGGCTGCTGAAAGTTGGCCACACTCACAGCCGCCACCCAAAGAGGGGAGGAGATCCTTGTTCTCCCAGTACCCCGAGTTAACCGCATGGTGCAGGTCCCGATGCCAGGGTTTCTCCCCTGCAGGCCCCCTAAAGTCCGCCATACTCACCAGCTATTTCTTTCTGATGAATTGACCATTCCATTTCCAAAGTTCTGAAATGGCCAACAGACCACAGCAAGAATTCTCTTTAGGCTCCTGTTTGAAACCAGCAGCTACAGCGGTCTGCTGGCCTTGCTTCAGGGCCATTTAAATAGTATTTCTAACAGGTAGTTTTTAAAAGGATCAATCTGTCTTCTAGTTTATTCTTTTCTTTTTCATACAAACTCCCACAAATTTTTCCATCATTTATAACTTAAATCACTTATATAAGTTAAAGTCTTTGTTAAACTAGTCTATAAAATTAGGGTGCAGTATATTCATGACTTGACACTTGATTTAGCTGTTTTTCTTAGCATTAAATTTGAGAGAGAGACAGAGAGAGAGAGAGAGAGAGAGAGAGAGAGATTTGGAAACTCTGGTGTGCTGGAATTTTCATTTACTTATGTGCACATCTTTCGCTGCCTCCTTCCACTTTTCCCTAATTGTCTCCACCTGAGTCCTGGACTTCTGACCTGTGGAATACTGCAGATACATCTGTAAATAAGTCACTGTGGGAATGATTTTCTTTACCCTCCCCAGCTCATCTATAGAACTAAACTCTTATAATCTAGGATGCTACCCTGGTTTGGATGAGTGGTCCCCCAAGATCCACATAGTTTTCCCAGAGTAGCAGTATTGTGAGCCACTATAAACCTTCTGGAGGGGGGAGGTTTAGGGGAGGTCCTTTGTTCCCTGTAGTTGTACCTTAAAAGGGACTGTGGGATCTCATCTTCTTTCTTTTCTATTTTGCTTCTTTTTTTTTCTTCTTTGTTCTCTCTTCTATTCTTTCTGGCTCAAAATGTGAACACGTGTAACACACACTCCTCTACAATATGGCACCATTGTGAAAGCCCCTCACCCCACCTTAAGGCACCTTGCTGCCTAACCTTAGACTTGAGCCTCCAGAACACGAACCAAAATGAACTTCTTTTTATGTTGTATGTACCCTGTATCAGATATTTATTTATAGTAATGCAAAATGGAGTGATACAGGTGCACATCAAAAGACAGTATTTTGTGGTTTCCTAGTCTATAAAGTTAAAAGAAATGAGGTCACTTCTGCTCTCCCACCTTGACTTAGCCCTCA
Source organism: Dolichotis patagonum (assembly GCA_004027295.1). Taxonomy (NCBI): domain Eukaryota; kingdom Metazoa; phylum Chordata; class Mammalia; order Rodentia; family Caviidae; genus Dolichotis; species Dolichotis patagonum. The sequence continues at coordinate 78,000 of PVJX010000281.1, read as the reverse complement.
TCCCTCAGCAGGGATATCCCTGCCTGCCTCAGACCCAGGGCCAACATGCTCATGGTGAATTACTTTGCTTTCTGTTCCATTTTTGTTTCAAGAAATGCTTATCTTGCTTGGGGCCCAGTTATGTTACCATGATGTTTTATTTCTATAAATTTTTCCATCACTTGATATAAGTTTAGAGCAGCATTACTATATCAGATTGTAAGTCTTCTATACCTGAAGGCTTATCTAAGACAGAAAGTTTACCTAAAGTCCTAGTTTACTGATGCAGGAAGCTCAAAATTATAAGCTAAAGACAACCCAGATTCTAAGAACAAGAATTTGTCTTCATATACTTTAGAACTTTATCCTTTTATCTAGCAGTTTCCAGAAATGAAACTAATAAAACAAGAACAGAATTTTATTGCTACTTAGGTAAACAACATTAAAGTCCTTTGAAATATTTTATGGTCCTTGACTTTAAAAAAGACTTTATGTCATGAATTTCTCCCTTCAGTTACTTGCATGTGTTTTAAAATTGAATCATCATATTTAACCTTTATTAATAGATTTATTATGCTATCACATCTTTTCTATTATCAAGTTGATCACTATTTCCTTTCTACTGCCTTTATAAATAAGGGAAACAACAGGAATAAAGCACACAGGTATGTGAGTGACACGAAGAGCACCTTCTGACTCAGCTTCACAGTTCAGAAGAGTGACTCTCCTACAGCTTAGATTTACAGTGTCTCCTAAAGGTGCATATGTTGAAGTCTTGCTTCCTAGTCCGGGTGCTATAAGGCGGTGGAATCTTTAGGAGGTAGTGCCTACTGGAAAGGCATTAGGCACATGCTGTTGAAGGGGGTGTTGGTACTCCCCACTCTTTCCTCTCCCTTTGTTTCTGAGCTCTAGTGAGAGAGAATTTAAATTTTTAAATAAAAGCTTGCCCAGGATGCCCACCAAGTACAAGTGGACATGTCCAGCAGGCCTTATAGCAGAACACTTCTTCCTTTATGCAAATCCATCTTTGCTGCCTTTGTGTAACTGATGGCCTTACAATGTAACTTAAAATATAACGGGATGTTTCTTCCTTTGTATAACCCACACTGTATATAGCTGATGGTCTTATGATGCAACCTGAAATGTTTGGACTCCCTAACAATCCATGACGTCGCCCAATCCTCTAATCTTATGTGCCGAATCTGCCTTTGTATCTCCTTGCTTACTTTCCTTTTAACAGCCCTGAAGCCCTGCTGGGCAGGGCTCTGACTCTTTAGGAGAGATCCTAGTCAGAAGGCCACTGGTAAGATGCACTGCCTTTTTAATGTCCTCAGTGCTGTTTCTTCCCGTGTTTGGTCTGTTTTCCATAACATTTCTTGGTTCTCTCACCAAGAAGACCATGCTGACTGCTTAGGTCACCGGCTGAGACCTGACGGGTGAAGCAGGGACCTCTCCAGGCTCCTTGATGGGAAGGTATGCTCTCTAGACCTTCTTGAAGTCCCCTTGCAAGGCCGGGATTGGAGGTTCCTGCTTGGCACTAATGGTTCTCACTGGACTCAAAGAGGGGGAAAGGACACAGTTAGGTAGGTCTTCAGATAAGGTAAGACCCCAGGGGAGGGTCTCCCCAGTCAGTCTGTTAATCAGGCCTGCCCAGTTCCAGGTGGAAGGAAAGCTTGATCACCACCCCCTCGTTAGTTAGTTGTTAGTGAAGTCCACCTGCGAGGGGAAAGAGGTTGGAATGTTTTAACCTCTGAGTGCCTGCTGCTGAATGACTGTGTAACTGTTAGTAACAGATGGCAAAAGCTGCAGGCCACTCTGTCTATGCTCCATGGCAAAAGACCCTCCAGGACTTCAGAGCTACGGAGCTTGATTGGGCTCCAACTTGTGGTTCCATGGATGTGTCTAATCAGGACAGAACAGAGAACCTACTGATGCTTCTCCATAGTCTGGATGGTCCCAGCATTGCCGAGAGGCAAGCACCCAGGCAGGAAGCTGAATGGTCTCCCTTTCTGAGGAATACCCACCCTTTGTCTGTTGTGCCATCATTCAAGGGCACACCACATACACTGCAGGAAGATAGAATGGGTGCCAGCTAGAGTAAACCTATAATCCTAGATTGTATGCTAACACACTTCAAAAGTGGCTTCCCTGAAGACTTCAGAGTAAAAATCAAACCAAACTGGCTCTGTTCTTTGTTTTTATTTTTGGTACTAAGGATTGAACTCACAACCTCGCACTAAATCACCAGCACCCCTGGCTCTGTTCTTGAATAAGACTCCCTGAAAAAAACCACATTCTTCTGAGAATTTCTCCTTGACAGACGTATCATCCCTTATTGGCCACCACTGCTGCTGCCAGAATCTAGTTCCACCAGGCCAGCTCTCCCTATTCTGCTCTTGGTTCCTCTACTCCCAGCCAATTGGACCAGTTCTAGCTATCAGTCCTTCCACTGCTAGCCCTCCACCAGGTCATCTGATACCATGCTGGCCTGCCTCTCCACCCCAGCTCCAGAGAGTCCAGTCAGTCATTGTCTGCATTCCATCACCAAGACCCTCCCCACCAGAGACTTCTATTGTACAGTGGCCCTTACATGCCTATTCTGGTCAGATGGCATCATCTAATGCCCAGTTGGGATGACTGTCAGCAACTCCTTCTGTCTCTGTTCAACGCTGAGGAGCACCGCTGAATTTTAAGAAGCTGAGAACTGATTGGAGGGAGAAGTTCCTGCTCTCACTGGCAACCCTGACAGATGAGGAGCTTCAGACTTTCCAAAGAACCACCCTGCCTGGGATTACAACATCCCAGAGAGAAACAAAACAATCCACAGATACCATCAAGCACTTTTCAAAGTTGAAGAAGGCAAAAGCCCAACAATATGTCAAAAGTTACTACTGTTACCCAGAAGCCTGATAAAAGCTTTCCAGACTTTCATGAGAGACTCTGTAAACCCTAGAGGGTCATCACTCCATTTGACCCCAGGGCCCCAGAAAATCTACAGATGGTAAATGCTTCATTGCACAAGAAGCACCTGGTTATCATGCCCTCTGGTCCAAGACAAATATTCAAAATGTAAGGACTATGAACACCAAAAAAAAAAAATTCCTGTTCAGACTAAAAATTGAAGATTCTCAAAAGCTTCAAGCTAGATCAGATGACAACACTTTCATTAGTATAATGGGCTCATACTCCGCCAGAATGTGCTCCTTCTTCAACTGGGTCACTGGGAACTTACAGTCTGTGTCCACATGGGGGCCAAGTTGGTATGACTTTCTTGGGAGACAGTAAAACAGAGCACTGTAGTAATTTGAACTATTGCCTCTCTGTCTGAAAAAGGTTACAATCACCTGCGCAGTTGGGTCACCTGATTCTAGCTCCTTCTTCCAGGCACGAACTTGCAGCCTGAGAGAACATCAGATTACACATGGGTTCCTCTACTTGTTGGAGTGCCCAATCTCACTCCTGGGGAGAGACAGCCTATCTTAATTAGCGGCTGCCATCACCTTCTCTCTGAGGCAATCTGCTTCTCTGTCCCTCCAGCTCCACAATCACATTTTCTGCTTGCTGTCATGGTCCCCCAAGAAAGAAAATGGCAACTAATGGACATACATGCAGATAAAACCAACCCTGGAATTCTCAAGGCTCTTTCCCTGAGTCTGGCCCATTAACCACCTGCCTCTGGTTGTGAAACTATCCTGGTCGACCCCTATCTGCATCAAACAGTACTCCATGCCATAAAACGCTCAACTAGAAATTCAGCCACACACCCAGAGGCTTCAAAACTGCAAAACACTCATAGACTGTCAAACACCTTGAAGGATTTAAAACTCACTTACCCTCTTTGGAGAAGCCCTCCAAGATGGTTTCCCAGCACAGAATATTACTGCATCCTCCTCCAATACACTGATCTTCTGGCTAATGACACCCCAACCTGCCTGCTGAAAAGGCACAAGAGCTCTGATGTAACATCTCTCAAAAACTCGTCACAAAGTATCTTGGAAAAAGGCACAAATCTGCCAGCAAAAGTTAGATATCTGGAATTTGACTCAAATCAGGGACACTGTGCCTTAGAACTGGCAAGAAAAGAGATCATCTGCTCCACCTCAGTCCCAACCATAGGGAGGAAAATGAAACAAAACAAAACAAAACAAAACAAAACAAAACAACTGCAAATTCCTTAAAACTGCTGGTTTCTGAGAAGTTTGCATCCCTGAATTCACAGAAAAAAGTAAGGACTTATACAATACAATGGCTTGTCTAAAAAGGACTCTGACACTTTTGACTAAAACCCTAAGTAAGAAAATGCCTTCAATGGCATTAAAAAGACCTCTATAACCCCTACTTTGGGAATTCCATATGTAACTCACCCATTCAACTTGTTTTTTGATAAATAACAGCATGGGCTTCGAAGAGGCTTGCTCAGACTGTCAACCCCTAATAATTCCCAGTGCCTACCTGTCAAAACACTTAGATCCAGTTGCTAAGGGATTCCCCCCCTTGCCTCCATGCTCTAGCAGCCACTGTCTTTCTGATCAAGAAAGCTGATGAGCTCACCATGCATTAAGACCCAGCCATCCAAATGCCACATACTGAACTGGACCTCCTAAATAACCATGAACATCACTGGCTCTCCAACAGCCAGGTCACCAAGTACCAAGAACTGCTGTGCAAAATCTCTGGCTCATCTTCCAACTGACCAAGCCTCTAAACACTGCTACCTTCCTTTCCACTGAGTTCCCCCATACCCCACCCCCACTGCCTTGACCATGACTGTCTAGCGCTGACCAATGAGCTCTTTGCCAGCCAGCCTGATTTACAGATGGAGCCCTGGTCTCATGCTGAGTACACTCTGTCCATGGGTGAAAGTAGCTCAGTTAGGAATAAAAAAATGACGCACTGGATACGCTGTTGTTACTATGGAAGAAGGCTCCTAGCTGGACTTCTTCCCCAAAACTGGTACGCTCAAAGACATAATACAAGCTCTCAGCTGGGTAAGGGGAACAGGTAAATATGTACGCTGACCCAAGGTATGCTTTTATCATTGCTCATGTCCACATAATGCTATAAAAGGAGTGTGGACTCCTGACTGCAGAAGAAAAACAAATGAAGAACAAGGATGAACTTTCTCAACTTTTGACTGCAGTTTGAAAACCTAAGAAGGTCGCCTCATCCACTGTAAAGAGCACCAAAAAGTAAAGGACGTTGATCTTGGAAATCATAAAACAGATGAGGCCACCAAACAGGCAGCATGAGGATCCAACTGGAGGTCAAATGATTTAGTACAAAATCTGGAAGCCCAGTGTGAAATGCCCGCTACAGCTGTCCTCAGTCTCCGCTGTGGGCCTCGCTGCTACTCCAAGGAAATAATTAAATGGGCACAACAGGAAGGGGCCTACGTGGGCCCAAATGACACTTGGACTTTACCAGACAATCAGGTGATGGTTCCGCAGAACTTGGGCTATGCCTGGGTAAAATGCCACCATGACATTATACATGGAGAGAAACTGCTACGAATCAGCTTCTAAACCACTATTACATTCCAAAGTTGGCCTCAGTCTGTGCCCCTGTTAGTCAGAGATGCCAAACTTGTGCAAGGACTGAACCCTCATTACAGCCTAGATCCCCACCTGGTATTCAACATGCTGGACTTTCCCTTTTTGAAGACCAACAAATAGATTTTACAGAAGTCAAGCCATGTAAAGGTTACAAATATCTCCTGGTACTTACTCTGGGTGGCCAGTGGCACTTCTCAGCGAAACAGAAAAAAACCACTGAAGTCTATAGAGTACTACCAACAAAAATTCTCCCCAGAGATGAGCTGCCCCTAACCATGTGCAATGGTAACAGGCCTATATTTGTGGCAAAGGTAACCCAGAAGCCAACTAAAGAGTTTTAAAAAATCAAATAAAATTTACATAGAGCATACAGGCCACAAAGCTCTGGAAAAGTTAAAAAAAAGAAATAAAACTTTAAAGTCAATATTGACTAAATATCACCAAGAAATCCAGACACCAAGGGTATATTTGCTTCCTATGACCTTCTTCAAGACCCAGAAGCTCACCAGGGTCCAATGGATGCACACTCTTAAAAGCTCTGTATGGGAGAACACCACCCATGATTAAAGGTCACCAGAGAGACTTACATCAGCTAGGTAACTCTGCAAGAACAACTTACACAGTGAGGAAAGACCTTTTCTCCAATACACAAAAATATACCTGTGCGGCCTGCCACACACGTATAACCCTAGGGATATGATTTAAATTAAAGATTGGAAAAAGGGGCTTCTACTTAATTATTTTGACCACTTCCACAATGATAAACGTTTCTGAGATCCAGCCACAGATTCATCATTCACGGATCAAAAAGCTCACCCAGACAATTGTTGGGAAACCTACCCTGATGAATCAACTCCCCTGAAGACACTGAGGAAACAACATACTCAAAGCCCTGCTCTCATCACTGGAAGCTGACGGGTCAACGCATGCCTGAAGTTGGACAGACATCATACACTGGAACATCTGCTCTGATTAATTCATGTTCTGCTACCCTCAGTTTGGTTTTGGGTCCCCTACTTCCTGTTCATTACAGTATTTACTCTAGGATTCTGGCCTACTCCCCTGGAGAATTGAGAAGTCCTCCATAAGGTCACTTTTGTTCTCTTCAATATTGGTGCAACTATAGGACTGAATACTCTAAACTATCTTTCTTAAGGTTAAGATGGCTGCCATAACTAATTGGCATCTGCTCCTGCTTGGCCTGCCTCACCCGCACATCTGCTGGGAAAACTTAGGGCACTGAGAATTTCAAACCCAACTTTATACACTGACCCAATAGTGATTCTCAACCAGACCAGAAGGGACCCTTCTCAATCTAAAGTGTATCCTTATTTGGACACATGCCAAAATCAAGCCAACAACCCAGGTTGGAGTTGTCCATGCTCATTTCACAGGATGTGAAGGTTTAAAATGGGAACAAAATTATCAAACCAACAAGTATGTCTGTCCTGAATGGCACCAAGAAAAGTGCTACTGCAAGAACAAAACTAATGTCAGGTTCTGCCCCAGATATGCCATAGAATATGGGTGAGTGTGTGTCTCCAAATAGCCCTCTAATTCAGTTCCCCAATGGCCCTTGCACCCATTGGTCAATGGTACCCATTGGGTCCTCCAAACTATAGATCCAAAATTGGGCAGTGATTATTGGCTCTGTGCACCTCTCACAGCCCTCTCTTACCGTGCCTTAGGCCTGACCCTAAATAATTCCAACTTTAGCTCTACCTATATACCTGGTCCCTTACTGCAGCCCCTTCCAGAGGAGGTATGGGGGACAGCCACAGGGCCCTTGGGTTCTTCTGCAAAGCCAGGCATCTCAGCTGACTGAATAGATGTTCTGATTGCTACCACAGGCTCCCTGGTGGTTCCACACAGGATCTTCTTAATTTGCTCTGACAGGGTCCATCATGTGTTTTTGAACACAGAAATGAATCTCTGTGCTCTTGCTTACCTTGTACCTGATCTCTCTGCCTACTCAGGTCAACAGGGTCCCACATGTGCACGCCAGTCCTGCCGAAAGTGTGCCTCTGTGGTACTGCCAACTTTGGCAAGAATCGCAATAACTGGAAGTCTGACCCTCAGTGCCACTGGCCTGGGTGTGGGCCAACAACAGTACTTACAACTGGACACCCAGATGCAGATGATCTCACAGCAGTACAAGGAACACTTGACACACTCCAAGGCCAAATTGGCTGCTGGCTGCAGTGGGCCTCCAAAACCATTGAGCTTGAGACCTCCTCACTGCTCAACAGGGAGGCACTTGGTTATTCTTAGAAGAAAAATGCTGCTACTATGTTAATAAGTCTACTGTTGTTAAACTGCCCTCCAGTTGCGAAAATGAATAAACCAGCAGGCCTAAGACGGGCAGATGGGTTCATATTGGTGGAACTCCCTAGGAAATGGGGTGCCACGGCTAGGAGCTCTATTGGGACCACTAATGGGCCTCCTCCTCATAGTATTGATAGGACCTTGCTTGTTAAATTTGTTATTACAAAACAAATAGACAATATTAATCTCCAAATGACTCTCAGATCTGATACCTCCTATATAGTCTTGAAAGTCAACTTCCCTGGAAATGATTTTTCTGATTAACTAAAAGAAGGGGAAATGAAAGGAAATTTAAAGTTTCAAATAAAAGCTTGCCCAGGATGCCCACCAAGAGCAAGCGGACATGTCCGGCAGGCCTGACAACAGAACACTTCTCCCTTTGTTGCAAACTTGTCTTTGCTGCCTTCGTGTAACTGATGGCCTTCAATGTAACTTAAAATGTAACAGGATATTTCTTCCTGTGTTAACCCACACTGTGTATAGCTGCTGGCCTAATGATGCAACCTGAAATGCTCAGACTCCCCTAACAACCCATGATGTCACTCAACCCTCCAATCATATGCACTGAATCTACCTTTGTACTTCCTTGTTTACTTTTCCTTTAACAAACCTGAAGCCCCGCTGTGCAGGGCTCCAGCTCTTTAGGAGAGATCCTACTTAGAAGTCCACTGATATAATACACTGCCTGCTTAACCTCCTTGGTGCGATTTCTCTCTGTGTTTGGTTCGTTTTCTGTAACATTATGAGGTAAACAGCCCTTTTCTACCACACACTCCCACCATGATGTACTGCATTGCCGCAGGATCAAAGCTCCTGGGCCAAATGACCATGGACTGAAACCTCTGGAAGGAATTGTGAGTCCACATTTACCTTTTTTTCTTTTAAATTGACCATCTCAGGTATCTTGTCATAGCAGTGGAAATCTGGCTAACACAGAGTTTCAGGTGGGTTTGACAATCTGAGCTAGTTGTTCAGGGAGGCTACAGCCCTTCAGTTTCCCACTCCAAGACTGCATGGGGAAACAGAGATGTAGCCTTTCAGTAGCCCCTAAGGCAAACGTGACATCTGTCACACTTCAGGAAAGTTCTTGTGGTCTAGGGTCGGGATTAAGTAGATATTGAGAACCCATGGATCTACTGCTGTCAGGAGACTTACACTTGTGATTATTAAACCTCAAGTGGGACAGATTATGTAGCCAGAGACCAGGGAGACCACAGAAGCCCATCAGATGCCTGAGGAGGAAATACCTGAGCCCAAGCTTAAATGAAATTGTTCTACTTTGGTAGGTGCCAGAAGAAGATGTAAGAAAACCACTGATTATACATCTCTCCCTTCCCTCCAAGGTGCCTCAGTGACACACTGATACATTCTGGGAGATGCTGGTCAGAGGATGAGGGAAACACCCTGAGTTGACTCAGCTTAAATGACACATTATTTTGTTTATGTAGAAATCACTATTCTAATTTCTGCCAGCAGGAGGCTCTTGGGATTAAAACAAGTTAAATGAAAATAGAGCTTTATTTCTTGGAAAAAATTAATCATGGGCTATTGATGGATAATACCCCTGGCCCCAAGTTAGGAAACAAAGAATTCAAGCATCAAAATTCAAAAATTCAAAATTCAAAAATTACCCAAAATCTTCATCACTGAAACCAGCCTACTCCATCTGGTATTGCATTATCTTCCCAGATTTCCAGTGTTTTTCAAAACACTTTCAAAACTGGAATAATTGTGCCTACCAGGAAGCATTTCTGGAGACATTTTTGATTGTCAAACTGAGTTTGGTAAGATGTAAAACCAGTATCCAATGGGCAGAGACCAAAGTCATTACTAAACATCCTACAAGTCATGGCAAAAAATAATCCGCCCCAAAATGTCAATAGAGCAGAGGTAGAGAAAGCCGAAAGCAGAGGAACACTACTCTTGACTTGGGAGTGGTGCTGAAGTTATTTATCTAAGAGCAAAGAAGACAGATGGAAAATTGAAGGGTGAGACGTGGTGGCCTCCAAACTCCTGTCACCTTCAGGCTCTGAGAAACATGAGCCGCCTGTAGCCTCCTTGGGTTGAGGCTCTTCCTGATCCTCGCCGGGGACCCTACATTTCCGTGCAGTGCAGTCATAGAGGGTGACATTGAAGGGGTCAGACTTTGCGTTCCTGTGTGCATGGCTCCACTCCTGGGCTATATGATCTCACTGAACAGAGATGACACTTTGTGAGTGCTTTAGATTTAGTTTGAGCTTCTGTGGGTTGAAAGTCAGGAAGTTCCTTCCTAAGTCGGATGAGACTTGCTTACTTTTTATTCACCACAGTCATTCATAGATGGAGACTCATGGAGACACTTGTACACCCATCATTTCCTGCATCTCTGGGTATTATGTCAATAGCTTATCAGCACTTGTCATTTAGTGTCTCCTATTCTTTCCTGTTTGCTTGCCATGGTAGGCAAGGCTTTAGTATTTTCCACAGTGATGAATCCGTTCTGGTGTTTGGATGAGTGGGAGAACTTTGTGGCTAACCAACCTGCTTTCCACTGCTGAATCCTACTAACCAACTTTGTGACTTTCAGCTTAACTTCTCTGTGCCCAAGTTCTCACATTACTGATAGAAAAACAGTAATGATGCATACCTCATAGTATTGTGGATCAAATAATTGAGCATATGTAAGATCCTGTAAGCAGTTTCTGGCACACGTAGATGCTATATAAATGCTAGCTGTCATCCTCCTCCTCGCAGTCATCATCACTGTATCATTATTTTGTGGTTAAGATCAAGATAATTACTACTTAAAAAGTCATTAGATATTTTCAAGGGTGGGGCTGTATATTAATTACCTCTGCCTTGCTCACAGGCTTGACCTGGAAGCATATTCAGTCTCTAACATCAAAACAGTAAGTTGAAGCTGGGAGAAGTAGCACAGGGTATAATTCTAGCACTTAGGGAGGCTGAGGCAGGAGGATTACAAGTTTGAGTTCCACCAGGAAACTTAGTGAGACTTTTCCTCAGAAAAAGAAAAGAAGAAGAAGGGGGAGGAGGAAGAGGAAGAAGAGGAGGAGGAAGAGGAGGTATTGAGGATGTAATCCAATGGAAAAACACCCCTGAGTTTGATCCTTAGTACCACCCCTCAAAAAGAGTAAGTTTGGTTGGAGGAGTTTGTTGTGCTTTGTTTATTTGTTAGAGTGCTGGGGATTGAACCCAGGACCTTAGCACTGAGCTTTTCTCAGTTCTGTCTGTCTGTTCGTCTTTCTCCCTTTACCCAGACACACTCTCTCTCTTCCTCCCTTTACACAGATTCTTGTTAAATTGCCCAAGCAGGGCTTGGATTTGGAATCCTCTTGCCTCAGCCTCCCAGAGTGCTGAAATTACAGGCATGTACCATCATGTCCAGCATGGAGGACATTCTTGAGGTATTTCTTGGTGATAGCCCAGACACACACACACAAAATGCCATGCTTGGCTGCTTTCCCTGTTTGTGCCCCCATTTTGCTAGAACTTCTGTTTATCATACTCTCAACTGCCGTCTCAGTCTCATAATGTAAAAAGTCTCCTTTGAAGAGTGTCCTCAGGAGCTAACTCTTCTGCCTTCTTTTCTTCTTATCTACAGAGTCTGGCACAAAACAGCAAAAACAAGCGTTTGTGTCACTGAATTGAATTATTCAAACTGAGAAATTTGGGGTGGTTCCAGCAGCCACCTCAGCAACACGAGAGATCAGCCACACTTTACTAAAAACGAGAGCAGATCATGTCCCCACACCCCTTACCGCCCTTCTTTACAAAAGGTTTCATGTCCCATTTTATTAAAAATTAAGCCATGATTATTCATCAACTTTTACATCACCAGTGAGACACCAGAAAATGAATTTGCAACTCTTCAGGAGCCAAGAAAAACAGAGGGAGAAGCTCAGTCTGGCCATGGCTGTACCATATTATGTTAATGAAAATATGCTCCTTCCCCTTCTGACTCATCCCTAACAGAAGTGCAGCGACAACAGAATTTAATAACCCAATAAACACGCAATTAAGAATCTTCAGGGGGCGTAATACTGCCAAGGTGTCTGAAGTATATGAACCTGAGTAAGACAGGGACCCTGCCCTCAAGGTGGAGGTGAGAAATAGAGCTCTAATGCCGTACGAATGGAATCACCCAAAGCTTTATCAAGAAGACAGTCTCTGAGATGGGTTTTGGAGAATCACCAGGATTCTCAAGGCCAGCTGCCCAGAACCGTCCCTGTGAATAATCTCATTGTCCCCAACAGCAGCCACCAGAGCCAGCTGGGGCCACAGCTGGAAGTAGGCAGTAGGCAACAGGTAGAGATGTGGGAGGCAGCAGCTGGTTATCAGAGAAAGTGGGAAAGAGGATGTAGGAAAGACTTGGGAACAGAACTGTACCTAGTCTGTGACCATATGGGGACAGAGGGGGCTCACAGCACAGCTCAGCAGCCCATATGAGGGGGATGTGTATTTCCTTGGCAACAGCAACATCCCACAGTGACTGATTCCTGGGAGAGAATGGTAGAAGAGGGGAAAAAGAAGAAGGGCTCAAGGGCAAGGCAGAGTGAAAATACCTACTGCCTACTCCCAGCTGTGGCCCCAGCTGGCTCTGGTGGCTGCTGTTGGGGACAATGAGATTATTCACAGGGACAGTTCTGGGCAGCTGGCCTTGAGAATCCTGGTGAATTACAGAGGGCTGGCTGCAGGGCCCAATTGTCATCTGGGGAGTGTTATAACTATACAAGGAGGCCAAAAAAAAAAAAAAAAAAGATTGACTACTTCCAGGGAAATACTTCAGAGGATTTGAAGAGATTTCTTTTCATATTTACACTTGATGTGTTAAGTATTTCAGAAGCTGTAAGGGGCAAATGATAGCTTCCAAGGTGGGGAAGCCAATGTTTTTATGTGAGTATCTCAGTGGTTCATCCCACAATATCCATCCTCTCACCTGCTGTCCCCAGGGTGAAGGAGAACAAAAAGAATTATTACAGGCAGCTAAGTTAGACAGAAATTAGTAGGCAGTCAAACAAGCCTGGGCCCTCAAGTGAGTCAGTGCAGAAGATGAGGACGCATTACAACTGTGCTGAAAGCCAGCCCTCAAAACAAAGATGCAATGACCAGGCCTACGTGTCTACCTGAGGGATAAAACTGACTTGAGGCCATACTGTGATTGGTATCACCTAGTCCAGTAAAGTTCAGACAGACATCGGTCACCTCGGTGGATGACCAGAAAAATCCAGATCCATCCCTTCCCCAAAATGCCTTTGCTCTTTCCATGTACCCTTGTTGTGTTACATATTTCCCTATTGGATCTGTGTTAGCTAAGTAGCTATACTCATAATCTTAATTGGTTGACTATAGTTTTACCCATGGTGTACTGCCATTGTGACTTTGCTGTACAAATTATCCCTGATGACAGGTCTTGGTGGCCATCTCATTTGGGACTCCTGTCTTTCAGGAGCTATCTTTTAATAAACCTATCCTATTCTTAACCTCATTTTTCCTTTGGAATTCATTCTTCAGTTTCAGGGGACAAGAACTTGACACACTTGACATCTAGCAGGTTGGGAGTTACATTTCTCCTGTATCAGAATGACATTTTAAGAGTGATGTGTGGAAAAGAGTGGCAGCCCTAAACTTTACTGCCACTCACAACGACTGTGTAAGCTGAGAAGAAAATGAGAAGAGAAGGCTCTTTTGGCCTCTGGTGTGAATTCACCTGCAGCCCAGTGTGAGACACACTTTCTCAGTTCTGTGTCTTTGTGTGTGAGAACCTTCCTTGCAATGCAGTCCTCAGTACCAGCCCCCATCAGTGTGGGTTTCAAGTTGATAAATGATGCCTTTATATGAAGATGCTTTTCAGACAACTGTCCACATGTACTTCCTAGCTTGGGACTGGCATGCCTTCTCCATGCTGGTTTGTGGCTATTGTTACAGCTTCCAGATGGTTCTGCATTGCTTCAGAGAGAGCTGGGAACTTTGCTTGAGAACTGTGTACAGTGGGTTGCAATGTTGACTATATCAGTCCCTGGGGATTGCCTTTGGTCCTGTGAATCCTGCTAGTATCTTTTCTGTTATGCCTTCCTGCTGGACCTCTTAGCCAGTTTCTCTACTCCAATGGATATACTCCTTTTTACAAAGTAGCTCCTAGATACTAGAATGTGTTATGTCTTCTCCTGGTCCGCATCAGGAGAGGAGGACAGAAAACAACAATCCCTCTCTTCCCCAAACATTGCCAGGAGTCCATTTTAATGCTTGGTCATTAGTGGGTTCTCTCACTATTCCTAGCTTTAAACTAGCCACAAAACAGGTCTTTTAAGGGCATGATGATTCAGAAATTCCCTTCCTATAGTTGCATTTCAGTAATGCAATTAGAATGATGGCCTTTGAACAGCTGCTTATGGGATAGACTTTTCTTTGTTTAAAAAATTTTTGGGGGGGATAGACTTTTCTATAGACAATTTTGATTGTTTTAATTTTTTTCTCCTCTTTCTTTCTCTTTTGCCCTTCCCTCCTTCTTTTCTTTTTCTTTCATTATTTTTCTTTCTTCCTTCTTTTCTCCTTCCTTCCATCCCCTTCCTTCCCTTTTCTATTCTCCTTTGCTTTTTTTTTGCCTCATTCTTCTAATATATATATATTTGAATTTTATGTATACTCAAATACATGTATCCTATACTCCACCCACTGCTTTATTGCCTTATCATCTTCTTGTTCACCAACATGTCCTGTTCAATGGGAAAAATCAAAGTCCCTGCAGGCTTTGGGACCTCATATATGTGACATTCATCCTTGAAAAAGTGGGGAGAACTACTGCAGTGACAAATACTAGACAGAGGTGAACAGGGAGGTCATTTTTCCCATTTGAGAAGTCTTCATGTAGTCTTTGCTTGGAGCTGGGAATGGTAACTTCTGAAAGGGCTGACCCGCCGAAGCCTTCCACACTGTGGTCTGCCCGGGAAAGATGGCTCACTCAGAGCATCTGTTCCTTGCTCACTGTACATCAACTCACTCATTTCAGATTCCTTGGCCTCTTTCCGTACTCTGTTCTGTTACCTTCTGCCTAAAAGGACTTTATTGCCCTTCCCAGTCAGGCAAATTGTCCTCATTTATCAAGCCCCAGGCTCGCAGCTCACATGTTTGCAAAGCCTCTCCGCCTACTCCAAACCCTGGGTTGCTAAAACTCTGTGGTACTAATAGGTTTGTTCTCTGCAGTGAAGATGCTGGGAGAGGGTTCTACTATCCCTTAAGGACTGAGTATTGAGCTGAAATCACCAGCCACATCTCTTTCTCCTTCCTGATCATTCTCTCTTGGGCTGCTGGCTAAACAGAGGGCTCTCAGCTCCTCAAGCAGGGGCTAGAGTTGACAGCAGTTTTTTGTTTTGTTTTGTTTTTAAGTCATTATACAAAGCAAATAAACATGAAAATTGTTACCAAACAGTAGCTGTCTGTTTTAAGAATAAAATTTAAGTAAATTTTACTCTACTATGGGATTTTTAAAGTTGTAAATAAAATAAAATAAAATAAAATGCTATAAAATACTACCTTTTTCCAATGGATTTGTTGAAAATAGATAAGGTTACTCAAGGATAAACGCTGTATTTGAAAAATGAAGGTGAAATGATAAAGCTATTCTCAACAGCGGCTGCTATGAGATATTGAGAGGTATTTTTTTCTCTGAAACATTATGTATCAGAACTGCCCCCTTTGACAGGAGCCCTCTCAAAGTCCATGAGCTCTCTTGAGCAGTGATAGTAGGAACTACCCAAGGGAGACACGTTACTTCTCAAAGAAGTCCTATTGATTATGGCTGCTCCTCAAAATCACATTCCCCTCGTGACCCACAGTGTATATCATTGATGAGTTTAATCTAATTTTACATAGATGTGCATGATTTCCATGTGAACTATTTCTCCAGACTTGCAACACAAGTTAAATAACACAATCAGAATTCACAGGATACAGAAGTAGATAAAGATTTAGAGGCAAAGGTGAGTTCAGGTTTTTGCATATGCAATAAGGCTTTAAATGCATTTTTAACATTTACAGCTACAATATTTTACACATCCCTGAATTGTACACTGCTAGAACTTTTAATGTCAAAGTAACAAAAATTGAGTATAAGAAAAAAACAGGAATTCTCAATCTAAATAAGAAAAGAATAGCCAGAGCTCAATAATTAGTCATTCAACATTAGTTATAATTTCAGTTACTCTGAAATAGATTAAGATCAGCACCTTTTTATAACTAAAGTGATGATAGCCCCAAATAAAGCTTGGTAAATCTGCACTTAACAATTTAGACCACAGTGGCCCTGAAGCAAGGCCAGCAGATCGCTGTAGCTGCTGGTTTCAAACAGGAGCCTAAAGAGAATTCTTTCTGTGGTCTGTTGGCCATTTCAGAACTTTGGAAATGGAATGGTCAATTCAACAGAAAGAAATAGCAGGTGAGTATGGCGGACTTTAGGGGGCCTGCAGGGGAGAGACCCTGGTGCCTCAGGACCTGCACCATGCGGTTGACTCGGGGTGCTGGGAGAACAAGGAGCTCTTCCCCTCTCTGGGGGGTCACTGAGAGTGTGGCCGACTTTCAGCAGCCCACAGGAGAGAGACCCTGGCACACTGGGACCTGCACAGTGCGGTTTACTTGGGGTGCCAGGAGAACAAGGAATTCTTCCCGTCTCTGGGGGGCGACTGTGATCCTGCCTGCGTGTGGGCTGAGAATCAGACATCTCATGTCATCCTGTCCCCTATCCCGTGTTTCTCCCCTCCCCTGTTTAGCAAGTGGGAGCCAGTGAACTACACATCTTGTGAAATGATTGGCTACAGAGAATAAAAGAAATAGTTAAGTCCTAAAGACACTTTTTATATCAAAGGAGGGAAGAGGCTTGAGTTAACTGAGTTGCTGCCTTTCTCCCCTAAACATCTTTCCTCTAAAAACCATGTTCCTGATTGCATTATTAACTCTATACTTGTTATTTTTATAAGACACTGGAATCAAGTAACAATAGAACTGGAAGGAACATTTAGAGTAGACTCATTAAAATTTCAATGGAAATATTTTTGTGCACTTGGAAATACTGTTTCAAGAGGTTGAAAAGAAATTCCTTTACCTCTTATTTTTAATTAGTCATCCCAGCTTGGTCTTCTCAAAAAACCACTCCACTTCTTACCTGATTTCCACCAAACAGCAAACGACTAGTAGCATGAAAAAACTTCACTATCTCTTTAAAATAGTTCCATGGGATGGGAAGAGCTGTGATATTAAGGAGGACCATTGCTCTGGGTTCTGGATCTCTAAGGCAGGTATAATTATGAACACAAATGTAATTCTGATAACTTTTCTACCACATGCAAAGGACTTGGCTAGTTTTCAGGCCAACACAAAATACCAGCAAGATAAGAGCGCCTGTTAAACAAAGAGAAGCACAGAGGTTACCAGGCAGCTGCTCCATAACTAGGGTACTTACAGGGCGGTGAGGTAACCCTCCAAAAAGCCAGCCACAAACATGATGATCTCATTGGTCAGTTCCTGAGAGCCATAGCCAGCTTTGATCTCCAGGATGCCCCAGCCAGTGGTTTCCATAGAGTTATTGTAGTAGCCATAGGCATCCCCATCCTTGTCCAGGATATCTTTGACTTCTACTGTCTTTGTGTCAGGTATCCAGTATGCAGTTGCATAGTGAATTCCTGGAAGACAAAGGGATAATGAGACAAAGCCACTCACCCCAGTTGCCGGTGAATTTTTGTTTCTATGTAACCAACAATTCCATCACATTAGATTTTGAAGATTTCCATTCTATTGAAACAGAGTTTGTCTTTAGTATCAGACAGGGACAACCAGAACTTCAAGAGGGGATGAGCCCAAAGCACAAAGACCCTGGCCGGAGATAGGGGAGTGATTTCAGCATCACAGAGGTGGGCTTGAGTTTCAAGTTCTGGGGGAGGGATTCTGGCAGAACTAGAGCTGGAGCTCATGCTCATCTCTCCAGCCCTCGTCACTAACTTTTCCATTCCCTTTAGGGCTTGGGCCACTTGTATCCCCTGCTGAATTCTGCTTAATTCTTCACACACGAAATTAGTTTACTCTTTATTCTTTCTTTTGGTACCAGGGATTGAACTCACGACCTCGTGCTTGCCAGGCAGGTGCTTATGCTGCTGTCCCTGGTTTACTCTTTTAGTGGAAAGTTATAAGCTATCATCTGTGGTCTCCGGCAAGGTCTGGGTAAATCTGTGAATCACCCTCTCAATCCCTGTGCTTACTCCATCTCTCCCTTTTCGCCCACCTCAGTTCTTGTGTTCTGTATCACTCTCTTCTCACCTTTTCCAGGAACTTTGTCCCATCTTTGTCCCATCTTGCTCCTATTTCCTAAAGCTCACTCTCTGCAGTGCCTCCATCTCCTTCAGCAGAATGAGCACCCTCATCATTTCACACCACAGGGTCCCAGAGACTGTACTAAATGCCAGCGACAGTTATCTGTTCAATTGCCACAGTCCCAGCTTGCATTTCTGGAAGGAAACCTGCACTCACACAGTGCACTTCTTTATCTTCCCTCATTCTTTTCAGCCTTCTGCATTCTCCTCTGAACCCTTCTCTGTCATCAGCAGCCATTCTGCCTGAGTCACAAAAGGAACCCTTGGATCTTAATGTGACACAAACTTCTCAAAGCATTTGACTGTGGTGATTACTTACAGTTGTCCCATAGTATCTGTGGGATTGGTTCCAGGACCAATGAATACCAAATATCTATAGATGCTCAAGTACCTTACATAAGTTAGTGTAGTATTTGCACATATGCAGCATACATCACATGTTTTAAGTCAGAAGCCTCCAGTGAGCTGGGCCACACACCAGGAGGTAAGTGGCAAATGAGCAAAGCTGCATCTGTATTTACAGCTGATCTCTGTCATACCCGTTACTGCCTGAGCTCTACTTCCTGTCAGATCAGTAGTGACACTGGATTCTCTTAGACCATGAACTGTACCGTGAACTGTGCTTGTGAGGGATCTAGGGGGTACACTCCTTACAAAGAATCTAATGCCTAATGATCTGAGGTGGAGCTGAGGCAGTAATACTAGCACTGGGGAGCAGCTGCAAATACAAATGAGTATTAGCAGACAGGTTTGACTGCACAGACACCATAGTAAATCAACTGTTTGAAGATTCATGGCAAAAACTTATCAGTGAGTGGCAAGTGACAATTAAGCTGCATCTGGTGGGAGGATTTATTGTAGACCAAGCGATAAAGGAAGGGCATGTAAAAAGAATTAAGATATGTTATGCATATGTACCAACTCCCCATGATAAATGTAATTATTATGTATTGCAATAATTAATAAAATTAAGAATAAAAAATTAAAACAAAACAAAAACAGCAAAAAAAAAGGATTTATAGTGGCAAATGAGTTGATATACTTCAGCTGGATGGCTACATCTAGCATCAGGCTTCCAGTCAGAATCTGACACTTATTTCAGTCTGTGCATGGCCTGACAATCATTTTCTTTACCACTTCCATCTGTGCCTATTTCCTGCACTTCACACTTGTCTCAGTCACAGTTTTGGTAAGCACAGAAGCCAACCCTTGCCAGACCAAGTGAAAAACAAGCATCACCAGAGAATGTCTTTGAAAAGAAGGATGAGACAGCAGAAGACTCTAAGACTGCCAACAAAAAGAAAGCTGCATTTGAAAAGCTGCAAGAGTCCTATGTAAATTACAGGCTCATTGCAACAGATGATTCACAGTATCCAAGCCACTTTGTATACTATGTGGTAACTGACAATCCGGTGAAGCCAAGAATCCTTCAGAACTGCTTTGCCACATGACATCGCAGAACTTTGCATCAAAAGACAAACCTTTGGAATTTTTCAAAAGAAAATAAAGTACATACACACACACACACACACACACAAAGAGTAATTATCAAAAGTCACCACTTCATCAAATGTGTCTCCACTGAGAGTATCAGTCTTAGTCATGAACCACGTTACTGAAGTTAAGAAGCTCTTTACCACTAATGAGGAGTTTATCGTGCTAGTGCTAAGGACATTTGTTGTGAATTTTTAGGAGAAGCTGCATTCAAAAGGTAGCACAAGTTCTGCTTTTGGTCAGCATTATAACTGGATGAATGAATGAAAGAGCAGAGGCAATTGAGGTATTACAGGGGATTTAATGAGTCACCGTGCCATAAAATCCAAATGGAAGAGTTTGCCAGTGCTGAAAACAAGGCAATGATGCTTATTTTTGTATGACATATTTTTCAGGAGGCTGTTCATGAGGATATGCACGCACTGCTGCAGAACTATTCAAATCTTTGAATGATTGTATGTGAAAACTGAGTTGGTCATTTCGTGTCAGTGCAGACACAGAGAAGTTGCTGTGAATGGATGGCTTTCTATTTTCACTACTCGGATCAAAGAAGTCACTTCTGAATGTGAGTTTGAGCACTGTGTCATTCATAAAGAAAAGTTGGCTAGCTGATAAATGTCACCTAAACTTAACGTTTTGCAGGGTGTGATTAAAAATTATCAACCACATTAAAAGAACATGCCCTTATGTTCTGACTCATGTATGTCTGCATGGCTCTCTGTGCAGGTAGAAGTAGAGCATACATAGCTTCTCTTATAGGCAAGAAGTGAGAAGGATTTCTAAACCTGAACCACTGGCCAGAGTTTCTGAGTTCTGAGAGACACTTCAGAAATTTCTTTTAGAAAACAGCCACTACTGGCGGTATATATCAGTGACACTGAATGGGTCACGAAACTTTCTTATTCATGTGACATATCCAACCTGTTCAACACACTCAACCTGTACCTTCAGAGGAGAATGACAATTATATTCAAGTTAGCAGATAAAGTGGATGCATTCAAAGCCAAACTGCAATTATGGGGGGCAATGAACTAAAATTGGGATTTTCCACATTTCAGACATCAGCAGAGATTCTGAAAGAGACTGACCCAGTGACTTCTTTTACTCAGCTGGTGCACGGTCATCTGTCTTAGCTTTCAAAAAAAAAAGTTTGAACATGACTTCACAACCACAAAAGACCCCTAAGTGGGGAAGGAGTGGATCCATGACCCATCTGTGAATAAACTAGGTGAACTGACTTAACCAGGCTAGATCAACTCTTTGAGATCACAAATGATAATGGCCTTAAAAATATGTTAGAGACAACCTCAGATCCCCATCTGTTCTGGATTAAAGTCAAGGTGGGATATCCTGAGATTGCTACAAAATCACTGAAAATCTTGCTTATATTTCCAACACTGCATCTTAGTTAAGCACAGTTTCTGGAAAGACAGCAACCAAAACAAGATTACGGAGCAGATGGGACATAAACAACACACTTTGGGTGCCACTGTCTCTTTTCACCCCCATCTGGGACCGTCTAGTTGCAAGAAAACAAGCTCAAGGATCCCACTGGTAGACAATCCAGATTAAAGAGTAGGAATGTTGACCAGGTAACAGTGCTCTTTTTTTTTTTGCATATAATTTATTTTTAAAAATATTTTTGTGTTTTAAAAAATTTACTCATACATTTTAGATATACATAATAATAGCACTCATCATAGGAAGTTTGTACCTCTACATAACTTGCTGCTTCTTTTTTCCCCAGGCTCCTCTCCTCCCTTCAACCTCTCTCTCTCTGCTTATTTTCCAAAGTTTTGCTTTCATTTGTCCCCTTTTATTCTCTTTATTTTTCTTGTCATTCTGTCTTTTCTCCCCCTCCCCTCCCTTGTTTCACTTCTCATTTGAACATTTTCTATTTCACAGTATCTACTCTATATTTTGCTCCTTATTTACACTTTTGGTTTTCCACAACAGAGGAACAATGTGGTATTTAAACACACGTGACCAATTTATTTCACTTAAGAGTATGGCTCTGGGCTGTCACTGGTAGGGGGACAGCCAGACCCAATTCTTTCCCCATGAGTCAACGCCATTTGTGGACTGTGGGGGAAGAGAACAAGGACTCAACAAGGGGCCAGATTCTAGCCCCTTCTGGCCCCTGCTGGCATGCAGGCTGGAAAACAAGAAGAGCCAATCCACTCCCCACCCCATGAACAACCAGCTGATCCAGAGAAACGCAGGCTGTGATGAGAGCTATGGAGGTGAAATGCAATTGGACCCCTGTGGTGCTCTGGTGTTTCACTGACCTTGCAGGTCTAGGGCCTGTGGTCTGATCATCTATTCAGAGGATAGTGGTATGCAGTGTGGCACCTGGGGGGAATCTCCTTCTGAAGGTGGTAGCCATTGTTAATTCCTTATCATCTTGTTTTGAAGTTCTGTATCATTTTCATTGTTTTACTGGGTTGGGTTTTGTTTTGTTTGATTTTGTTATATCTGATCACATGAGCAGCTATTTCAAAGACAGCAAGATATATTATGGTAGCCAGTTTGGATTTACTGTTGTCTTGTTTTGAAGTCTTTTATTGCATTCATTGTGTTTTTATTGGTTCTATTCTGTTACATTCTGTTTGGTTTTTCACTATGTCTGAAGGTTATCTGCAGCTAGTTTGAAGACAACAGGAGGCATTATGGTAACTATTGTTGATTTCGTACTGTCTTGAAATCCTGTATTACTTACACTGGTTTGTTTTGATTGGTTTTATTTTCCTTGGTTTTATCCTCTTTAAAATAAAAAAAAAGAAAAATAAACAAACAAAAAAGAATATGGTCTCAAGGTGCATTCATTTACTTAGAAATGTCTTAAGCCCATCCTTCTTGATGGTGCAATATTAGTAGTCCATTGTATAAGAAAATCACATCTTGTTTATCCATTCATTGGTTGATGGGCATTTGGGCTGTTTCTCAGGTATAGCTATTAGAAACTGTACATATATAAACATGGATGTGCATATATCACTATGATACGATGCTTTTACTTCTTTTGGGAAGATACCAAGAAGAAGAATACCTGGGTCAGATAGAATCTCTAGTTTTAGTTTTTTGAGGAATCTTCACACTGATTTCCACAATGGTTGCGCCGGTCTACACTCACACTAACAGTACAGAAGGGTTCCTTTTTTCCCACATCCCTGCTATTACTTGTTAAGGGTTGATTTCTTGATTCTAGCCATTCTTTCTGGAATGAGATGGAATCACAGTATTGTTTTAATTCCCATCTCTTCAATTACCAGTAATGTTGAACATTTTTTTAATGTATTTATTTACCATTTCTACTTTTTCATCTGAGAAGTGTCTGTTCATTTCAAATGGACATTTTTGAACTGGGTCTTTAAACCTGGGGTTCTTCTATGTAGAGTATCATGTCACTAGAAATAATGGTAACTTAAAATTCTTCTGTTCCTATCCTTTTTCCTTTTATTTATTTCACTTGTCTAATTGCTCTGACTGTTTCCCAAAATATAGTGAATATATGAGTTGTGATAGTGAATGTCCTTGGTTTTTTTTTTTTTGTGTGTGTGTGTGTGCATATGATTTTAGAGTGAAAGCTTTCAGGTTTTGTCCATTTAGTATGATTTTGCCTGTTAGTTTGTCATAGATAGCCTTTATCAGATTGTGATCCTATTTCAGTTTTCTGTAGGGTTTCTGCCATGAATGGGTGTTGGACTTCGTCAAATGCTTTTTTCTGCATGTGTTAAGATGATCATATGGTTTTTGTCCTTGGCTCTGTTAATATGGTGTATTACATTTATTGATTTGTGTGTGTTCAGACATCCCTGCATCTCTGGCATGAATCTTAGTAGGTCATGATATATAATCACCTTGATTTGGTGCATTCTTTATGCCAGTATCTTACTGAGGATTTTTGCATCAGTTCTCATTAGGGAGATTGGTCTGTAGTTCTCTTTTCTGGTTGGGTTCTCCTCTGGTTTGCCTTTGATGAGCTGAAAGTCTGGGGTTGATCTTGCTTAAGTGTCTTCTTATTTCCTTTTATTTTTTAAGTTTAATTCCTGGTTGATGCTTATAAACTATTTATAGGAAGTAGCTTTATTGATAGTCTTTAGAACCCTTGGGGAATAACTACTTCTCAGAACAGTTTTCCAGGTATAGTTGAATTTTGGGGTTTGAGTCTGTTGCAAGATCTTACCCCTTCAATTTATTGAAGATGTGACACCGCTGACTATTTGACCTACCTCCTTATTGTTTGGCAGTGGCATATAGTATCTTTTATGACCCTTAGGCAATCTCAGTCTTGGCATATCAGGAAGAGCAACTGATTAGAACAATTATGTCGCCTTGGGTAAAGTACGGTTAGCAATAACAATGGCGTCAAACACAGCCTAGAAAATGGCAAACTGTGGTAATTATTAATTTGCCACCTTTAACCACATTAAATAGATTTGTGGGTATATAGGAAAATCTAAAACAATCCAGAAAATTTATACAATTTACTTTATACAAGTAAATATTCCCTCAGTATGTCAATTTGATCTTGAGGGGAGAAAATTAAAAACAGGTTAGGGGGAATATAGAGGAACAGAAGAAGAGGAAGAGATTAGAAGCAAGGCTACAAGACACAGGAAGATTATGCAAATATTGAGAAGCAAGTGAAGACAGGAGAGAAAGAAGGAGGAAAGAAAAACAAGAACAAAGAGAGTAAGAACAAAAAGCCTAGAAACGATGTTCATACTCAGACAAAAACAAGAACAAATAATCAAGAAAAAAGAAAACAAAACAACAAAAACAAGGGGAAAAAAGAAAATATGAAAAAAACTGTCCACTTCAAGATGTGTTTCTACTGTCACGGTAGACAAAGTGGACAGAGAGGGTCCAGCTCCGTATTGGTTAGTCCCAGCAAAGCAGTTATAGATTTATGGCAGAGGAGTAGTAATCCCCCAAAACCTGCACCTGTAGTGCCACTGAGGTTCAGACTGGCTTCTGGCTGTGAGGCTAGAAGCCAGGTCATTCAGCACACAACACTGCTGCCAGCTTGAACTTGGCTCCTTGCGGTTTGAACTTGGCCCCTTGACCTCCTGCTTTCTTGAACTCGGCTCCACCTTGCCCGGACAATGCGAGCCACTAGATGAGCCCATAGCTGCTCTGAGTTTTGAGCTCAGTTGGCCTCTCTCCAAGATGGCTACCAGTCAATCACCCTCTCCTGGGGGACATCTGAACCGAATAACTCATCAGTGACTGCAGTCCACTGTATCCAGTGCTCTGTTCCACTGGAGCATTTCTCCACGGAGACCTCTGGAGTCTCCAGTAGTCACCGTGCATCTGTGGCTTTGAGCCCCCATCTCATGCAGTGAATCAGTGCTTGGGGAGAAAGCACTGACTGACATCTTGTCTTTCACTGCAGCCTCCTTGCTCTCCCTGTGGGCTTCAGTTTTCACTTCACCATCCTTGCTGGAACCCTGGGACCCACTTTCCTCCTTTTCGTCCTCACATACTGTATTCCAGTGTCTGGAACCACATTTCAGACAAGCTATTTCTCTGCTGCTCACCACTCTGCCATCTTCCCAGAAGTCCAAAAGTGCTTTCTTTTTGTGCAATGTATTTTTCAGGAGGATGTGTGTGATTCTGTTATGTGCATTTATGTTGCCAACAAACACACAACTGCAGAACTATTCAGTGACTCTGCATAAGGTGAGTTGTATAACTATTTCATTATACATTACAATTTAATAATGACAGAAATAAAATGCACGCTGAAGGCAATGTGCTTGAATCAGCCCAATGCCACTTCTCCCTGTATCCCCTGCCTGTGAAAAAGATGTCTATCATTAAACCAGTCCCCAGTGTTAAAAACACGGGAGATCACTGCTTTGAATCATCTCTAGAGAGCTTATACTATCCTAATGCAATGTAAGTGCTATAGTGGTTACACTGTATGTTTAAGGAATACAATAAGACAGAAGTCTTACATGTTGGCAACACATGTAGTTACCTGGTTTGACTATTTTTGATCCTTCACCATCTCCTTCATTTGGAAACCTCGTCTATTTTGTCCTCCCTCTCCCCTTCTCTCCCATAGCACATATTCAATCAAAACCACCTCAAGCTCTGTGATACCCTCTAATCTGTGCCAGATTAGGCATTACAACCTGCCTTCAGGCTTTCTGTCTAGTTTCCTCTGACCTTTAACCCACTCTTCACTCTCTGCCAGGGTAAGTCTTCTAACACGCAGACTAATTTTGTTAGCTTGCCTACTAAAAATTGTCAGTATCTTATTTCATATTATAATAGTACTCTTTGGAGGAGTGAACCAGTCCCCACAAGGAAGTGATCCCTGCCTGGAAACCAGTATCATACTGCCCAGTGGGGCAGCCAGAACCAGGCCTCTCTCCGTAAGTCAGCGCCATTTTGGACTGCCAGGGCAGAGAAACAGGTCTCACCAGGATGCGATCCCTGCCTGGAAACCACATCATTTTCATTACTTTCTTGGGCTCGATTTTATTCTTTTTTGTTTTGTTCAATCATGTTAAATCTGATGGCATGAGCAGCTATTTAAAAGACAGCAAGATACATTATGGTAGCCATTTTGGATTTACTATTAGTTTATTTTGAAGTCCTTTATCGCATTCATTGTTTTCTTTTTATAGTTTCTACTCTATTCTGTTCTGTTCAATTTTTATTATGTCTGAAGGTATCTGCAGATATTTTGAAGACAACCAAAGGCATTATGGTAACTATTGCTGATCTTGTAAGATTTTGAAGTCCTGCATCACTTACACTGGTTTATTTTGATTGGTTTTATTCTGTTTTATTTTCCTTGGTTTTATCCTCTTTAAAATAAAAAACATGAAACTGTTTCATGCAGCTCTCCAATCTGCCAAGAGCTAAGCTAACACCGTTGCTTTGCATGTGCTATTTCTCCTGCCTGAGATTTTCTCTTTCATTAACCACCTGGCAACCACAAGACTGATACTCAGGACTCAGGAAGCAACAGCAGTTTCTCTACGAGCTCAGTGTACCTTGGAAGTATGCACATCTTTATTAAACCTGTCCCGCTGTCCTGTAACTTACATGTCTGTCTTGCTCCTGGAGACTGTGAACTCCTCGAAGCCAGAGTTTCCTCCATACTTAGTACAATGTTTGACAAATAACAGATCCTCAATAATTGTGAAAAGAAAGAACACGGAGGAAGGAAAAGAGATAAAGGAAATAAGAAACGCAGAAAGCAAACAGCATATAGTATATTTTTTCTCTGCCTAAGAAACCACTGCTGATCTGTTCCAAGTAAAGAAAAGCATTACATTTGGGTCAGTAATCAAAAAGGTAGGAGGAGGCCAGACTGATTCAGGCTCTAGGCTGAGGCTCTGTGGAGAACACTGTATCATTCACCAAGAAATGAGGCAGATGGAAAATAAGTCTGGGATGGAATCCAAGTTGAGTTTTATACATATAGAGTTTTTAGTGGTCGGCAGGCTGGAAAGCTCTATTAAATATTTACATAAGGCATCTGTTGGCAAAATTCAATATGGAGTCAACATTTTATTTTTTTAATGCAAAGATTATCACATAAGTACTGAAAGTACAACCTTAATAATAGATCATCATGTATGTGGCCCAGGGGGACCACAAGAGAGGCTGTGACTTGATCAAGCCCAGACACTAATCCTGACTCTTAAAGAAGCGACTTGGGTAGGACTAAGGCAATGTACTTAGGAGAATTGTAACCATACTGGAAGACTTTCTTTAAGAAAGGTTAAGTGGAAGTGAAACTTTTGTCTGTAAACTCCTTGTAACAAAAACTGTCTAATTGCTAATGAAGGCAACCACTCATTATTTGGCAATTATGAGCAGCTTTCATTAAAAACTTTTCTCCTTCTCCTTCCAAATACAGTACGTATTTTTTCCCAGGTATTTCTATCCCTGTGGCCCTTCCCCAGCTTTTCCCACACCCTCCCTCCCCTCTTCATCTGCAGAGAGCTCTGTGGGAAGACCAGGAAGCCTCACTGCAACTAACAAGAAGCCACAAAGAACTGAGGCAGGGGAGGAGTCATAAACAGGAACTGTGAAAGAAAAGAGGAAGAGGAGGAGGCCCCTCACTAGCTCTTCCCTTTCAGTTCCACCCACAAAATATGAATTTAGCTTTGCCTCTTTCTCCAGAACTCTGGCATTTCTCATTTTAAGCACCTGGCTCTGCCTGCCTTCTGTTTGCTGCACTCAGGCGAAATTCTCACACTGTTCTCTCACTGGTACTGCCTTTTCCTGACCACAGAGCCACACTTCTGCAAATGTATGCATTTTTGACATGTATGCCTTCATGCATGAAGAAACTCTGACCCAGTCTTAACAGACTCAGTGACTCAAATTTTACTGCTAACAGCTTAAAACATGCTTTGAGAATTGAACCAAAATGTTAGTTTTTCACTTATGCTCATAAGGAATGTCCTCCGCCCCAGAATGTTTTCTTCATACATCAACTTTCTGGTTTTCCTGGTGTCCATGCTACTTCCTGATTGGCTTAAATCTTTCAATAGATGAAGCCCTCATACTTCTCTATTTTGTAAAAGCATCTCCATGTTGAGAGGAAGACGGTGAGAAAATGAAAAAGAAGAAAAATTATATAATCTCCTATCCTAATCTTGTTTTATACAGCTTTGTGAAGACAGTGCCTGGGTCTGCTTAACTCTATACCAGCACACACCATGCTTGATAAAGTGAGTTCTCTTTGACGAGCCTAGTCTAATTGTGTGTTCACTTAGTGAAAGCCAGGTTTATTAGAACATTCATTCACAGAAGTTAATCTAAAACTCATATGGCTTTGTCTGCAAGCTTGGGTCAGAGGCCTGTGGCATAGTTCAGACTCTCTCTGGGCTCACATCTGCCTTGCTAAAGGGGCAAGTGCCACGTGATGGATGATATGCTTTTTAGAGTTGTAAAAATGAACTGATTTTTACATTTTTAACAGTAATGTCCTCAAATACAATAAACTTGATAAATACTTGTTGAGTGAATAAGTGTTAATTTATTGTAAAAACTCTTTCACTAATCTGAGCATAGCGGGCACGCCTGTAATCCCAGCACGTGGGAGGCTGAAGCAGGAGGATCAAAGCAAGTTTGAAACCAGCCTGGGTCACGAAGTGAGCTCAAGGCCAGCTTGAACTGCACAGTGAGACCCTGTCTCAGAAAGATTTTAAAAAAAAGTCCTTTACTTCTGTAGAGATGGAAGACTTCCCAGCATTTTTCCTCTTGGTCTCTTTGTAAAACCTAAACCCTTAAATTAAATTTCTTGTATTGGTTTGTGTATTTTAACATTTTCCTAAAGTTGACACAATGTTTTTGGTTGAAGACATTTCCTAAGCCTATCTTAGACAGAATTTGTAAAACAGTTACATGTGGCTTATGTAAGTCTCTCCCATATTTGGAACCTGATTTTCCTAGCATCTCATTCTGTGAAAATAATAGTTTCTGGGGGCTGGAGATGTAACTTAGTGGTAGAGCACTTGCCTAGGGTTCATGAGACACAGGGTTCCATCTCAGCACTGGGAAAAAAAAACGAAAGAAATGGAAAAAGAAAAGAAAGAAGAAACAAAGGAAGGAAAGGAAAGAAGGGTGGGAGGGAAGGAAGGAAGAAGTCAGGCGTGGTGATGCAAGCCTAATCCCAGAACTCTGGGAAGAAGAGGCAGGAGGACAGCAAGTTTGGGCCTAGCATGGGCAATGTAGCAGCTTAGCATAACTTTGTCTCAGAATCAAAAAATTTTAAAAAAGTGCCAATAAGGGCCCTGTGTTCATAATCCCCAATGCTGAAGAAAAGCAAAAAAGAATACAGGGCTGGGTATAGAGCTCAGTGGTAGAGTGCTTGCCTCGCATGCACAAGGCCCTGAGTTCAATCCCCAGGACCACCAAAAACAAAATAAATAGATAAACAGTATTACCCATTTATGAACAAGTTCCTTTCAGGAAGACTGGTCATGAATCGAATTCATTTGTAAGTGATACAAAGTGAGTCGTAGATGCGTTGACACAAATATACAATGTCAAGCTTTTCCTCTTGCTTCTGGACACCCTGGGCTCTGAGGGAGCACTGCACACTGTGCACTGTGGCGCCGTAGGTAAGCAGCACATCTGTGACATTGTCCGGTAGACTCACGAGCCACTTCCACGATTTGTTTGCAATTTGAATGTTCCTAAATCAAGGACTTAACGTAAGTAGTTTTCTACTCTAAGTAATACAGAGTGGGACAAATGTATTCAATAAGTTAGGGATAGACAAAGAAAAGGAAATGTGTGACAGCAGGCAGAGAGAAAACAGAAAAACACATAAAATGTAATCTCTCTAGATTGGATTTAGTTTCTAACTCACTTGTTCTGTTTTTTGTTTGTTTGTTTTGGTTTTTTGAGACAGGATCACACTATATAGTTCAGGCTGGCCTGGAACTCACTTTATAACTCAAGTGGGCCTCAAATTTACAGGAATTCTCCTGCCTCAGTCTTCGAAATACTGGGATTACAAGCATGTGCCACAATGCCCAGCTCACTGATTCTAATTTTTCAATTGCTCCCCTTTTCTGGTCCCTGAGTGAGGCATTGAGCATTTCTCCCTGGGCGTCTTGGCATTCGTCCCTCTTGCCATCTTGAAAGGCCTCAGTATTGCTACTCTTCACACACTAAACACTAACTGATTCATGAATTAAACAATCTCCAGGTAACAAAATTATAATAGGTGTTTCAGTGCAGCTGTTTCCAGAGATCGAAGCCTAATACGCTTGCTGAGAGGGAAAGGTTTTGGGATATGCTCTCAGTGACCAGGAGAGAGAGGCTGTAAGAGAAAAGAGGGAAATAAGGACTTCCCAGCAAGGGTCTCCACGGTGGGCCCTGGGACTGATCCTTTTGAAGCATCCATCTGGGGACAGAAGAGGGAGCATACCCTGCTTGTTCTTGGCTCGCATCAGTGAAGTGGTACAACTCTCCCTTCTACGGCTGCATGTGCTCCAGCCCTAACTGGCCCTGACTTTGGGGATGCTCTGAGGTGCCGAGCAAGACACCGTCGAGTGTAGCCGAGGAGAGCCGCCTCACCTTACAGGGCCTGGAGTCCAGATAAGACACAGGCACGAGGATAGACTTGCTGGATTAGTAGGAAGAGATAGAGCTTTAGAACACAGTTGCAAAGCAATACAACACCAATGCAGAAAACTGCTGGGGACTTGCTGAGATCCGGATGATCCCAGCCTTCATCCCCTTGAGCTGTACCTAGTATTCACTGCCCGCTGCAAGCAGGGTTCTTGCCCAAAGTCCTGGCAACACAATGTCGGCCGTGCCTCACTCTGATTTGGTACTCTTAGCTCAGTCCTCACCTCGATGCTCACTGATTAGATTATTTGTGTGTATTTTGTCCAGTAAATTTGACTGCAAACTCCTTGTGCATAAGAGGTGGCATGTTATGGTTCACAGGATCCATTCCCATGGCCTGGCATGATATTATATCGATCACGGGGTCACCTGAATCACAAACTTTCCCACAGGCTGGGAAAATCACACCTGGTGATAAACATGTAGCAAGTCCATAGTATATTAAGTCTCAGTTTCTAATTATGAATTAAGACTTTGAAATCTTGGGCTTGCAAAAGCTTTCAGAGAGAATAATGCTGGTCTGAACACCTTAGCACTAACGTATGCTCGAATGATTACAGTATTTGCAGGATGGGTAGATCAACTTCAGAGCAGTGATTCAGTCGGGTTCAGTGATTTACTTGTTCTATTTTCAAATGTCTCAATCAAGAGACTTTCATGATTTTCCCTAAGGAAATTGTAACATGACAATCAGCTGTCTGTGTGGATACAGAGTTTTTAGTTTTACATGAAAACCTCACACTTTCACTACCTGTGTTTTATATTTTATCACATTAGGCAAGTTCCTGTTTTGTTGTGGTACAAAGAACCTGTGTAAAGACACTATTTTAATAAATCCTCTAGAGGCATTATTAAGCTAAATTTGCAAAATGTAACATATGGAAACAACTGCAACTCTGTTAAAAAAAGACAAAGCTTAAGTACATAAAAATCTTAAAATGTTGAGGAAAGTAAATTTTTGAGTTTAAAGAAATTTTAGGGGGAGGATTGGCTTTTTGAGACAAGGTCTTGCTATGTCGTCCAGCCTTGCCTCAAACCCAGTGATCTGCCTGCTTCAGCCTTTGGAGTTCTGGAATTACAGACCTGTGCCAGCATGGCCTGCAGTCTTTCTCTATTTCGTGACTGCTGCTGCTAACCTTTTTTCTTTTGCTACTTAAATAGTTAATGTTTTATAATTTGGAATCCAACAAAAGCAAAAGATAAGAAGTGACCATGCAAAAGTAATGCCTAAAGAAGTATGGAAAAAAATTTTAGGTTCCATAATCCAGGACAGACTTTTGTCCAAAAGAAGATTTAGAGCTTTGCCACTGGATCTGTACTTTCAGGAGGGCCAGAAAACAAAGTCCACTTTTAAAGGTAAATGAGTACAGGGAGGGCACAAGCAAATGTTCAAATTCATGGTGAGCAATGACCTTTTTGATTGTTTTTTTGTTTGTTTGTTTATTGTGACACAGGTGATCGAACCCAGGGACCTGCACATGTTGGGCAAAAGTTCTGCCACTGAGCTACACCTTCAGCCCACACTGAGTTCTACTGGGTCTGAAATGCTGCATAGCGGAGAAAAGCTGCAGGGAGACTTAGCTGCAGAGAGAGAAGAGCTGAAAATTCTAAAGCAGACACAGTAACACAAACACATTTAAGAAAAGACACAGTAATAAAGGTGATTTCAGTCGGTCCATTATAAGCGAGGAAAGTGACCTAAGACACTGCTCTCTGTTTTCTGTAATACTTGCTGAAGTGCTGGCGGATACCCCAAGCTCCTGAAACGTTGCCGTAGTTAAGGAAACACCCTGCTTCCAAAACAAGTCAATACTTCGAAGAACAGATTACCATCTGCAATCCCGTTTCCCTCATCAAGAGACCCATGTCCTTCCAGAGAAAAGTGACTCTAGCCCCTGGATTACATACATCGACAGTATTCCAGGTCACTGTCCCTCACAGCAATGTATAGATCCATGATGCTGCAATGTCCATTTTTCAGATGCAGAAACTGAGGCATAGCAAGACTAAATAACTGCCCAAAGGTCATATAGTGTTCGAGCCAGGATCCAAACATGGGTAGCTAGGTCCTGACGGTGGTGGTGGTGGTGGTGTTTGAATCCTATTTTTTTTTTTTTTTTTGTACTGGAGATTGAACCCAGAAGTAGCTCTGCACTGGGAGTTACCTCCCAAGCTCTTTGTATTTTGAAATGTGGTCTCACTAAGCCATTAAATTCTCTGGGCTGGACTAGAACTCACAATCCTGACTCATCCTCCCAGCCTCCCAGAGTGCTGAGATTACAAGCATATACCACCACACCTGACTAGTTCTCAAATTCTATGCTACCTCCCTATAATACTACACTCTCTAGAATGAAGAGCTTCCATATAAAAACTGAACCTATAAAGCAACTGGAAATCCCTGCCTTTAGAAATAAGAATTCCCTCGTAGTTAAATGATAAACTGAGATTTGTCCCATCACCCGCATTGGTCTGACAAGTGACTTCAGGGAAACTGAATGACTCCTAAACCAGGAAACTCTTGAGGGAATGTGTTAATCTCAAGTGGGCACTGTTGAGCCATGGACACATGGAGAACAAGGCAGCCTCTCCACTAAACCCTGTCTAGTGGAGGGGCACCCCACTGGCAGGGAGGGTCAAGTGTCCGGTGCCTATTGGCATGAGAAGCCCTGATATTACCTACCCCAGTGGTTTGATTTCAGTGAGAATGTGCCTAAAGCAGCCTACACAAATGCCCAAACACTTGACAGTTATATTTTTAGTGAATAATTAACAATGAGGTCTGATGAATAGACTTGGGTGTGTAGCAGGATGAATCAGCTTCCTTCGACCTGATCAGATCTGGAGCCCTGGAAAAACTGAACTTCTGGAGTCTAGCCTTGTAAGATTGATGGTAGATTAGGAACCAGTTTTACTAAGGTACATGACACTTTGTAAGTCCTGAGGAAGCCAATCCATCTCTTTCTGCAGTGGTCTGACTTCTCTTTACACAACATGTAGAGAAATTATACAAGGAGGGCTGGGGATGCTGTTTAGCAGTAGAGGGCATGATCAGCATGCAAGAAGCCCTAGGTTCCACCCTCTGTCACACACACACACACACACACACATCCCAAGTCTAAATAACATGGAGTTTTCCTACCACACCTTACGTGACTGAAGTCTATAGTAGCTTGAAAGATATGGCTAGGGTGAAAGTATAGCTATTTGTTAATTTCTGGAATTAAAGGCTATAAAGTGACCTTTAGAAATTAAAAAAGGTTATTTTTATATAAATAAATGTGTATTACAAAGTGCATATTGATTTCAGGGCAATGAAAATGCAATCCCTTTGGAGTTCATCAGGATCCTACCAAGTTCAGAGTCCTCAGCTGAATTACACAGAACACATGATAAGCTGGCAGTTGCTGGCAGTCTACTTGGTGTTAAAACAAAGACCCCAAAGGCTGCAGTGATAAACCAGGTTAGTAAGGGCAGGACAAGAGAACCCATCTGTTTGAAACAGCCAGTGTGGACATCATTGGGCATCCTCCCAGTCATCCTGAAAAGCCTTCAGGTCACCTTGGAACCAGTTGGAACCAGAGGGCATTTGCTTCAGGTGTCGCCAGCACCACCTCGCAGTGGCTCTCCAGGCTCGGAAGCAGCCTCCCATTTGGACAAGTCACTTTAAGGTGCCTTTCTTCCTAGGTAGTATTTTGTTAAGTAAACCACACTGCCTCTTTAGGAAAACAGGATCTCCTCCACCTCATTCCTCAGGCTTCCCTTTCTACATACAGTATCCGTTAATGTAAACTCAACAGACCACAAGGATACAAAAGGAAGGCGGCCTGCAGCTGGTATCATACACAAAAGCATTTTCTTCCCAACACCCACTCTGGCCTCTCCCAGGGCATGTGATTTAGCAGTTTGCTTGGACTAAAAGGCAGTGTCAAGGACCCTTCTCTCATCAAGCTAAAGAAGAGAAGGTGAGGTTACACCAAGGGCCAGGCGCCTCTGGCTGCATCACTTCTAATCCAAGAGACACAGCAGATTGGAAAGATTAAGATCCACAAGTGATAACTGTGCATCTTTCCAAAGCAGAGGCCTTGAAACTAGATAGGTGACTGCAGGCACTTGTTGACTGAAAGGGGGTCTAAAGAGAAACCATACACACTGGAGTAGGGCACCCTCCCCTCACCCCACCCTCCTCTTGCACAAGGCCAGCATAGAAAAGGGATTATGAAATAAAACTAAATTAAGTTTTGTTTTTAGTCTTTCAAGTTCCTACAGTTCCTAATCAATCTTGGTCTTACTGGGAATGGAGCTGACACACCTAAGGTCTCTTTTTTTCCACAAAGGGTATATAGTCGTTTAAATATGGCAGGAATAAACCTGTTTTACCAAGAGAAGAATAGTTAAGCAAATGCCCTCTGTTTTCCCAGCCGTCTTCATTTGCTATTTTACCTTTATGCAAAATACAGTACTGACTTCCTCCTGATGTTAATTTTCTCACTTGTAAAGTGGGAATTATAATCCTACTTGTGATCACAGTGAACGCTACATGAAAAACATTACGTGAAAAAAGTGGGAATTATAATCCTATTTGTGATTATAGTGCACATTACGTGACACGGTGTTTGGCATATACCAGGTTGACAACTGATAATACCAAGTTGCAATCCTTTTTCTTAAAGCCAAAGTCACTGTCAGTTTTCTGTTGTTGTCTTTTTAAAGACCAAACTGGCAGGCCAGAATCATATAGCACCTCCTATGAGCTAGATAAATATATTTAGATGTCCACTGGCTGGAACTTCTGGACAAGGCTAGGCTCTAAGACCAGGAGTTGGTGGAGTACAGGACTGGTCTGACAAAAACTTTTTTAAGTTGTCAGAAAGTTTGTTTTGTTTTTTTTTTTCTTTTTAACACACATTTGCCCTTTTCAAATGCCATCCCTGAGTTACAGAAAGGCTGGAGCAAGACCCACCAGACTCCCCGCGGAAATCTTGGAGTGCACCCCAAACAAGACGCCCCCAAAGTGAGCTCGGTGAGACTTGGGCAGGGCTCGAGGGCGCGCAGAGTGCGAACCGCGCCCACCACTCCCGGGGGCTTCTCCGCGGGTGGCTGTGCTCACCTGGTGGGCTGGGCGACCGCGCGGCGGCCAAGGGCAGCAGCAGAGGCAGGAGCAGCAGCGGCGACAGCTTCGGCAGCCCGGGGCTCCGGCCCGGGCCGCACAGGGCCATGGCTCCGCGGGGCTCGGGGCGCGCTGGGCCGGCGGTGGCAGCTGTTCCCAGAGCGGCGCTGTGTGCGTCCCAGAGGTTGGCGCGTCCCTAACTTTCTTCTTTCATGAGCCCTGCCTAATCCGGACTTTTAGGGGCACAGCAGCTAACCTGGCTTTGGGAGCCACCTTCGTCCCACTGGGCCTCAGGCTGAGAAAGGCGGGTCCTTTGGGCCTGACCCTCTAGCAACCTGTGGGCTGGGCCGGGAAAGTTCCTGCGCCGCGCTTCTGGGAAACGCAGAGGCTGCGCGCCTCTTTCCCTCGATCCCTTGGGCAGTTTTTGGTGGCCCAAGCTTGCAGGCATTCGCTCACAGCCGCGCCACTAGGCTTTGCCTCTCCGTTGGCCACTCGGGGATGAGACGCCCAGAGGGACACTGGAGTACATACCTTTGCCTACACGCAGCTCCGCTGCCTGGACATTTTGGAGACGTCCTCACAGGTCCTACATTCTAGGCTGTTTAACCCAAATCCATTTGCTACAGGTGAGAACTTTGAATTTTCAGGATGGCTTCTCTTCACCGGCTGCGGCCACCCTAGGGGCATGAATTCCAGTAGAGCTGAAGCTAATAACCCCTACCCACTGTGAGGTCTCCATTTCTGTGCAGGGTCTCCATTTCTGTGCAGGCTCAAAGTGGCATTGTGAAGTAGGTAAAATTATGCCTTGGGTGACGTTGTGAAGCTGGCAAAGGGTGGCTCAGTGAGCACTGATTGTGCCCATCTTTTTCTTCAGGACCGCGAGTACAAAGCCGAATAAGTGCGAGCCCTGCAACGGGCAAGCAGGGACACAGCCCCAAGTTCATAGTAAAAGAGCTTCAAGGGTGGTAGAGACAGGGCACCACCCAGCCAGCGCTCTTCTCTTGGCATTTCTGCCAAACTTAACTGAGGTGGCAGAAGACATAGGGAATAAAAGGCATCACTCCTAGAGAGGGAAATACAAGTCATTATAGAAAAATACATAAATGTTTATTTTTTTTAAAAAAAACCTTTACAGTAGAAGATACATTGCTATGAATTCCCCTCAAAACAGTCCCCTTTCTTGGGACTCACTCAGCCCACCATTCTTCTGACTTTCTGAAGCAGTTCAGGAAGTTTATTGTCTCGTGCTGCTGTGACTGCTTCAACGTTCTGAATCGATTAAAAGTGTTTATCTTTCATGATCATTTTGATTTTGGGAAAGAGCTAGAAGTCACCCAGTGCCAGATCCTATGAATAAGGTGGGTGAAGACACACAGTGTATTTTTTTTAAAAAACAAGCGTGCCTTTCTGTTGGATGGCACTTGCCAGTAGCATTCAGCATTTTTTAAAAAAATCACAATTTGTAAAGACATTCGCAGAAGAGGACTTTGAAAACTGCTTCAGAAAGTGGCAAAATGATGGAATAAGGGGAATAATGGTATTATGTTTTTTTACTGTGATATGTTTTCTTAAAATTTAAAGTCACCTTATAATTCCATCAGACTCTACATATTTGTAATTTTTAGAAATGATACAGAAAAATTAAAAGTACATCAAATCCCATGCAAATTACAAAACACGAGCCACAGTTTTGTTTGGTGATATTCACTTAGGGAAGGAAGGAACTGAGCACATTGTAACAATTGCACATTTTCCTTCAAGTTAGAAAATAAAGATGCAGGAAAGTTACTAACATTTTGGTTGTGTCCTCTAAGGGGAAAGAACTACATTAGGACATTCAAGGAAGTTGTGCCACCACAGATATTTCAGTCAAGCCATTGTATGCCACCTTTCTTCACCTTACTAAGGAGTCAGATGTTCTGATGAAATAATGCACATAAACACAACTGATATGAACCAAGAGCCATTTGTACATCCACTGTTTAATCATCAAATACTTGTTGACTGCTATGTTCTAAGCATGTTTATATGCATTATATAGGGAAATGACAAAGTCTGTACCATCCAGAAGCTGCACTCCAAAAAGTAGAGCAGATTATTCATGTCAACAAATTAATTGGATCAGTTTCTCAACCTTGGCACTGTTGAAATTTTGGACCACACAGTTCCTTGTTGTGGGAAGGGTTGTCATGGCTTTTACCTGCTGCATACCAGCAACATTCCCACTAATGCCAGTTTTAACCATTATAAAAATATCTCCAGACATTGTTAAATGTTCCCCTAGGACGCATAAGTGCCCCTCCTTGAAAATGACTGAATTAGTTTATGTATCTGGGAGAGAAATGGGAAAAAGTCAGTCATGTTAAAGCTGAGGTTAGGAAGATCAAAGATGGCACTGGCTGTTGTTCATTCTCATCACTTCTGTAATAGACAGTGTCATTCAGGGTTACTCATCATCCATTACCCTATTCTTGTTAATAGCTTTTTACAGATGTGGACTCCACTAGTATAGTTTTTTTGTGAGTAAGAACTGAAGTATGTTTCTACCAGGTGACACAATTCATAGTTTTGATGAATTGGAATTTAAAAACACTTTCTGCCTTTTTTCTTTTCTGAGCTCCTTTGAAAGAAATGGGCAAGAATAGGGGTGTAGTGTTGGTTAGAGTAATTCAGCCTGTGTTTCATAAAGTAATTGCATTACTACATAGCACCAGGTGCTGGAGCAGTAGAAAAAAACCAGGGAAGTTCCCTGTGTTACCTGTACTAGAGAAATGGTTGGTAGAAATCTTGTAATGTCATCTAAAGAGCGTCACCACAGAGGGATTTGATCTCCTCACCCTAGTGGGCAAAGAAAATATTTCAATATATGCCCCAATTAGTTTTGTGTATACTACTAATCGATCTTACATCACTGAAAAGAAAGATTTGTGTTATTATGTGTTTCTTTTTTGTAAGACTCTTTTTGGTTTATGTCTTATACTCTGAGTAACTACTTTGTAGATATAATAATTATTGTTATTCTCTTATTACTTATTATGAAAATTTCATTTTATTTTTCCATGAAAAAGAAATACAAAAAATAAAATAAAAGAGAAGTCTAACCAACTGAGATGCTGGCCTAAAGCAAGAAGGAGATAGAAAGAAGGTGGAGGAAATAATAAATACCTATAGCTGGGTGATTGTAACAAGCAATTAGAGACTTGGCTTGCAGCACAATAGGTAACTAAAAGCAGTATAAAGCTTAGTATCTCTGCCTTCACTTAATATGTCTCTCTTATTACCTTAAAACTGGATCAAGCCAGGCATGATGACACACACATGTAATCGCAGCATGTGGGAGGCAAACTCTGTAACTTCATTGGAATAATGCAATGAAAGTTTATTATACCAATCCTAAGTGTCAGAATGAGAGGAATATAGTACTCAGTAAGCATTATATTTACTTACTTAGTAAATAGTATTCTTCCATGCAGAGATTTAGATGGTAGGTTTTTTATTATCACCTCAATCTCATTGCCTGTTATTGGATTATTCAGTGTTTTTATATCTGCTTGGTTCAGTTGGTAATTCATATGTATTTGAAAGTCTATCCATTTCTTCTGTATTCTTGAATTTATTGGAGTACATTGTTTTGCTTGCTTGTTTGTTTGTTTTGTACCGGGAGTCTAACTCATGACCCTGCACTTGCCAGGCAGCCACTTGTGCCACTGAATGAAACCTTGGCCCCTGTAGTACAGGTTTTTGAAGTAGTTACTAATAATCTTCTAGATTTCAACTATATCCATGTCATTTCCCTTTTCAATTTTGTTTCTGATTGCATTGACAGGGGTCTTTTATTTCCTTTTTTGTCTGTTTTACTTATTCTTTTGAAGAACTAGCTATTTGATTCATTGGTTCTTTGTACTTTTTTAGTCTCGATTTCATTAATTTCTTCTCTGATCTTCAGAATTTCTTTCTTGTACTAGCATTGGATTTGAATTGCTTTTATTATTCTAGGACCTTGGTGTACATTATTAGGTTATTTATTTGAATTCCCTGTTTTTCTGATGTGGGAATTTATAGCTATAAACTTCCCTTTTAGGACTTCTCTCCTTGTGTCCAAGGTTCTGGTGTGTTCTACTGGCACTGTTACTTGATTCTGGGAACTATTTAATTTATTTCAGGATTTCTTTTTTGACCCATTGATTATCAAAGAGAGTGTTGTTTAATTTCTATGTGTTTGCCTAATTTCTGTGGTTTCTTTTGCCATTGATATCTACTTTCACTGCACTGTAATTTGGTAATATGCATAGGATAATTTTGATTCTTTTGCATTTATTTAAGCATGATTTATGTGCTAGTATATGGCGAGTGTTATATGTGCTGCCAAAGTAAGCACAGTGTATGGCATATGTGCTGCTGATAAGAATGTGTATTCTGTTGCTGTTGTGTGGGGCACTCTGTAAATATCTATTTTTGGCATTGTTGGCTTCACTGTCTCGAGAATGTCCTTGAAAATTTTTTGAATTGCTGGTTTGGTGGTCATGAATTTCTTAAGGTGCTCTTTGTCACACAAAAAAACATTATTTCTCCATCAATTTTGAAAAATAGTTTTGCATGATATATTAGTCGGGGTTGGAAGTTGTTTTCTAGTAGGGCTTGAAACACTTGACTCCAAGCTATCTTGGTTTTTAAGGTTTGTATTGAGAAGTCTGCTGAAATTCTAATGGGCTTACTTTTAAAAATGATTTGTTGCCTTTTTCTAATAGCCTTTTTTGTTTTTTCTTTAAAAATGTTTTATTAGTACATGTTTTCAGAACATAATGATTACATTTAACTTGCAAGGAGTCAATACACGTATATAACACATCTTAATTCTTTTCACATTCCCTTCCTTTCCTTTCCAGATACCCCCCAACCATCCATTCCTCCCCGCCCCCCATTATCCAACACCTTTTATGATTTTGTCTTTATTGGAATTCTGGGATTGTGGCTATGCTTTGTTGTGAAGAAGTTCTTTTCTATATTAGGGTTCTATCTGCTGTGCTTATCTGTGTATTACGTTCCCCACATTTGCAAAGTTTTCTGCTATTATTTCTGTGTAAAGATTTTTTATGTCACTTTGCTGTTTTCTGGTTTTCCACTAATTCCAATTAATCTTAGATTAGTCTTCTTTGCATCATCTAAAAGGTGTTGGATCTTTTTCCTTCAACTTATTATTTTTAAGGTATCTGTGAGTGTATAATCATTTTTATCAGCCCTATCTTTTATCTGACATTTGCTCTTCATACTGGTCACTTGTGTGGCCCATATTTTCAGTAGAATTTTTTATCTCCTGGATTTCTGTTTGGTACATTTTCATGGCATCTATTTGCTAAACTGGTCATTCATGTTTTGTATTATGTTATTAAGCTCGGCTAGTTTTTCATTAGTGTCTTCTGTAAGCTTCTGTAAATGTTTTATTTATTAAGGCCATCATCTGGTTTGCTGAGTTTGCTGAGAACCTTATTGATTTGTTTTTTTCTCATCTTTTATCATTTGTATAATTCAGCCATTTGACTTGATTTCCTTTCCTTTGGTGTCATATAGATCAGTTTTAGAGTTTTTGGAGGTATTTTATTGGCTTATTTTTATAGTGTGTGTGTGTGTGTGTGTGTGTGTGTGTATGTGTGTGTATGTGTGCATCCTTAGGCACCCATACTGAGGGCTTATCATCAATTGTGGTGAAAAGACTTTGTTGTTAGTATGGAGAATTTATTAGTTGAGGTCTACTTCTCAGTTATATGCTCTGGACGTGGCTAACTCCAGACCTTTGACTTTGTCTAAAGATCTGACCACTTCCATTAATTTGTAATGTAATTGTCCCAGCACCTAGTTAACCAGAAATTAAATCCAGTATTATTAATGACACATAGACAACTCAAATAATGACACAAAGTCAAAACTAATTAATAGCAACAATGA
Organism: Dolichotis patagonum; assembly: GCA_004027295.1. Lineage (NCBI taxonomy): Eukaryota > Metazoa > Chordata > Mammalia > Rodentia > Caviidae > Dolichotis > Dolichotis patagonum. The sequence goes on along the minus strand of PVJX010000281.1, from coordinate 36,124 downwards.
CATCACTCTTACAACAACAATGAAATCAGCATCAATAACAGAGTGAAAGGTAAACTGGTTATAAGAATCAATAAAAGCTACCACTGTGCTACATATAACAATACAAAAGAGATCATCAGTAATGATATCACCATGAAGAAAAACCAAATATTGACCTATAGTAAATATCTACTAGCTACAACAGCTGTATCATCATTAACAATAAAAGAGAATTCAACAATAGTATCAAACAGTCAACTAAATATCTTAACATTAATAAAGCTTGATAGTAACACTTGTAAAAATGGGGGGTATAGGAAAGGGGAAAATTAAAGAAGTGAAATTTGAGAAATAAAAAAGGAAAACGAGAAGTAGGAGAGAAAAGTGAGACAAAGGATTTTATAAGTGTAAAACAAAATTAACAAAATTATATAAAAGTAAGGGAAAATAACAAATAAAAAGAAGAAAAAAGAAAAAACAGAATAAAAGAAAGAAAAAAGAAGAAAGGAAAGGAAAAGACCACAAAACTCCAAACAGAAAGGAAAGAAAGAAGAAAAGAAAGGAGAAGAGAAGAGAGCAGAGGAGAGGAGAGGAGTGGAGAGGAGAGGAAAGGGAAAATAAAATGATCCCCCCAAATTCCTCCATGTTTCTAAATGAGTGATTTCTTTCCAGAGCCTGCAGTGCTTGGAATCCATAGAGGAAGCTTAGTGAGTCATTGCTAAGTCCTATTTTGTTTCCACAGTCACATTTTTGGGTGCGAGCAGCCAGTTCTGACCAATGTTTCCTAGCGGGTGTGATCATCAAAGGTGTGTGCCTTAGAGCTGCATTCATTCCAGCTGCTCCCGGTTTCCACGTCCTTTTGTGTGTTGCTAGCCATTGCCTTTTCCACCTAGCTTTACAGCCTGTGAGCTTATGAGGTGCCCCTTGCTCCTGAAACCCCTGTTTGTACAAATATCCCAGCCCAGGTGTATCCCTGATGATGTTGGTAGATTAGGGAAGCAAACAGACCACTGAGTTCTGTGCAGGATGTAGGCTGTGGGATAAGCAGTCTGCTGCCTACGTTTAATGTCAGCACTTTTAGATTCAGCTCCCTCAGAAAACCACATGGTACTGGACTGGCTTCTCACCATGGAGGGTAGGACACCTGTGTCCTTCTTACTCTGAGCTTAACTTTCTCAGGAGTCTATGTCTACCCTGCATGCTCTCCATGACTGGTTCTTTGGTCACCTCCAACCCAGACACTATGGCAGAAAGTGTAGATGTTTTTTACTTCAGTCTTAAACAACCCCTTCCCCAAATGGCTCCTGACTAAACACGCTCCAGTATGGCAGGCACTGCACTGGATTTCTTCTCCAACTCTACCATATAGAAGGAATTATTTTCAGAGTGAAACCTCATGCTGTTTTTGCAGTTGATGGTAACTATAGGCTTTGCTGCCAGCCGGGGTCCACTGTTCCTCCCAGAGCTGCTAACCCTCTCCAGGATTACCTTAAGTTTGCAGGGTTAAGTTCCCCTTCCTGGGAGCCAGGGTTAGTACTCCATCCTGCTTCATTTTTTTTTTTTTTTTTTTTTTTGCTCAGTTTCTTCAGCTCTCTTTGGTTTCTAGTTCTTATCGGCTCTCTCCTGATTCCTGATGGAGACTACTGCCTCCCTCCCCACTCCAAGTCATTGCTTTCAAGTCTTAATTTCAGGTCCCAGAGAGGCTGTGTTTTGCTGATGGTCTTTGCTCTTTTAATTCTCATTATGAGGAGTTTAGGAGTTCAGTGTCTTTTCATCCTGTGGCTCCATTCCCTAAGGCAAAGGCAACCAAACTTCTTTGATTTATAAATGCCCTTTTTGTAAGTGCACGTTGAATCTTAATAACATATTTTCAAGACTGCAGAGCAAAAGAAATATCTAATAGTTCTTTTTATTTTATGAACTATAAGGGCCAAACAATTTAATAGTAGTTATTTTCTCAGTGTCCCACAGACAGAGTTGTTTTTCGAAGAAATATAAAGTACCCCAAAGAGCCCATTATAATATTTCTACTATTACTACTGCCTATAAATATTTAATAGGTACTTTGATATCTGTTGTGAGTTTACTATGATTGCCAAACTATATGTATAAGCCATCTCCCAATGGCTGTTAAGTCTTTTCTTTCACCCAAAGGGTATGGGGAAAGTACACTTGCTTTTTAGTCATTTCTGCTGACCATCCAGTGGCAAGAACTAGACATTGTGCCATACCTGTATGCTAACAACTCTAAGAAATACAGCTTCCAACTGTATTTCTTGTGATCTCTTAAGCTGAAAACAAGCACACATCTGATAGGCAATCGGCTGTTTCTGATACACTTGAAAAACTCTTAACTTTGATCCCAATGAGGCCTTGGCTCATCCATGCAGCCCTCTGAGCCCTAAGAATTAGCATTAGAATCTTAAAGATACTCTGATCTAGTGTTTATTCATCAGTGAACCTGTCCTGAAGTTCATCTCCCCTAAATGCCTGTTCTCAGTCATTGCTCTTCTAAAACTCCAGGGCCATGGGTACATTGTGGGAAGTTTAAACATTAGCTTTTTTGCTTTGGTGATTCTAGATCTGTCTTGTGTTTGTACCATTAAGCATTTTCACATGCTACCCTGCCCCTAGGGGGAAGATGGTACTGGGTGCTTTACTTTCACCCTCTGTATAGTTTTCTGTTATTAGCTCTTTGGACATTTTGCTTTTATGGAAAGGAATTAATTCAACACCAGCCATATCTTTATTCTAGTTTATTGTTTTCAATATACTGTATGCCATTTTATTTCAGTCTTTTCATTTTACAAGCCATATTTTTTAATATTTCAAAACATTTTCCACTAAGATACATGAATTTTACATTTTAATAGTTTTTGAAGACTATCATCTTTCTGTACATAAGACTTCAAAAAGTTTCAAATCTTATACTTTAGTTTTCTAGCATTTTTGTTTTCTTTCTCCTTGGTCAATGAACTTTATCCTCTTGTAATGAATCTAGTGGTAGAAGATTTACTAGGTTAACCAAGAATTTTTCAGAAGGAAAAATGTGTAGGGTAATATTTCAGATTATCATTTAAGCATTCTTACATATATTTATTTCCATAATTGATTTTCCCTTTCTTTCTCATTCTTTTCCTCTCTTGTGTTGTGTTGGTTGTGTTAGTAACTAAACATACCATTTGGCCTGTAGGTATCAGAATATTGAGTCGGATCTGCTCCAGAACCAAGGAAAGGATGAACATTCCTTGCAAATCTTGGCTTGGTCTTAGAGCTGTGGAACTTGTCTTGATCATGTACAACAGAGTCTGTGCCTTCTGTCTTTCTCTCTCTTACCCACTTATCCATCCTTTACATGGCTGCCATCCACTGTGATTTCCAGTGAGTACACAAAGGAGGAGCTGCCCGTGCCTAGCAGTTGTACCGCTGCTAATATGGCTTGGCTTTAGCACCATGGTATTAGAGGTAAGATATGAGTCAGGGATAGATTGACTGTAGTGGGAGAGGTAGAGGTTAAGAAGGAAGATTTCTTACAAATATAATACTGATTAGGTAGTTTTAACATTTTTAAATTTTTATATTTATTTATTTATTTTTATTGATACCAAGGATCAAACTCATGACCACGCGCTTTTAAGGCAGGTGCTTATGCTGCTGAGCTAAATCCCTGGCTATTTTTATTTTTTGCCCAGGACAAAGTCATAAATATTTTAACCTCATGGTAGGCATCTTTTTTCCCATCCTTACCTCCAAAGAGGCTGAAAAAGTCATTCCTGAACACTTTAGAGCCAAAAACATTTTTTGCACTGCTTAAAGTATATAATTTTTTTAACTTGATTCTTCTTTTTTCATAATTTTCTTAATGTTCCATAATTCCTTTTGGCTCTTTCCTTAAGTAGCTGCCACCAACTTCCTGTTTTCTTCTTTTCCCATTCTGTCTTGGTATCTTCTACCCATTCCACAAAAAGAAATATAAATGCCAAATAAAATCAATCAGTATGACACAGTGCTTTCTTCTGCTATTTAACCTTGACTGTAGATGCAAAATCTTCCTAAATTAAATGTTTACAGTGCTTCTATTAGGTTGTAAGAAAGGATTTAGGCCGTAATGGCACTGGCATAATGATGAATAAATAAGAAGTACTTAACAAATATTTGATGAATTTGGATGCAGATAATTAAATTAAGGCAATAAGAAGAAAAATTTGGGACAGTTAATTGTTGGATAGTGGTCAATAATTAGCATTTAAATATAACCCAGGTCATATCTGCAGAATTCGCTTCTAGAAAAAATGTCCCATTTCTATTTAGTTGTGTGAACTAGACAAACATCTCCTGGATGTGGGGAGCTAAGTTAGTAACTGTATACAGCAAGCTTCTGTACAGCCTTAGTCTGAGAAGGAAGTTCTAGAGTGCTTCCAGGGAAATCTGAATGACCTCTCTGTTGAGAAACACATATGTACTAGCTCCTTCCAGTTTAAGATAAGTGATAAGAAACAAGAACTAACATGACAGGAGTTTCTGAATATAATATTGCAAAATGAGAGGATGCATCACTCTAAAATTTTGGATTTATAAACATCACCAATTTTGGCAAACAAGAGAAAAATTTAAAAAATATATTTGCATCTTTCCATAGAGTGTGAGAGTGCATGGCCTCTCTTTACTAAGAGAGGAATATTTGTAAAGAAAAACCGATGGAAAAGAAAAATGTGTGAGATGAAAAAGGAGATAGATATAAGAAAAGATTGGGTAGGAAACTAAAAATTTGGTGGTAGAATTAACATTTCCATTGGAAGCTAATAGTAAAAGGAAAAATAGATATTATTGAAAATAGAGTCGCTGGAAGACAAGTTGGAGAAATCCTCCAAAGATGAGTGGTGAAGACATAACAAATCAAATGGAAAAGAAGGTAAGTGTAAAAGAACAAAAGATTTCAAAATTCACTGTAAGAATAATACGTGTTCTGGAAGATGAAATCTAGTTCAAAGAGAAGCATTGATCAAAATACTATCAAGAAATTTTCTGGAGCTGAAAAATAATGTCAGTTCTTCTTGCTGTGCTGTGATGAGAGGTGCACATGTCACCTCTGTGGTAGGCCTGGCAAAAATACTTCATCTAACAAGTTTTAAGGACAAAACCTGGCCAGGTAGGTGACATGCCCAGCTGAGGAGGGTCTCATGCTTCGGAGGGATACAGGCGTGGTTTAATCCTTTGTTGGCAGAGTCCTGAAGTTCTTAATTTTGAACAAAGTGTTTTGCCTTTTCATTTTGTAGTTGGCCTCACAAATTATGTAGATGTTTCTGATTTTGACAAATTGAGATTATGGGATCTTTTATAAAATTGCAAGTCTATATTCTCTTAAAAAATGTCACTACTTAAATGGCCAGTAAGTACATGAAAAAATGTTCAGCGTCTCTGGCCACTCTACAAATGCAAATCAAAACTAGATTCAATCTTACTCCAGAAAGAATGGTTATCATTAAGAATTCAAAAAACAACAAATGCTGGTGGGGTTGAGAGCAGAAGGAACCTTTATGCATTGTTCGTGAGAATGTAAACTAGTACAATCACTATGGAAATCAGTATGGAAATTCCTCAAAAACTAGAACTAGATATTCCATTTAACCTAGTTATTGCTCTTCTGGATAACTTCCTGAAAGAGTTAAAGACATATCACAGTGATGCATCCATATACACATTTGTAGTACTACAGTTCATAACAGTTAAATTATGGAAGCAGCCTATGGGCCTATCAACAGATTACGGAAATAGAAAATGTGACACATATACAATGGAATATGACTCAGCATAAAAAAGGATAAATCTGAGTTATTTGTAGGAAAAGGGATGAATCCCAAGACCATAACGCTAAGTGAAATAAGTCAGACCCAGAAGGTAAAACATCATATGTTTCTCTTATATGAGAATCTCAAAATGTAAAGAGCAGTATAAGAGATAGATGATAGGCAACTGAGAAGTAGACTTCATAGAGATGGGAGGAGGATCTGATGGAAAAGAGAAGGAGAAATAAAATTGATTAAGGTGCAATTTGTATATGTACCAATTCCCTAAGATGGATGTAATTACTATGTATCACAAATAATGTTTATACAAGTAAAAAATAAAATTTAAAATGTCACTGCTTAATAGATACTCTCCCTCTCTCCCAACTCTCCTCTGAAACCATGTCAAATGGGCTCTTTCTAAGGTAAAGACAAACAAAACCAGAGGAATAAATCTGAAGACATTTAGGTAAATAAGGACCATATACACAGTGGCATATGTTTTTTAAATTTATAGTGTCGGGAAATCTTTTTTGGATGTGCAGAAGGATGTCCTAGATTTTATGAAATGCACCAGTGAAGTATCAGTGATGTCCACAGCTTTTAAATGGCTTGGTAAAAATAAATGTACACACTGCTAGACAAAAGGTAAAGAAATGTGGCAAAACCTAATCCTGTCAGTGGAATTTTTCTTTTGATTTAAGGGAGTAGGTTTTATATTTTATCAAGAGATTTTTTTTAAAAAGATGGAAATACAGTAGTTCCATTTTTTTTACTATTGTAGGTCATATAGTGATAAACATGAGTGTGCAGGTATCTCTCTGACACACTGACTTCATTCATTGCCTTTGAGTATGTACCCAGTTGTGGGCTTGCTGGGTCATATGGCTTTTCTATTTTTATATCTTGAAGAATACTCATATTTCTGTTTTGTTTTGTTTGTTTTCTACAGAGGCTTAGCACATGCTAGGCAAGGCATTCTACCACTCAGCCATAGCCCTGGGCCTGCACACTGTTTTTTTTTTTTTTTTTTTCCCATCATATTTTTTTTTAGATTTTATTTTAAAGAGGGTAAAATTAAACACAACAAAACAGAACAGAACGGGACATAAGAAAGCATAAATTTCAAAACTAGACAATCAGAGATCTTCACTATCTGTCATATTATCTCTTGTTTTCTTCCAAATGGTTGTCCGTATCTTTGCATACGGGGAGTTCATACTAAATAACATAGCCAATCTTTTCACAAGATGTGTAGTTCACTGGCTCCCACTTGCTAAGCTGGGGGGGGCGGGGGGGATGACATGGGACAGGGGACAGGACGACATGAGATGTTTGATTCTCAGCCTGCACCCTGGCAGGCTCACAGCCTCCCCCCAGAGAGAGGAGGAGCTCCTTGTTCTCCGGGAGTCAACCGCATGGCTGCACACTGTTTTTTAAGGAGCTACTTTTAGTGCCTATTTATTCCCTGGCCTTCTAGTTAGCTTTCCTTGTGTCCAGAATTTCCCTTTCCATATAACCTCTTGTGTCTAATGTCGAGGCATCTCTTCTCTGTCGCCCAGAGGAGCCAGCACCTTCCTTCTGCTGTTGCAGTTTGCTTTCTAGCCTAAATCCATCAGCTTACCCGACAGGCTTTCAAGAACCGTCTCTCAACAAAATGGGTCTTTCCCAGCAAAAATTAACTATTGGCAATACAAACTGGAAGGAGAAAAGCACAGTGGGAAATGGGGAATGTTATTGTACACATGACTGAAAATCAGATCGTGTTGGCCCTCTCTGCACTTTGCAATGTCAGAAGCCAACAGAGACTCTTTGCAGATGTTTTGAGGGAAGAGGTTGTGACCATGAAATTTTATACTCAGCTAATTTTAGTTTACATGTGAAGGTAAAATGTCAAAATTTAGGAATAATTTTTGTAAGAATTGCATCGAGGTACTTCAGTTGACAAATCCATGCCTATGAAGAGTAGGGAAATCATCAAGGGAAAAAATTTTTTTGAGACAGAGTCTTGCTATGTAGTTCAGTCTGGCCTTGAACTCACTTTGTAGCCCAGGCTGACCTTGAACTCATGGTGATCTTTCTGCTTCAGCCTCTTGAGTGCTGGGATTATAGGCATGAACCACCATGCCCAGTCCATCAAGGAAAAATTTAAAGCAGACTCTTGCACTCAGCTTTGTAAATTCTGGACCAAAAATTCAGGGCCGAAGTTGGTTAATCTCCTCCATTGGTTTCTGCAGCTAAAGGAAAGCTTGCTTCTCAGTGCTTCCATTAGCAGGGCTTCATTTTCTTCTGTTTCCTTTTTGCCTCATGGTACAAAGTGCATTCTTCAGCTTTCATTCTTCACAGCATGAGGCACATCATGGGTGGCAACCATGGGTATGGTTAATGACCATACAAAGCACAGCAGGACTTTTCTGTGTACCACTCACTGCCAAGTAACTTGGTTGGAACGCTATATCAACAAGAATTGCAAAACAAGAAAAGTTGCATAAAAACCATAATGACATTTTCATTGCCAAATAAGTTGAGTAATTATTTTGTACATCTGATGATTCCTGTTGAATATTCAGTCATGTTTTTGAAAGATTGCCTATGAAAAGCAATGGCTAAGGGGAGTTACATAGCTGGCCATCTGTATTTGTGGGCTGCATATCTGGGGATTCAACCAAGAACAGATCAAAAATCTTAGAAAAACAGATTTGTATCTGTGTTGAACTTTTTTTCTTATCTTTATTCCCTGAGCAATACAGTATAATAATTATTTGCATAGCTTTTACATTGCGCTGGATATTATAAGTAATCTACAAATATTTTAAAGCACACAGGAGAATATGCATAGGTTACATACAAATTCTTTGTCTTTTTACATAAGGGACTTGAGTGTATGCTGATTTTGTTATGGAAGAGAACAGTTAGGAATTAATCCCAATGAATACCAAGGGATGATCTTGTCAACAGTCATGAAACACATCTTCAATGGAATGAAACCAGATTCTTAGGTAATGTAAGATCCCCGGCTGAGCTAACAAGGAGTCATGTTTGGGCATGTCTTATAAATGCATGAGTACACACGTATCCATCTGTCTGAGTTGCTTTACACTGAGGAAGGAAATAAGAAGTTTGTGTGTGGGTACTTGGGGCACATCAGAATGGGTGGAGAGATGGAAGGAAGGATGGGAAGGAAAGCCTTGTGCCTTTCCCATGTTTTGTCTGCCTTGTTAACTCGATTTGAGCTCTTGAAAGAGAAAGGGGCCTCTCATAAAGGAAGAGGCAGATTTCAAGGAGTTAGTGAGACATGGGACCATTAGAAGATTATTCTGAGGCCAGATGCATCATGGGCCCTGTATCCAGGAAGAGAAGCCTGCTTCCCATCTCAGGGAGGGCCACAATGCACTGACACCATGAAGATAAAATGTGCACCTGCCATGAAACCTCATCATAATGGTATGCGAAGCATCAACACATTAAACCGTTTAATGGGACAGAAACATTTTTGTGAGGTTAATGAAGTGAAAATGGTGGCCAGAGGGAGGGTGGGAGTCAATTTTCAGTACTATCATAACTGTATTTGTCTACTGGGGTGAAAATAAGAATAATGAGCCTATATTATAAGGAATGTCTCTGTATTGTACATTTAGAGGTGATTCCTTCCACGCACATATCAATATTTTCTAAAAATATCTTGACAAGAACATGGCAGTCTTTTCATCTAAAAATTTTAACTTTAGTTCTAAAATATCCATAAAAATTTCACGTTTTCATAAACAAAACCCAAATATTTGAGTTTCCTGATTGATTCAATCCTGTAAATACACCTAATAAGGCTGTAACTAGGATCAGGAGTAATACATTGGTTAATATGCCATTTGAAAGAAAATTTATTTCAGATCAATTTCTTTTTCATTTTGAATGAACTTCTCTTTTTTTCTCTTTTATGTGCTGGAGAATCAAACCCACAGCTTCATGCATGATAGACAAGCCCTCTACCACCAAGTTATACTTCAACCTTTGCATGAACCTTTTGATTAACAGTGGATTCGTGACATATTTGTATTCGTAGCTATTTTATTTTCCCCCAAAGCCTTTCCATGGTTAAGAGGATCAGCTGAATATATGAGTCATCTAGGAAGCATTTTTTTAAAATATTCAGGGGTGCTTAATGTCCCATTATCACACTTCTAGATCTGATTTTACCTGGACTGGCATTTAAAAACCTTTCCCAGAAAATATGTGCTACCAGACAATGCACGGTGGAAAGCACCTATCGTTTTGGAGAAAGTTTCAATTGCACAGTTTAGCCTTCACAGTAATACTCTCTGCTTTTCTGTCTAGTTTTCTTTCTGGGATAAGCCCTCTGCTGCTGTAACATGGATCTGTTTTCTGACTCTGCGTTTAAAGAGATAATTTCTGCAGTTTATCCCCTTCTTCTCCCTGGTCCAACCAACCTATCAGTGATGGGTCAACTCTAGCCCAAGTCAGATATATTAAGACTTTGGGGGACCTAGTTAAAAAAGAAAAGTAATTATGCTAGATTCTGTAATGATCCCAGTTAGAAAGCTCATAGCTCATGATCTGGTAGTGGAATTTAGGTAAATACATTATTACCATAATAGATAGAATAGTGCTAAGTACCAGACAACATACACCACTCCTGTGAGGCTCAAGAGAGGAGTAATTCAGACTACAGTGCTTGGCTGCCACGCACGAAAAGCCCAGGATTTGATTTCCAGAACTACAAAAACAACAGAGGGCGGAATTGGTTCCACCCAAAAATCTTCTCAACAGTTTTAATCTAAATTGACCTTTCCCCTCCCTGGATTACTGCTGCATTTATTATTCATACTCTGCATCTTGGCTCGTAGTTAACTATTTCATGTGTGTTGTAGACCTATCTCCTCCTTGAAATCATTGAAGTCAGGATGTGTCTTAAACGAATTTTATCTTCCCCCAGAGTAGCCCAGGACATGGAGTATCTGGGTAATATGTAATTGAATTTCAGCATAGGTGAAATGAAATGTCACCAGGCAGGGTCTTGGAGGGTCCCAAGATAGTGATTAAAAACCTAAACGCATGCTGCCTATAGAATAGGTGGTAGGTTCACTGATTGTCATCACAGAAAAATGATTATCAGGTGCTTCGGAGGCAGGAAGGAAGTAGCACACTCAGAGAAATAAAGTGGGGCCCTCAAGAGAGAGCCTCAGTGTGTGGGGCTGAATATATTTATGGGAGATTTGGGAGGTGGAATCTGTGTAACATATGAATTTGTGGGAAGAGTATTAAATTCACAAATGACAGGGACAGCTGTTTCTGTGGGGGAAGGGTGGTGGCCCATTCATAGGTGACAGTCATCATGGGAGACAGAGCTGTAGCCCTAACATAGGGAAAGGCATATTTACAGGTAAAAGGAGGTGTCTATTCACAGTTGAAAGTACAAAAAGAGAATGGCCAAAATCATTTGCGGGTAAAAGGTAATTGTTTAATTGTTCAGGCTTATTGTGTCTTAGGAGAAAACAAAAGAAAAAAAGAGAAAAGAAGAAAAAAACAATTGAGCTAATGGCTTGAAGCTGTAGTTTCCATGTTTAAACTTACGACTTTTCTTGTCTCCTTTGAGTTATTATTTTTTCCATGCTACCTCACCCTACACACTTTATTCTCATCCCTCACCTTATTCTTTAGAGATGTAGAGGTCTTAAATTCTGCCTTCTTACAAATGCTTCAGACAAGGAGCACTGCCCCCACCCAACCAGAGAACAAAAATCTTACCATGACTGATTCAAAGGAAATGAAAGAAGATGAGTTTGCTGTTTGGTGAACCAATATCTTTTGATAGTCTGGGAAATAAGGTTATAACATTAGCAAATTATTGTCACTTAAGCTGTATTGTACAACTATGTTATATGGTCAGGGTACCCAAGATGGCTGGTCTTAGACTTTTCACCTAGATTGCTAGTGAGTCAGCATATGTTATGTAGCCTGCACATGCATAGTGAACATGTAAACAAATAACCTATGTTAAATAACTTTCTGACAATTTAATTGTGTGTATAAAACAGTGAGGTTTTTCAGCATTGCTACCCATGCTGCTAAGATAGTAAAGTCAGTCAGCTCCCATGGCTCCTCGTCTTAAATTGGGCTGCCCAAATATCAGCAGAGTCTTCCCAGACTGGACCAGTAGCCGAACACAAGTTAAATAAGCAGGGGCCAAAAGTTAAAAGTAGAATCTTGGTGAATAGTGGCTCTAAAAAAGTTGTAGAAGTCAGAGAAAATTAGGCAGCTTTTGGCAAAAACCTTTATCTTCGATAATAACATCCTTTTATTTTGAGGTGTTTATCCAAATATAACAGGCAGAATTTAGGAACATAGCGACTCTTTCCCTGTTTTGTTAATAAAAAACATAATGTTCTTCTATTTTAATTACAACAAGGGTGATGGGATATACTAAATAAAGATACTTATGTTTTTGTGACCATTGAGCCATAAAAATTTTTAATATAGGATTTAGAACCTGTATCTGGCCTCTATTTGGTGGATCTGAAGACCTTTTGCAGTGGCTGCCTCTAGATAATATAAATATATAAAGTCTGAACTAGATAACAGAAATTTAGCTCATACCATAAAGATAACAAAGATTAGTAGCTGAAATATTTACACTGCTATTTTTATTTTAGAGGCATCTATATGAGAAGTTAACTTTTTACCTAAGTGGCATTTGAAAATATAATAAATAAATAACAGGAATGCACTGACAGGCCAACAGACATGTTTTTCAAAGGGCTAGTGGGACTGAGAATTGTGGTTTCTTAGGGCTGCAGGCTAAAATGTTTTAAGTGCTCCTTAGGACTGCCAGTAGGGACTGGTGTAGTGCCTGGAGCCTCTTTTTATATTTAGCATAGTTTTGTGTTTAATATCACTCTGTCTATCCATCCATCTATCTACCTATATAATACTTTGCCAGTGGGTGTTTAAGACCAAACTGAAGTATGATCTGTTTATCTGTCTATCTATCTATATGTCACAGTCAGTTAAGTTTCCTCCAAGGTTACTTTTGGGGCCTCTTAGCTTCACTAATTTTTCCCTCCACCAATTGGGTCATTTACTAGAATGGGTCACAGTCTTGCTTGGCCATATGGTTTCTCTCAGAAGCACAGAGAATTTCCCTCTTTAGCGACAATGTTTTACCAGGTCTTGGGGTGTTAGACTATCATTCTGGAGTTGATCTCTAGGTTCTTTCTGCCCTGAGCAAAGAATTTGTCAAGACAGCCCAAATGACAGCAAGTTTACATTTACTGAAGGTAGGAAAGAAACAAGCTCTGTAGAGTAAGTTTGAGACAGGAAAATAATGAGAAAATAAGTGTGCTCTATAGCATGATAGTAAACTACTGTGAAAGAACACAATAATGGACGCTCAATGACAGCTGTCCTTTTTGTATCACCCACTCCTCAGGTCGGTGTCAGGTGTAGCCTATCCTATTGCAAACCTGCTCAGTTCTTGTGAGAAGTCCACATGCAGGGTTTGGGAAACCATTCTGTGCGTGTGCCCTGGAATGTTGTAATTAACAAGTCACGCCTACTTCCCCAGCCAGCTTTGCTATGCTCTCCTCTCCTGCTTCACTTCCTTTTAGCATAATGCACAAAGTTGACTCCTGGCTTCTAAAATCCAACAATCCACCTGCTAGGGAGGTTGGGTGACTCACGAGAGTTTGGGATCATTTTAGAGGGATCTGATTTTGCGGTGGGTCTTGGCTACCTTGAAGGGCAAGGACCAAAATATTAGCAGTCTTCTTTATTCCTTTTTAGCTTCTGGTCTCCAAGCCTCTGTTGTTGAATATACAAGGGGTCAGTTATAGCAGTCTTGAAATGGGGACTGTAGATCTTAACCCTTCAATGCCTAGTATTCCATTTGTGGAATGCCAGTAACAATGGAGCATAATAAATTTTTTTTATCTTCAAGTTCTTGTTCCTAAAATTATTCTAGGTAACATATAGGAATTTCACGCAAAAATTCAAAAATTGCAATCTTTGGCATAAATGAGTGAATCTTAGCTACTATTTTATGAGTATCAGGCACTTAGAAGTATAAAATATTCCTGAAGAAAGCTACTTCCTCTATTAATTAGGGTTAGCATTCTATTAAGTGTTCTATTAATCTGTACTGTAAATGATGGCCTGTCATCCTAACATACTGTTTAGATTGTCTTTTGGATGTAATATTTCTGTAGAATGTTAACAGTTAAGTTATAAAGTTTTACAAAGAAAATGTAATATAAAGAGTAAACATAATATTTTAGAATAATAATTCTGATGACATTATTCTACCAGAATCATTAGGTTCCTTTTGTTAAATTCCCACTCTAGTACAAAGTAACTTATCAATAACAGGTTACCCTTGTCCAATCATAAAATATGAAATGAGATGAATAAATTTTTACATACATTTTAAGTAGAATGTATTTAAGGATATACTCAATGGGTTATTGATGACCAATTGTCTCAGTTACTTTCTCATTTGTGAGACAACATACCTGACACACACAAATTAAACAAGGAAAGTTTATTTTGGCTCACAGCTACAGTCCACGATAGTCTCCTACACTGCAGAAAAGCATGGCCTGGGGGACTGGGCAAAGAGATAGGACCCTATTAGGTCCCTGAAGTCAAATTGTGAACCACTCCAAGGCTTGGTTTATCTTTCCAGGGGTCACAGTGAGCATGCTACCTACCAAACCCAAGTTCAGGCCATGAGCACAGCTCACCTCATTTTCTGTCACAATTAATGTAGGTGTCCCTGCCAGTCATGCAGAAACTTGTCCCAGCATGAGGCAATGTTGACCAGTTGCATTGCTGTCATGTTCGGGACAAGCATCCCTGTCCCTGATGTAATAGCTATTGCAAGCATTGATCCTCCAAAACTATGCAAAATATTTTTTTTCCTGAATCTTTAAAAAAGTCATATTTAACAGCTGAACTTTACTTAAAAAGTTACTCCAAAGTCCTTTGTTTCAGTTTTCTCTTACTGCTGAGACAAAATACCTGATACTCACAGTTAAAGGGGGAAAGGTTCATTTAGCTCACAGTTTGTAAAGATTTCTGTCCATGATTGGCTGGCTCAAAAGAGGGTGGTTTGTCAGAGGTGCATTGCAGAGACAGTTTATGGCACCCACAAGGCAGCAAAAGCAACAGAGGGCCTTAACAGTGTCTTTCTGCCCCTTTTATCTTACCCAGGCTACTTAGGGTGGGTAGCACTCACATCCTTAAAGCTAGCACCCACGAGCCTAGCACTGCACCATGAATCAATTCCAAAGTCACATAATCTAGACCCAACCACCTCTGAAAAAGCCCCACCTATGACTACATGAGGCTTTGGGGGCCATCTAAGCATATCCATAAGAACCTTTATATCTAGGGACCTGTTACATATGTGAAGATCTTAGAGAAGATTTTTTTTTTCTTTAAAGTCTGGAAATGCCTCTGTCTGTAGTAACTGAAAAGCACATACTATTTCAGGTAGGGAGATAAACTGAAGGCTGTAATGATTCTTAGAATACTAGAATCACATCAGTAAGCTGTCATTAGGGAAGCAACCCCAGGAGGCCCAGAAGAGTACTACAAGCATGGGTAGACAGGCTAGAGACCCAAGCTGGTCATGGCAGCTCCTCCTTGGGTAGCTGTAAAGGGCTGAAATGGGGCCCTCCGCATGGTGGACTTGATGGTACGAATCACCAAGATGTGGCCCGATGGAGAAGAACGTTTGTCCTCTCCCTTTCTCCAGCAGAGGCAGAACTGCAGGTTAAGGAGGAGAAAAGGGAAATGGCTGGGCTCCAGCCAGTAGTGCCAAATCACCAAGTCGTATCTATCTTCCTACTCCACTATATCAGCAGAAAACACAGAGCACAGACTTCCTCTCTCCCTCTCCTGGTGGTGCAGGCTGGAAAGGAGGAGGGACAGGCAGGCGTTTGAGCCTTTTTCCATACAGTAGTTTGGGCACAACTTTCCTTTCCTTTTGCTCCTTGATCAGTACCAGCACATGGGTGGGTCGCACTGGAAGGTCACTTTCCTCTCCCACACTGGTAGACAGAGAACTGTTCCAAGAGCCCTGAGGAAACTTTCTGAACTGTCTGGCTCCCATGTATCCCTGCCTCTCCCTACTGACTAATATCAGATAACGTTAAAGGATTGAGTCTTCTCGAAGATGAAAACCTGTGTGGGAGAGGAGAAGGGACAAGAAGGGGATTTAGGGAGGAGAGGAGAAAAGAAAAAAAGCACAGGTCTCCTTCTTGGTTTAAATCCATAGATTCCACCAAATCCTCAGGATAACATCAGGTAGCATCTGAGGGACCACTCAGGTTGGTACAGTTTAGGACATGTTCCCAGACACCCAAAAAGGGAAGGGTGGCATCAGGTGGGCTGAGCTAATGCCCTCCAGTTTTGAGCATGAGAGAGGTGGTGGTGAGGGAGAGAGAGGGAAAAAAAAGATGGAACACAGAAGATCTCTTTTAATCTAGATTGTCTGGACCCAAAAATATGCATGATTTTAAGAAGGTTACTTCCTTACGTGTTATCTCAAGGTGCCCTCCATTGTGCCTCAAGATTAGGTTTCCCGGGGCGGGTGCATGATACACTTTGCCTGAGACACTGAGTGGATTTGTCCTTGTGTCTCCCTGGTGAGCACAGGTCAGCTCCATCTGGTCCAGAAACGAGATATGTTGACTTGAGAGGGAACCTGATGAGGCTGCTATGGAGGTGTTCCCCTCAACACCTCTTTCCACTTCCGGTGAGAGAGGTCCGGTGCCTCCTGTCTTGAGTACTTTCATGTGGAAACTCATTTTTCTAGGCACTTTTGGAAGAAACCAAAGTTGTGCAGGTTTGCAGAGACAGCAAGAGGGACAGACAGGAGGCAAAGAGGAAAGAGAAGTGTGAGAAGAGAGTCAAAGAGCAGGAGGGAGAGAGAAAGACGAGACAGAGAAGAGAGTGAGATGGAAGAGGCAGTGAAGAGAGTGAGAGAGCAGGGAAGGAAAGCAGAGAGGAAGAAGAGAAAAACAGGCTGTGTATCACAGGGCAAGGGCTGGTAGAGTGAGGAAAAAGAACAATAAGGGTCCCTCAGGTGGGCTTACTGAAGTCATACCTCCTGCCGGTGGCCTAAGAGAAATGTCCCTGGACGGGGTCCCAGGAGGCTTCCAAAGCAGCAATGAGGAGCCTAAACCCACCCTACCTGTAGGGTAGGTTACAGGTTTGCTGACTCCAGGCATAAAGGGGTGTATTAGGCAGAAATGCAGATGTACACACCCAAAGAAATGGAGTGCAGGCTTTCGGGCGACTGAGGCATCTCATAGTGGGGCTGGATGTATTTACAGGGACATTTGGGAGTTGAAAGCTGCTTGACTTGTGAGTCTGCGGAAAGGGGATTCGATTTACAGAAGTTTCTGTGGGAGAAGGGTGACAGTTACACCGGTGATAGAGCTTCGGCCCACCCGCAGTGCGGGACAGGCAGTCTATTCACAGGTGAAATGTAAAAAGTCCATTTGCAGGTAAAGGGAATTGTCCCCTCCTTATTGTATCTTGGGAGTTCTTGAATACTTAGCACATACAGATTGCTTCAAAATTATCTGATATTAGCTATGATTTTTGGTTGACCAGGCTCAACACAGTAGTATCTGTCTACACAGAAGGCAGAACTTTTTGCTTTTTACAGCCCCAAACTAGAGAAAGCTGCTACGCAAAGCAGCCCAGAGGGGTTGCACCTGAGATCAGCATAAAAGCAAGCGGAGTTGGAGGGAGAATTCATGAATGGCACATAGGCGGGCATTAGCTAGGTTTTATGGTTTCCTAGGAACTGGATGTTAATAATGCCACAGGCCCAGAGAAGACACTGTCCGGGAGTGTTAGCTCTCTGATAGTCTCTGGCAGTCCAGAATTACATACTGTATCTCAAGGTTGTATGAACAAGAATTTGAACCTGACAGGAAGTAGCTAGAGGAAGGATTTAGCAAACTGCCCATAAAGGGGAACTGCAGCTTCCAAACTAGGTCAAGGCAGCCATTGCAGAACATTACACAGATAGCATTCAATGTATGACCCTTATAAAATGCCTGTGAATTAAGTGTGGCCTTTATTACCATCATACGGATAAGGAAACAAAAGCATGAACATGAAGACTAAAAAACTCCCAGTCTGGTCCTGGAAACCACATATCCTAAACTGATGCTTCACTGATCAGATTAAGGGAGGATAGAAGGAGGAAAAAAAGAAATGATCTCCTAAGCCATTAAACCCTAGTGTCATGAAGGGACTTTGTGTGGATAGTACACAGAATTAACTGTACAAATTACAAATTACAAAACTCCACTGCCATCCTCTTAAGGACACCAGAATTTCAATGTGTGAAACCAGTAAGATCTGAGTGGCGAAGACAGAGCATCCCGCAGAGTGGAGAACAAGCTTCTTGCTGTGATTTAGCTTCCTGTTTACATGGAAAGGCTTAGGAGTCTCGGTTTTTTTTAGGGGGGGGGGAGTGGGCATTTAAGTCATTCCTTTGGTGAAGCCACTGCACAACCATCATTCATGCTGCAGATCTGAGGTAGGGTAGGGAAAAAATACATGTATAAAAAGGAGACAAGGAGAATTATAATTTTAAAAATACAAACTGTAGGGCTGGGGATTTAGCTCAGCAGCATAAGTGCCTGCCTGGCAAGTATGAGGTCAATCCCCAGTCCAAAAAAAAACCTTTTAGCTTCAAAACACAGATCTGTATGTGCTAAGTATTCAAGAAATATTATCTTTTTTTAAAAAGGGCTTTGTATTCCCAATCTTTATATAATTTTGTGCACATAAATTTTGCAAGGCTCTTTCTGAGGGTAGACCATACCTTTTTTAAAAAAATTAACCATTGTTTTAAGAGTTCCAACTATTTAAGCTTTATATTAAAACTAATATTAGAAAACATCTCTCAATTTTATGTTAAGTGACTTTATTATATTCTGACACACAGTCTGAAATGGAAAGTCTGAGTGGAAAATACAGTTTACATATCTAAAATGAAGTTTATTATTTTTGAATGCAGATACAATTCTTAAACTTTTTCATTATGGAAAACCTTAATTCTAAACTAGATTGGAAAAAAGCTATATGTATCCATTGCCGGTTTAAAAAAATTAAGCCAATAATCATAAATGGTACGTATTCTCTTCCCTCTCAAAAATAAGGACTCTTTTCTAGGAATATAATATATCATCATCATAAATGAATAATTGATAATTCTATAATATCTGCTATGCAGGAAATTTCCCAGTTTCTCTAATTATCTCATAGATTTTCAAAAGTTAACTCTTTTAGATCAGAATTCAAATAATCTACTGAATTTCATTAACATTTTCTTTTGTATCATTTTACTCTATAAAGTATCTTTTCTGTCTTTTTTCTTTTACTGTGTATTTTCTGAAAATGCCAGTCAGTCCTATAGAGTTTCTGGACTCTGACTTTTGCTGAATAGATTGCAGTTTTGTTTAATTTATTAAACAGCATTGTTGAGGTATACTTGGGATACAATAAACTCTACTCATTTAAAGTACACAACTTGATATATTTTGACAATATGTGTGCATATATCAAGCTGTTACCACAATCAAGATAAACAGCCTATCACTCTTACATTCACCAGTTTCCTTTGGTAATCCCTCTCTCTAACCCTATCACAACCTCCAGAAGCACTGCTCTGCTTTCTGTCACTAATTTGCACTTTCTAGAATTTTGTATAAGTGGAATCATATATAATGTATTTTTTTTTCGGTACTGGAGATCAAATCTAGAGCTATGAGCATGCTACAATTGAGCTATACTCTCAGCCCTCATTATATTCTTTTTGTGTAATTCCTTTCATTTAAAATAATTATTTTGAGTTCCACTTATATCATTCCTTTTCTATTGCTGTGTAATATTTCATTGTATGAATATATCACAATTTGCCTATTTACTTACTTGTTTATAGACATTGGGTTATTTCTAGTTGTTGGCTATTACAAATAAAGGTTCTATGAGTATTTGTTTTCGTGGATTTTGGAGTTCACATTTCTTATGAAAATACCCAGGAGAGGAATAACTGAGTAATATCATAGATACATGTTTAACTTTTCTCAGGACTGGCCTCAAACTTGAGATCTGCTTGCTTCAGTCTCCTAAGTAGTTAGAATTACAGACATACTGAAGTTTTTTTTTTTTAATCATGAAAAACGTGCCACATTTGTTAAATGCTTTTCTTTCTTCCTTTCTTTTTTGCATCTTTTGAAATACATAACTTCAAGCCATCATTCTGTTGATGCACCATATCACACCACTTAGTCATGGCATATGATGCCTTTATTATTTTTTTATTTTAATGTAATACATGCAAGTATTAATAAAGAAAATTTTAAAAAACACTTTTCTTACTTCTTTGAAAAAAACCCAAAATTACATAACAAAATAATTATAGACTAGCAGTGATTAATATACTATGTATCATGATCATAAAAGAATGACCAAAATATTATTCAGAATATACCTCATAGACAAAAAAGTTTCTCTCTTATGAAGAAAGAGTGATCAAATAAAAGGACCAAACATTCTTTTTAATAAACAAGAGAAACTGGTAATATAAGTGAAATGAATTAGCATTTATCTTAAAATATTCTTTAAACAAAAGAACAGATAATTTGGGGGAGTTATTTGAACTTCTTCACACTTCCTGTTTTTCTCTCTCTTTCTATATATATATATGTTATATATTTTATGTGTGTGTGTGTGTGTGTGTGTATGCATGTGTGTGTATTAGTATTGTTCCCTACTGTCTTTTGGCTATATACATATATTTAAGCTTGTGTGTACTGCTGAATTTGGTAGCTAGTCTTTTTTCCCTCGTGTTAAGGATCCAACCCAGAGACCTGTGCACGCTAGGCAAGTGCTTTACCAATGATTTGCATCCCCAGACCAATTTGTTAGTAACTTGTTGAGTGTTTTTGCATCTATGTTCATCAGATATATTGCCTATGGTTTTACTTTTATATAGTGTCCTTTTGTGGCTTTGATATCAGGATAATTCTGACTTCACAAGCACTTAGAAGTGTTTCTTTCTCTGCAATAGTTTTGAAGTGTTTGAGAAGAATTAGTGTTGATTCTTTAAATGTTCAGTAGAATTCAACAGTGAAGCTGTGGGATCCTGGGCTTCTGTTTTTTGAGAGATTTTTGATTATTGATTCTGTCTCCTAACTACTTATAGATCTGTTAATACTTTGTATTTCTTTATGATTCATTCTTGATTGATCATATGTATCTAGAAATTTATATATTTCTTATCCATTGTCTAGTTTTGGGGTATGTAGAAGTTCATAGTAGACTCTTCTGATCCTTTCCACCTGTGGTGTCAGTTGTAGAACCTCAACATTTATGCTTTTGTTTGAGTAGTCTTTCTTTCTTTCTCCCCCCCTTAGTTTAGTTAAAGGTTAATCAATTGTGTTGATATTTTAAAAACCAACTCTTAGTTAATTGACTTTTAAACTTGTTTTCTATTTGTTTCATTTATTTATGCTGTAATCTTTATTTCCTTTTTCCCTGTTCTTGTGTTAGTTGGTCTTCTTTTTATAGTTATTTGAAATATAATTTGTTTTTTTTCCTGTTCTACCTAAGACTCCATAAAAGGGTTAGATTTTTTTGTCTGACAGTTGATAGTGTCCCTTGATAAAGACCTTTAAACTTCTTTCACTTTTCAAAATTCTTATTTCTTTTTCATTCTCTAACTAGGTAATTTTTAGTGACCTACTTTTTGCTTACTGATTATTTCCTTTGCTTGCTCTAGTCTGTTGTTGAAATCTTCTGTTGAAATTTTCAGTTCAGTTATTGTACTCTTCAGTTCCAAGATTTGTTTCATTCTTTTCAAAAAATTCAATCTCTGTTGAAATTCTCACTTTGCCTATTTTAAATTCTTTGGACTTTTTTGTGATGTTTACTTTAGACTCTCTGTCAAGTAATTACTATATCTCTATTTCAACTAGAGTTGGCTTCTAGTAATCTACCTTATTTATTCTTTCATATGAACTGTGTTTACTCATTTCTTTTTTTTCTTGGCTCTTTGTGCTGGTATCTGTGCATTAGAAAAAGCACTGTGCTCTTCCAGTTTGTGGGCTGATCTCATGCAGAAGTGTCTCATCATTCACCCCACAAAGGACTCAGGGCACTTCTCAAATTTTCCATTTGTGACTTCTGCATAAAAATTCCCGGTTAGAGGACTTGCTGTGTCTCCTCCCTTCCCAGCAGTTATGATCTCTTGTTTCCTGTGGTGTTCTGTCTGATAACAGTTTTCTGGAGCAGCAGGCCCCCAGCTCTTTCTTCTTTTCTCAATGTTCCCCGGGCGTTTAGAAAATGCTAATTATGATGCAGTTACAACCTAGTCAGAGTCCACCACAGAAATGTGGAAAAACTCCTGCACTCAGCTGCTATTCATAGAAAACATACTTTGTGTTTTCTTCTGATGTATATTTTCTTTGGGATAGTCAGCAATTTAAAAGGTCTTTCTTTCTTTCTTTCTTTCTTTGTTCCTTTTTGAGACAGGGTTTAACTATGCAGTTCAGACTGGACTTAAAATCACTTGGTAGCCCAGGCTGGCCTTGAATTCCCTCAGCCTCCTGAGTGCTGGGGTTGCAGGCATGTGCCACCACACTGGCTAAACAGGTATGTTTGCTATGAACCATGACACTTCCTTTGGGCCTACAGAAGCCCAATATTGATAACTAAAAGCAGAATAAGGTTGACCTTCACTTTGTACCCTTTGTTACTGTAAACCTCTTCTCAGTGTTGAATAGGGGTATGGTGATCATTTAGGGAGTGTCTATGTAGGATCTAGTCAGACAGGTTCAACTTATCCTGAATTTACATGACCTTGGGCTGGACATGGCAATGTACACCTATAATACCAGCACTAGAGAAGCTGAGGCAAGATCACTTCAGGTTTGAGGGTAGCCTGGGCCACCATGAACGACCATGAACGACCTAAGAAGCTATCTCAAAAAACTAAAAGAAACAAAATACATGGTCTTGTCCCCTTTCAAGACTGAGGATACCAATATAAGACATTTATAGGGACACTCAGCTAATACCCAGAAGTCTCCAACCACTGACCTAAACCACTGATCATCTGAATTCCAGGAAAAGCAGAGCTTCACCTGACTGACATCAACACAGACAGAGACAGTCCTTTCCTGAGAATGAAACCGTCCCTCAGGCATAATGATTCCAGAGCTTTGATACCAGGACTGAGGTAATGATCAACTCCAGCTCACCAGCTAACCCTTCGGAGTAGGCCTTCCATCTTTGTGAGTGGGCTAGACTGACCCCCTGCAAATCCTACCTGTGCCTCTTCCAGCTACGTAACCTGGAGGCCTTTGCTATCTTCCTTATAACTTTCCAATTAAAGCTTTTTTTCTTGTTTATTTGTGCCTTCATTTTAATAGCCATTTTTATTAATCAGTTCCTCACTTAGTTCCCCTACCATAGTTTTCTAATGAAAATATGTACATTAGCATAACAGTGGCTGCTGTGTGTCTCAGTAGCTGTGCTGGAGAAATATAAGAAGCAATCTTTTTGTTCACACACTTGATATAATGAACAGCAAGTTGCATACATGTGTGTCAAAGTGTAAACAGGTGAGTTGTACCCATGTTATGCACCATGTTACATTTTTGTGCAGTTATAAATTTTTAATGAAATGTTTTATTTTTATTTTTCTTGCAGAAGTAACTAAATTCAGTACAACGTCATATGAAAATTCTACTTTTACAACTTCAGAAGGAGGTTGGAAGTAAATCCTAAGGTGACTCTGCTACCAGTGATGACTTGGATCATGTGAGCCAAAGAAGTTAGCAAGATACGACAGGTAGAGAAGTACAGAATGAAGACCTTGATTCAAATGAGTAAGAAAACAGTAATGTAAATAAATATTTGACAAATCAAAATGCTGTACAATGGTCATGTATACTTGAACAATTCAACATTAGATCTAGATGGGAAATTATTATTAGGCTCTTCTCAGAGGTGCAGTCCACTGGATGGAATGACAACACTGTGATTCAGTGTTGGAAATTGTAATAGATGATATGCTTGAAATACATGAACAATGAAATACAAGTAAAATATTCTATACGCATCAATAGTAATACTCAAAAATATATTTATCATGACACCTCACTATCTGAATTAAAAGCCTTCAGAGCAGGACTTTATCATTCTAATCATCAGAATCTAGAGGATTTATGGAGAATTGACAGATGTGGCATTGAGAGTTTTAGAACAATAATGATACTCAAGAGATTTGGTTTCCTTCTAAATTGCCTATGTTTTGATGCCAAAAAGACTTGCCAAGAAAGAAAAAAAATCTAACAATTCAGTTTGCTATTTTAGTGGTAGAGTTTCATTTGTATCTTCATTATAGTGTACAGTAGGATTGATTTCTGCTGTTACTTTTTAGATTTAGTAAGTAAATAGTTGATGTGGAAAATGTTCATATTTATTCTAAACACTCAATATATATTAGATCTTTTATTTTATTGACATCTCATTTTCTTGCTAAGTAAACATTGTATAATGTAATAGAAAGCTCCTGACAAAAGAAGACAAGAGAAGTGGCAAGTGTGGCCTGCCAAACTGGAAAGGAAAGCTAAGCTCACATGCCGTCAGTGTGAGGAACACTTGCATATGGAACATACCATTGTCTTGTGTGAAGACTGCTTTAGTTGACAAGTGAAGCAAAGATGGTTTCAGTGGTAGAGTTTTGTTTCTATTTTCTTTATAGTTCACATAGGGGTTTATTTCTGTTACTATTTTCCTTAGATCTTATAGGCAGGTAAACGACTGATGTTGAAAATGTTGATGTTTGTTCTAAACACTCATTACATATTAAAAATATAGTTTTTAATATGTAGTTTTCATTTTATTGATATTTTATATTCCTGTTAAGCACACATTGCTTAATATAATAAAATGTATAACATTAAAATTAATAATTCACCAGTAGAAGTATTTCTAAAAAGTAAACCTTTTACCTTAAACTCCTCCACAGGCACCTTTTAAAAAATTTTCTGTGATATCCCAGGCCAAAGCAAGAATCCATGCTAGACAGACATTTCCACCAGCACTTTGAGCCAGAAGTCAGTCCCTCAACAATTCCCTAAACACTGGGAACACTGGACACACAGCCCCACAGTGAGACATAATCTTCTGCAAGACACTGGTCATCACCATGGTAATGGTCATCTAGGGTTGGTTCTGGTTAGGTCAATCTGATTAGGTTTTATTTTGGATGAAACACAGGTTATAGTTTGCAGTTTGTCATTTCATTCTTTTAACTGTCTTTCAAAGAGGAGAAAGTCTTACTTTTGGTGAAGTCCAAAGTTTTTATCTAAAATTTTTGTACCTGTCGGCCTATGTTCCACTTTGAATTAATTTTTATAAGTGATGCAAGATACCGGTGAACACTTTTTCTTCATTTCTCCCCCTTCCCTCATTCATATATGCTCATTTATTTTTCTTTCCCAGTCCTTTCAGTGTGGTTATGACTTTCATTTGTAATACATTTCATGTATAGTAATAGGATTTCATTTATAATAATTATTATTTCCTTTAAAGTCTCCAACAGAATCTTAGTTACATGTATGTAGATAGATAGATATCAAGTAGTTGAAACATTAACCTGGCTCTAAAACTTGGAACTTTATGTATTATATTCTGAGTGTATCACTTTTTACCTCTTTGACTCTATTCCAGTTATCATATACTGTCCATCTCAGTGCCATCCACTACCTTGTAGATAACTTGTGCTATTCACTTGGGGCTTATCTTTCTTGTTTCCATTTCTTGCTTTCTCTTTTTTAAGAGTCATAAAAAAGATTTATTTCAAAAAGAAACACTACATACTCAAGAACAAGTGTCTCAGAGAATGAGACATTATTTTCTGGAGCTTGGAATATTTATAATTTTGGAGGGGTAGAAACCTTTGGAATTTGTGACTCTATAGGAAGTTTGTCTTGGTTTACAGGAGAAATGGATGGCCTATCCACAGGTAGAAAAATGGCAATTTCCTGTTTCTTTTTCAAGAACAAAATATGTTATCATTAACTATAGCCACCATGCTAATAGACCTTTTGAATTTACTTCTCCTAACTGTAAATACATACCCTTTTAACATAGGGCCTCCAAGTGATACAAGGGAAATACTATCACTCCTAAACTACTTGATGCCCAATACACCAAATTTTTGTTTCCTAAAATTGAACAATGAATTATAAAGAACAGTGGCGGTGAAGAGTAGGGAAATTTTACTAGGAGAGATAGCTCTGGAGGGGGCCTGAATAGGTTGCCTATAAGCCCACTTCTCCAAGGAAGTTTTATAGAGCAAAATCACAAGGCTAAAAAAAAATCACTAGGTCAATACAAAATGAAACAAAACTACAATCAACCAATAAGATCACAAATATAACTGCTTAGGTAATATTGATTCCATGGAGAAGCAAATCACATAGCAAGTGTACACGGAAAGAGCAAGGACCTTTTTTTGAAAGAGATGAATCAGGAGGTCCTGGTCACCCATATGAGTGTCAGATACATCGATTATAGTATATTGTTTATCCCTCAGGAGGGTATATACATCTAGCCATTCTATCTTTATCTTGAGGCCTGGCCTTCTGTAGGAGACAATTTGGGCAGTTCCCCCTGAATGCAGAACAATTGCTTCAGCATTATTTCAATTGAATCTTGGTTCCATGCACTGATGTGCACAGAACTGGCTATGGAATTTGCTTCACCCATCAACTGGCTTTAAGCAATGTAAATAAGATTAGCCAAGGTACTGCTATGTAATCTTTGAGGCCAACCTGACAGTCTCCTGTCTCCTTGCATAGTGCGCTCTGTAAAAGGAGTGCAATGGATGGCAGAGCCACGTAGTTCCAGGAATGTCAGCGGATATGAGTCTCAAAGTAAGAGGCTATGATTCCCCAGGACACAAAAGTTTACATATCAGAAACTGAAGCAACAGCCTCCTAAAACCTTTCAAATGCTACCCTAATTGAGTTATATAGACTGATCCTCCTACGTATCATTCTCCCTGTATATTGTAAGGATGATTTTCTCCCCACCTGGTGAGCCAGCTCACATTACTCACATGGTTCCTGACATCCTCCGTGTCACTTACCCTTGAACCACTCCTGTCTTCACAAGATAATATATCGGGTCCTGACCTGTATCCCCGATCTCCCAAGCGAGTGTACGGTGGAGGTTAAATAAAATGAGACAATTGTATGATTTTTTAGGGCTCCAGGAGGGTCAAAGCCCTTTAGTTAAGCCCAAGACTCTGAGGGCTAAGACTAAAATTTTTCTGGATTTGCCCACTTTATTACGACAAAAGACGGGGAAACTGAGGAATATGCAGGTAATGAGCAGGACCTTGGGAGTCACTTCAAGGACTTCTCCAAGTAGTAAATTATGCCAATTTAGGAGAACTGTTCTATCTCCAATTGACATTTATGGTAGGCTTGATACTGCGTGAGTAATTTCTGCAGCTGCAGTCTCTATCTTGTTAATTACTGTTGGAGTCAAGAGTCCTCAGCTGTGGCCTTATCTTGCCTTTTGAGATATCTCTGGCCTCACAGGCCACTACAGGCCTCAGCCAGGACCAGTGATTCATAGAGGTTCACTTACTATGAATCAGCTCCCATCGCCAGGCAAGGGGCCGAGGCCTAGGACAGACTCACAGATAAACACAGAAAGGCAATTAGTAAAATTTAAATCCTGCTCAGAGCCACTGGGTAGTGGTCTCCAACATCTCCTCCCTTTTGTTTTTGTAACAACAGCTGGATCAGGAACATAAATCCCTCACTCCACTCCTGAGTCAGGCGTCATAAATATAGATACTGTCAGCAGAGCCATTAAGGCAACCAAAAGATTTTTAGGGGTTGGTAAAATTCCCCTTTTGGTGACAATGTCTCTGGCCTCATAAATTGTTGCTGGGGTATCACTCCACTGGATCACTGTCTTCTCTGGGAGAGGCCTTGGATCAAGGCCTTCGTCCGCACGTCCTCACTTGGATTGGACTTAGGACCCCTTGTCTGCCCATAACTTTGAATGTCTTAGTGTCTTTACTCCTGCTGTGGATTGCATTGGAGGTGCTGGAATTCCAATAATGTTTCTATGGGATTACAAATATAATTTTCTGGATTATAAGGTGGACTGGAAAAGGATTACAATATTGTAAGGAATTACTATTAGGATTACAATATTGGGACTTCAATAGCCTTTAATTAATGCACCTCCAGGCACAGTTGTAATGTGTTCTTATCTCTGCACTGACTCCTACAAGGGCCTAACCCTGTCTGACTACCTATAAATATTTTTACCTAATTTAACTGTCTATAATAGTTTAACCACATTCACAAAATAACTTTTCACAAATGATCTGATATACTTACTTTATTTGTCCTGTTGTAACTGGCATTGCAAAGTAGAACTTTGAAAATTAGATTTTACTTTCTTTTAGAGACAAGCAGCTTCTCCAAACTTCCTCAGGCCTAGGGCGTAACAGCTCTCTCGCGTCTTCCAGCCTAGATGAGTGGCCAGAATATGCAGTTGCTGGTCCCAGGAGAGTGAAGCTCAACTTCATTGTTTTAAGCAGCGGAGAAGAGGTCTGGGTCAGGAAGGGATGAAGCAAGTCTGAACATATCTGTGGCCTCACTGTATTTTCCCCACACTGTTCCTTGCTATAAAAGACCCTCACAGACCCTATAAGATATCTGTTCACAGTAAGATGGGAATTTAAAGTTTATAAGCCCCTCCATCTCCTTGGAGGTAGCTTAGTATTAAACGTTTCCCCTTTTCACCAAAACAATGGCCTTTTTCGGTTTAGTCAACTGACATGACCAGTAACACTGCCTTATTGAAGGCCATCATAAGACCTTTTTTTCTCTTAAAATGCAGTCACAGAAATTCATTAAGACCATTATGTTTGTAGCATTTTGTGTATTGTCATA
Organism: Dolichotis patagonum; assembly: GCA_004027295.1. NCBI lineage: Eukaryota > Metazoa > Chordata > Mammalia > Rodentia > Caviidae > Dolichotis > Dolichotis patagonum. The sequence continues at coordinate 7,323 of PVJX010000281.1, read as the reverse complement.
GTTTATCATTAACATATGAACATTTAGGTGATATTTGGTGTTTTTCAACTACAAATAATACTACAATGCACATATGTATTTTTGTATTGTTGGAAGTGCGTCTTTAATGTAAATTCCCAGAAGTGAGATTTCTGGGTCAAAATAAGTACATATATAATTTTGTTATACTAACATGTTTGTAAAATTCCTCTCCCAAGCTATTGTGCCAGTTTGTGTGTCCACTATTAAATGTGAAAGTGTCCACCTCCTCCATGCCTCGTTAATGGAACGTGTGCCAATCTGATACATGAAAATTGTAATTTCTGTATTGCTTTAATTTTTATTTCTCTATGGGTGAGTTTGAACATCTTTTCATATATTTAAAATCCACTTTAAAATTAATTATATCTTTTCCCCATCTTTCGATTATGTGTTTGGTCATTTGTTCCTGAAATCTAAGAGTTGTTTATATATTAGATATACTAACTCTGTGTCTGTGACACATGTTGAAAACTTTTCTTTTTTACAAGTTTGCAGCTGTCTTTTGGCTTCGTTTGTGGGAACTACTTTTGCCAACAAAATTATGCATCTGTGAATAATTGCACTTATAAATCTTTAATTTTATTGCCTCTAAATTTTGTAATCAAGTTACTCCTCCCTCCAGGTCCTTGCTTTGCGGTCAGTGAAGAACAAAGCCTGCAAATAGTTGGGAGTGAACCAGCTGTGGTTTATTAGAGAGAACAAAGAAAAGCTCTCACTTGCCAAGGAGAGTTCCTAGGGAGGACACCACAGAGGTGCCTGAATCTAGAGATATATAAGCAGCTTTTGGCAGGCGTGTAAAAATGGAGGTATGCAGCCATCCCTGCTGCAAGGTTTCTGTTGTCAGGAAAGCAGATTTTATTAGTCCTTTGTCCTTTGTCCTCAAATTAGACTTTTGTCCCTGTACTCCAGTGTTCCAAGGCTTATTCCAGTTTGCTCAGGTCTTTGTCCTTTGTCCTTGAGCTCTAATTTCCTGAGGTTTATCCTACTTTACTCTGGCCTTTATCCTTACCTGCCTATCATCTTTCTATCTCATGAGAATTTTTACTGCCAAGCAAAATTGTGCATTTATACATAACCACATTTATAAATCTCTAATGTTATTCACTCTAAATTTTAATCATTTCAAAGGTTTTCTCTATACCTGGACCACAAAGGGACTCTACTCAAGCTTTATTCTAATACTTACATGACTTTAAGATTCCTGATGCAGTTTAAGTTTATTTTTATGTGTACCATGAGTTAGGATTAGAATTTATTTTTCCCTGATACTAAGCAGGTGTAGCTTCTGTGCTCTATTTATTTATTTAGTTTGGTACCGGGGATTGAACTCACAACCTTGTGCTTGCCAGGGAGGCGCTGGCTGCTGAGCTGTATCCCTGACCCCCAGTACATTTATTACAAAAGTCCATCACTGCCCAAAATGATTAGAGATGCCATCTTTAGCATACACGGACTTCTATAGGTACTTGGATTTGCTTTTCATCTCTTCTATTCCATTGTCTGTATACCACATTTTTCATTTTATAAGCTTTGTAACCTATTTTAATTTGGTAAAGCGAACCCTCTTTATTTTTATTTGTTTGTTGTGGTGTTTTCCTGGACTTGCATATTTATTTTCTAATTGAACTTTAGTGAACTCTTGAACTCCGAAGAACTTTAGTTTGTATTTTACTGAGATAATGTTAATTGTATGTTAATTTAGGAGGTTAATATCTTTATGGTACGGGGTCACCTTATCCAAGAATACACTGCTTAAAAACACTTTTATTACAGAAAAAGCAAAGATTATTATAATATTAACTCATGAAACACACATTGACATGTCAAGTATTATCCTGGTAACTGGAAATTTGGTAGTGAGCAATATAACTTTAGATTTTTTACATAACACAGATAAATAAATCACATGTATGTTTTTGTTAAAGTTTAAATACACCATCAGAGTGACTGTGTCTTTTGGTCTGTTTTGTGTGTTAATTTGATGAAGGTTTGTATGCTTCTATTTAATGCTTACACTTCCCTGAAATACGCTCTTGGCATTGACAAAGCTTATTTTGAAAAGGACAGAGCTGGCCTCTCTGATTTTCTTGAGCTCTAGCAGAAGACTCAGCATCACAGGGACTAAGGGCATTGTAAGAGTGTCGTAATTACCAGTTTTACCAGCTAACAAAATGCCCTGGGTGAACTGAGCTATGTGCCTTGCCTGCATCTCCACTCCACTAGCCGAACTTTGATGGAGAAACACAGTCAGCAGAAAAGTCTGGCGTCACACTCTTTGGTCTTAGTCTCAAATAGACCCTCAGCCCTCTCTAGCCAAGCTATTATGTTTCTTTGATCAGCTTTTAGTCTCTATTCCTCAAAGACTACTTCAGACTCTTCACTCTCTTCAAACTTCCCTTATCATTGCTCTAGCTCTGAGCATGTTCCCTCCTCTTATTACTGGGAGAAAGCAGAGGTCAGAGTGTGGGAATTCCCTACACTTCCCCCAGCTAACTGTATGCAAGCACCCAAATTTCCACTGTGATCTCTTTGTTCTAGTCTGCTATAGTGAGGGTCATATTTTTCTTCTTTTCATCTAAGATCAAGTCCTCTACTTGCCATTGGGCCTTCTTATCTTTTCTCCCTTTTTCTCTTATTTCAAGCCCATGCTATGAAGTGTCTGTTCTTTTTTGTCTATCTTTGGCTTTCTCTCCCCTTGTTTTTGCAAAACTTGTAAACCTCCCAGGCCTTAGCATTCAAAGCAAAAAAACACCTTTTTTTTCTACTTATAGCTATCTTTTTTCTCTCTCCTTTACAGACTAATTTCTCAAGATTTTGGCTCTTTTTGGAGACGTGGAGACAAGTCCTGTGGGTAGTGTGTAGGCATTGAGAAGAAGGAGAGCTTGAATGAAACATGGGGAAAACTGCAGACCCCTAGTTGAATTTGGTTTTGTGGCCAGGCTTAATCCCAGGGTCCAACGGCCACAGCAGATGCCTAAGATATGATTGCTCATGTTTTGTTAACTGTGCATTATAAATAGTTTAGCCTTAGTGTAAATCTGAAATTGCTTTATTTGAAAATTTGAAATAATAATATTTACCTTAAAGCATGGTTTTGAAATTTTTAAAAAAATTTTTTTAAATTTTATTTTGAAGGGGGTAAAATTAAACACAACAAAACAGAACAGAACGGGACATAAGAAAGCATAAATTTCAAAGCTAGATAACCAGAGATCTTCACTATCTGTCATATTGTCTCTTGTTTTCTTCCAAATGGTTGTCCGTATCTTTGCATATAGGGAGTTCATACTAAATAACATAGCCAATCTTTTCACAAGATGTGTAGTTCACTGGCTCCCACTTGCTAAGCAGGGGGCAGGGGGAGGGGGGAAACAGGGGCCTATATGAGATGTCTGATTCTCAGCGCGTCGGCAGGCTCACAGCGGCCCCCCAGAGAGGGGAGGAGTTCCTTGCTCTCCCAGCACCCCGAGTCAACTGCATGGTGCAGGTCCCGAGGCGCCAGGGTCTCTCTCCCTCGGGCCACTGAAAGTCTACCACACTCTCAGCCTCTAAAGCCATGTGTCGTGGCAGGTGTCAAATGGTACCTATTATTTTTGCGACTGTAATTATGTCAAAAGGGCAGGCTTACTCCATCAAACTTGAAAACCTGTGTATTCAAAAGGCAAATAAATATGAAGTGATGCAATTATCTTTCGTCTCTAAGTTTGACTAGTGTTTCAACTATGGTGTTTATTCATTCATTTCTTCATTCATTTATAAAGAAACTTTTGTATATCCCTGGGGAGGCTGAGTCAGGAGGACAACAAGTTCAAGCCCAGTATGGGCCAGTATGAACTTTGAGTCACTTAAGTCACTCAGTGACTTAGAGCCTGTCTCAAAATTAAAAAATTTTAAAAGGGATGGAGATACAACTCAGTGAGAAAGCCCTGAGTGTAATCCTTAACACTACAAAATAAAAAATAAAAGTCACACAGAACTATGTATCAGAAACTTTGCTATGCGTTAGGGATACAAGAAGAAAACAGAGGCTTTGCTGTCAGTGACCTCACAGTCAGGATAGTCCAGGCATAAACAGGCCATTAGAATGCAGTGTGGTAAGTGCAGTGATTGATAGCATAGGGTATTGGGGGAGTTCAAAATAGGAAGCACACAGCTTGGTGTGAGACGCATCAGAGAAGTCTTTATTGTTGGGGTGAAACTGGAGCTGAGTCTTAAAAAGAGTAGGTGTTAGCAGTAGCAGCAGAATGGCACACAAAGGAAAGCTTTTGAAGTTCCTCTTCCTACATAGTTTAATTCAAAGGCACTGACTTTTTATGCTTTGTTTAGTTCAAAAAATTATAGCCTTGAAAAGTGACTGTATTTGAAATGCATTGACCTATTTGAATGATATGTAAGGGACCCTATGATAATACAAAGGCGAGGCAAATCTTTCTTCAGTGGGGGTGGAACATAGCAGCAGTTGCTATCGGGGGAGTGACACATTCTCTGGTGACTGGAAGCCTATAGAGGGCTGCTGCTGATGAGGAAGTTGTCTAAGTGGTGCCACCATGACCCAGGATTTTGATCCTTAGTTCCGATATGCAGGAAGTTGACTGTCAGCTAATAAGTATTACTAATCTCTTAGGGACTTGTTCAGTTTAAAAACAAGGACACAACTATGTAAAAAGCTTCCATGTATGCCCTTAGAAAATTCATGTGAACTGAAATTTTCATGTTGTCATGATTGATATACAGTAGTTGGTGCTATAGGCTTAATAGTACCTAGAGATCTGAAATTAGAACCATTAACAGGCGTGAGTAACTCTCTGGTTCAGAGGAGAAATTGGGCAACTCTTGTGAGTATCTGAAATCTCTATGTGATTGGAGAGCTTTCAAAGTTCTTATTGTCACGGTTATTGAAAGATGAGATTCAAAATCAAGGGTATGTGTTAGGTTGAAAGGCATCTAATGAGAAAACTTTTTTTGGAATAGACAAATGATACAGACTGAGGCAGCCAAGGGGAGAAAGAAATTAATGTAACTGTCGAGAGAGACTGAGACGGTAAATAGCTCTGAAACTTTGCAAGCCAAATTGTATCAATATAAATGGAAAATATTGTGCATATTATTAATTTGCATAAAATAATTACATATATACACATAAAAAAAGGTATGGAAGCTTATATAAAATATCAATAGTGGTTTTCCTAAGGAGCAAGGCATTCCTTATTTATCTTATTTTTGCAGCACAGGAATTTGAATTCAGGGCCTGTGCATGCTAGGCAGGTGTTCTACCACTAAACTATGCCCTAGCCCTCCTTTTAAATTTTATTTTTGTTTTATGTGTGATGTCAAAATTTGTATAATAAAGATGTGCCACTTATATAGTAATAAAGATGTACTACTTAGGTAGTAAAGAAATATAAAGGTAGAGAATATTAACATAAAAGGAAAAATGGATGTTTTCCGCATTCACTAGAATAACTTAATAATACAGTTTACATGAGGTTGGCATGAGCAAGTTAAGACTGTGGAACATAGCTGACAGGGGAACTGTTTAAAGGATTATAGGAAGCCTTGTGGTGCTGTACAAAAAACAATCTATTTGTAGTTGAGACCAAAAATAAGAGACTATTTTTTATATTGTTCATGCAAGGTTTCCATCTTTTGGCAGTATGCCTCAATTTTTTAAAAACTATGTCTTCTTTAGATGTGTTCAGCATTCCTTTTATTATGCTTATCATTTCTTCTTTTTCCTGGGAGATTATTTCTGATCTGAGTCACTTTATAGCTTCATGGAGTTGCTTCTTTATTTCAGTTGCTATCACCGGAAGTTTCAGGGGGTATGGCTTACACTTTCTTCTATGTCCATGTCTCCTAGGCTTGTCTGGGATGGGCTGGAGGATTGAGATTGCGTTTTGGTCTTTTGTTTTGTCATTTTCCTGTATCCCCGGGTCCCTAGTGGCACTCAAAGGCTCCCCAGATGGAGGGGTGTGTGCACTAGGTGGACCTTCAGCACTTCCTAGGTGGCTCACTGAAGCTCCTTGGCTGCTTGAGGTTGCTGGCAGGGCCTTACCAGGTTCTGAGTGGAGTAGTAAGGTTAAATGGTATGTGGAGCACACTGGGTGGGCCTTCAGCTCATGCCATGTGGCACACCAAAGCTCCCTGGCTTCTTAGGGTCTCTGGGTGGGGCCCTACCAGGTTCTGAGCAAAGACTTACAGCTGCACAGCTGGCTAGAGTTTGCCACCATGCCCAGCAGAGGCTTCAGTTCATACTGGGCAGCTCCCAGCTGCCTGGAGGTCACTGGGTAGGGCCCAGCCAGGACCCCAAGAGGCTATTCTTTAATAAAAGAGTTTTAAATGCCCCTTCTGCTTTAAATGCCACAGCCAGTACTAAAAATATTTATCTCTGTTTGGATCGAAAGTCTGCGCAGACGTGCATCTCGGTGCGACTCTTTGGGGCTGGTAGGCCCGCCCTTCATCCGCAGGGAACTGCCTGGAGATCAGCATCTGGGCCAGGTCTGTTTGGGCCCGTAGTCCCGCCCTTCACCCCCAGGAAGTCTCCCAGAAAGCAGCATCGCGGACTATCTCTTTGGGACCCGAAACTCTCGGACCTGCAGAGTGGCCCGGGCTGTTTGGATTGGGAATATTGTGGAGACTGGCATCTTGGCCAGGGCTGTTTGGGACCGGGAACTTTTCAGAAACCAACATTCTGGTCTGACTCTTTGGGACCTGTAGGCCCTTCACTCGCAGGGAACCTCCTGGAGACCTGCCTGGGACAAGGCACGGAGGCCTGGCCTGCCTGACATTCCACAGGCTCCGGGGTGGCCACACCCAGCATTCGCCTTACAACTTAGGGAGCCAAGAGCCCACAGAGGGGAGTTACAACACTGTAAGGAAGCCAAGAGCCTGTGGGGGAGCCACTGCCCCTCCAGGAACTGAGGGTGTAACAGGTAATTTGCCATATAAGCAGAGAAAGCTTTGGAACACTGCTCAAAGTAAGGAAATATAGAAAAATGACAAAAGGAAAGACCAAAAGGCAGGCTCAAAGCCCCAGCCCTCCCCAAGAAAACTTAGAAGCTGTGTACATAGAAGAAAAAAGAAGCCATACACCTGAAATGTCCGAAATGATATCAAATGAAATAAATATGCAAATAGGGAAAGCTATGGAGAAATTCAAACCAGAAATACTTGCCCAGGTAAAAGAAGAATTGATAAAAACAGTGAAAGAAATAGTGAATGCATCTAGTGAAAACACAGCTAAAAAATTAGAGGAACAAAGCAAACAGATAGAATCCCTCAAAGAACAATATAAGAAACAAA
>PVJX010000280.1:254686-301954 GCA_004027295.1 Dolichotis patagonum | reverse complement strand
TCACTAGATGCGTTCACTATTTCTTTCACTGTTTTTATCAATTCTTCTTTTACCTGGGCAAGTATTTCTGATTTGAATTTCTCCATAGCTTTCCCTATTTGCATATTTATTTCATTTGATATCATTTCAGACACTTCAGGTGTATGGCTTCTTTTTTCTTCTATGTACATGGCTTCTAAGCTTTCTTGGGGAGGGCTAGGGCTTTGAGCCTGCCTTTTGGTCTTTCCTTTTGTCATTTTTCTATATTTCCTTACTTCGAGCGGTGTTCCAAAGCTTTCTCTGCATGTGTGGTGAATTACCTCTTACACCCTCAGTTCCTGGAGGGGCAGTGGCTCCCCCATAGGCTCTTGACCTCCTCACAGGGTCCTAACTCCCCTCTGTGGGCTCCTGGCTCCCTAATTTGTAAGGCGAATGCTGGGTGTGGTTACCCCAGAGCCTGTGGAATATCAGGCAGGCCAGGCCACCATGCTTTGCCCCAGGCAGGTCTCCAGGAGGTTCCCTGTGAGTGAAGGTGGGCCTACAGGTCCCAAAGAGTCAGGCAAGAATGTTGGTTTCTGAAAAGTTCCTGGTCCCAAACAGACTGGGCCAAGATGCCAGTCTCCACAATATTCCCAATCCAAACAGCCCGGGCCACTCTGCGGGTCCCAGAGGTTCGGGTCCCAAAGAGACAAGCCGCGATGCTGCTTTCTGGGAGACTTCCTGGGGGTGAAGGGTGCGGCTATGGGTCCAAACAGACCTTGCCCAGATGCCGGTCTCCAGTCAGTTCCCTGTGGATGAAGGGCAGGCCTACCAGTCCCAAACAGTTGCTCTGAGATGGAGGTCTGCGCAGACTTTCAATCCAAACAGCCCGGGCCACTCTGCAGGTCCGAGAGGTTTGGGTCCCAAACAGACAGGCCGCGATGCTGCTTTCTGGGACACTTTCTAGCACATCAACTCTTACAAGAGTAGGGAGAAAAGGTAACGGTGCATTCCATAAATCCCTTTACATTTAGGCTTGACACTCAATGGACTTGGAACCTAGCCAAATGAAGCCCAGAATTTCGAACAACCCACGCTGGATGCCAATCGCCTCCAGCCCGGTGCATCCTGGGAGTCTACTCCTTTGTTCTTAAATGTATGATGATTTGGGAGATAATTTCTATGGTCACTATTTATTAACCTCTGCTGTCAAAATCCAGTGAGTCAGTCTAAGTCACAGAGATGCTCATAGTTTATAGGGGATGCTAGGAAATTATCTGTCTTATTACCTGATACTTAGTATAATGTTTTTTTCCACTATTTTAACTAACAATGTGTCTGACACCAAATATGTGTTTTGTTCCACACCAACTACCAGCTCTTTAAATCTCTGACATCAACTGGGAATCCTACATTTCATTTGATTTCTGGTAGTACTAAGAATTATCAAAGACTGCACAAATTAAGGAGTCAACTTCCAATATTGGACCTGCTTTAGAGGACAGTTTGAAGTCTTAGGTTGCTACCTACACTTCTGTCCAACATGTTAATTGTGGACCTCTATGACACCTTCCCCAGTTTCAGTAATTGGCTGGAATTATTCACAGAGCTTGGAAAAACAGTTTATGCTTTACTGGTGATTTATTAGCAAGAATTTAACTCAGGAATAACCAGACGGAAGAAATAAGAAAAGACATGAGTAGAGGCACTCAGAGCTTCATACCTCTTCAAGTGTATTTTGATGTGTTCACCACCTTGGAAGCTTGCTGAGCTCTATTATTTAAGGTTTCAAAAATAGAAATTTCATAAATAGGGCATGATTGGTTAAATCACTGATTATCTGAGATTAACCTAATGTCCAGTCCCTCTCTCTTCTCATAGTGATGGAACTGAAAGTTCTATCTTTTTACAGCTGTCCTGACCTCATGGTTGTTTCTTCTGATTACAACTTTGGTGAAACTATCTAGGACCCATGGAGAGAATTCCTCCTTTTTAGCATAAATTTAAATATAGCAAAGGGGTTTGTTGTGAATAAGAAGAGAACAAAAAATTCTCCTGTCATCTCTATTACTCAGAAAATTCTGTTTCTTTAAACTAGAAATTCTGTGCAAGAACCTGCGATAAAGATCAAAACTGTATCTCTTATTACTACATGTCTATTTTGCTTGGATCTTCCTGTCTTCACCACAATTCTCTTGGTCATGCAGTATAATTTTTCATGAAGTTCACCTGAGAGCTAAGTTAATGGGTCCCTTGTATTCTACAAAATCATTTGCCTCTCTTTTGTTACTTTTTCTGTTGTTGAGACAAAATATTCCTCACCCAAAGTTAAAGGAGGAAACATTTATTGTAGCTCATGGTTTGTAGCTGTTCATAGTTGGCTGACTCAAGACAAAGTGGTATGGCAGAGGGACATTGCAGAACAGGCAGGCAGAAGGCAGCAACCAGCAAGCAGAAAGCAACAAACAGTGACAATGGGACAGCAGCAGCCTTCTTTTTGTCCCTTACATCCTATCTAGGCTATCTAGACACAAGTCATAACAACTTCCATCTTCAACAGTTGGTGGTACCCTTGTTTGAATTAGGGTTTCTTGGCTGTTGCTTTAACATAAAGTGAGGTGAAACAGATGAAGAGCAAATTATAAAGGTAGTTCATACACTCAGAGGAAATACTGAGCCACCAGTCTCAGAAAATAAAGGGACCAGAGTAGTTACTGTCATCTTTGGCTTATGTATATTTGTAAATTTTAAATTGTTTTCTGGGGAGTGAGGTATTAAACATAACAACAGGCATAATATATCAAGCATTAATTGCTCCTTCACTAGAATTAACATATTGCTATATTTGCTTCTGATATTTTCAGTTTTATAGTTTTTAGGGCCAGGGTTATAGCTCAGAAGTCCTACACTTGCCTGGCAATAGTGAGGTCATGAGTTCAGTCCCTAGTACCAAAAAGAAAAAAAAAATCATAGTTATTTTATTCTTTTATTCTTTATTATTTTTTGCTCTATTGTTTTGTCTTGCTAAATAAATAAAATAAAACAGGCATAACTTCTCAGCTAACTGGCCTGTTTGTCTCCTCCCAGCCCAGAGGAGAACACCAAGTTCACGCATCCTTTCTGACTTTCTGATTTATGTGTATCCTTAGGACTAAGATAATCCCTGGCTTGGCTCTGCTCTCACCACAACTCACTCCCCAAGAGCTGTATCCTTAGGAATATTTGATTTGTATTACTTGTGTCACATTTCCACTCGCAAGGGGCCACTATGATTTTAATGGGCTTTGAAAAATTTTGCCTCCATGGACCACTTCAAAAAAATTGAAAATGACATTTTATGATTGGATTAGTATAAAGATGAGTAGGATCTGGAGTGGATATGTATTTTTTCTCTGTATTTTCATTGAAGTCAAAACTTTTGCACAGGTACCTGAAAGTATTATGGATGGTAGCATGGCCAGAAGTTGGACATGTGCTACTCTTGGGAACATGCAGGGAAGAGGCAAGATCCATGATTACATTACCAATGGAATCACATAAAAGGGAGCTTTCTTGACACATGTTTTTACTTTTTGGTAGTAGGAGGGATTGAACTCAGGGCTTTGTATATACTAGGCAAGCACCTTACCACTGAGCCACGTCCCCAATCTTTTCCTGACATAGTGACATGAGCAGGTAAAATCAGGAGATTTCCACTGAAAATCTGGGTTACGCAGCAGCAATAGTCCGTGATTCAGCTGCAGATACAGCTGTGCTTTGTCAGAGGCCCAAGCTTTTCCTCTAAAATTCCTCTGTCTCTCCCTGAGCAGCTTCCAGTTTGAGTCAGTTTCTGAAGGGGCTTCCCTTTCCACCTGAGACTCTTGAATATCCTTGCCCATGTGAGATTACTTCAAGGGTTTGTCCCTGGGGCTCCAACTGCAGAATTTTCTCTTTGCTCCTTAAGTGAGTCTCTTCACTTGTTCATTCAAGAAACGAGGACTACTAGGTGCTGTTTTCTAGACTCCTTGTTTGTTCTTTTAGAGTTTAGAGTTGCATGAGGCCATGCCCATACTCTGAACAACATTGTTGTCTCAAGCAGAAGCAGACGTTTTGTTGGTGTGCATGCAGTATGGTGTAATGAGGACCGGGACACTGGCGACCAATTGGAAGTCATTCCTACTTCCTCCCTATCATGAGGAAGACATTCTCCACCTTCCGGGTCCTTCTGGAAAGCCCTGTGTCAACTCATCTGCAGTAGGCAATTTCCCTGTGACTTAACCTATATTGTTTGACTTCTTGTTCATCAAACAATAAATCATATCTCATCAATTCTATGGTGCACATATTTTAAAAGTCATTTAATGTATCTAAAATAAGCTATGATTGATTGCCTATTACAAACACTGTTGGCCTGGTGGCAGTTATGACATATTTGGTATTGCTTGGACATGTATGAATTTCTTCTGACAAATCTTCATTGATAATTTCTGATAAGACCAAGAGAATGTCTGCAAGTGGAGTGGAGTGTGTGTGGGGGAGGGTCAACAATTTGTAAGAATATCCTAGAAACTATAGCTCTTAAGCAATAATACTGCACATAACTTTTTATGTAGCTGAAAGTGATAAAAATAAATCTAAAGGAGCTTTTTATTAATTAGAAAATAAAATTTCTAAGGCATAAGGAAATAGTGTCATAATTTAATTTGTAGCACTTGTTTTTCTTTCTTAGTGCATCAAATAACGATGTCTTTAATCAATGGTGACTGAAATTTGATACAATAAGTTTTATCTATTAGCCTCACAGGGGCTCTCTGAGGATAGAGACTTACTGTATTTTTGACACATGACACAGTGTTGGCCTGTAACAGATCCTCAAATATATGTGCTGATTGTCAGGTATTACTAGTGAAAATAACACATACACATAATGAGAATGAGGGTAACAATCAACAGTTAATAGATCTAGATTATTTTCCTATTTCCTGTGTTATGAATTTAATGACAATATCACATGACATTTTCTTTAGAGCAGGGATTTACTATTTTTTTTTTCCTGTGAAGGGCTAGATAGTAAACATTCTAGACTTTGAAGGCTCTATAGTTTTTTACACCACTACTCAACTCTCATTTTACTAGGAAAATAGCTGTAGATGATTGGCAAACTGATACATATGGCTGTGTTCCGACAAAACTTGATATATAACTAGATACCTGTCAACAGATGAATGAACAAAGAAAATGTGGTAGGTTTCTCTGACATGAGAAACCCAAATATAAATTTTTTGAAGAATAAAATAAAAGAGAGATGAAAGAATCAGGAGGCAGACATTTTTGAGATAAGAAAGAGAATCTGAGGAAGAGTGAGGAAGGACATTAAGGAGGAGTAAACAGGTGGTATTGATCAAGATAAGATGTACACACATACCAACTTGCTAAAACAAATTTATCTACTATGCAGCATAAACATACATTAATAATAATAATAGTAGTAATTTTTAAAAATCCAGCCAGTGGCAAGGTTTGACCATGGATCTTGTACATTATCATGGGTATGCCACCTTCTTTAAAGCAGTGGTTTTGAGACTTGAATATGTATAGTAATGACGCAGTGAATTTATAAAATTTTGGCTTTCTGAGCCCACTTCCAGATGACTCTAATAAAGATGGTGAGACAATTATTAAGAAAAACTTCCATACAGGCTTTAAAAATTAGGTATTCTTGGAAGGTATCTGCAGTTCTTCTAGAAATCATCCCTAGAGTATGAGACAAGAGCCGGGACTAGCAAAGTTCAGTTTCTCTTATATCTTGTTTATGATTTTCCTTTTATATTTATGATGTCTGGGGACAGTCATACTAGGACTTAAATTAAATTTGAGAACCAGATAATTTTTTAAAAAACAGATATCCCGTTGACTATCCAGAGAAAAAAGGAAAAATGCTCAAAAATTGAAATCACACACCTTCAGTTCTATGGTCAAGAGGAGATTCCTCCCTCCAGTGGGCAAAAGGAGTCCCAGTAGCCATGACTGGGAACAGGCTGGGCTTTTCCCTGAGAATAAACTGCTTTGGTACTATCAGACATGGATGCCTGTGTCTAATGTGACCTCCATATGTATACAGGTAAGCAGACTCAATCAGGGATTCAAAGAAATAATGTACTGTCTCCCCCATGAACATTTTGGTATGGCCCTCTTCACTGGGTGACTTTTTCTTTTTAGAGAATGATATCCTTTTGTATTTGAATTTGTAAAAACTTGTTTGAGACAAGTTAATAATTTTAAATCTCCCTGTGAAATTTTAATGTGGTTAATTGTATTTAAATATCTTTCGCCAGAGGATAAGAAGCCCTTCGGTTCGATCTCATGATCAGAATGATAGAGGGAGTGAAGAATTATTTGATGATATTATAATAAAATTTACCTGCAGGATCCAGGGGTAAGACTGTCTATATACTTACTTAGTGAGCTCTTTGAGAAGCCCTCTGGAAAGGGTACTTTCTAAAATTGCCCATATTTCTGTAGGTGAAGATGAGATGCTCTATGTGTTTAAGCACCTACCCAAGGTCATATTTCATAAATATCGGACCATGATTTAAGCTCAGGCACTATCACTCTTGACCCTGAACTCTTTATACCTTCTTGCTGAGTCATTTCCCTGGGATAACATAGTAAGTGGACATGTCAGAAGTGGCCAGGAAGAGAAAAATAGAACTTCTGATCCTTTTTAAACTAAAACCTGTGGTTAGTGTTGGATGACGTTTTCACTGATGATGATCATCAAACTGACATTTATTTTCTTAGGAGATATTTCTGGGAGTTTTGTAAATGGACCAAAGGTAGAAATAAGGTTGGACAACACTGGTGTGGGTAGAACTAAACCCTATTACAAAGGATGGGACCTAAAGGGACCTGGTGAACTGAGACCTCACTAGCGCTGCTTCATAATTGAAGAGTACCCATCAAAGGTTGTTATTAGGTACATCCCTGGGAACCCACCATTCTCCACAGTGTCCTACCCTTACAACATTTACATCTTCATTACTGCTATACTTTCTATCATAAGTGCCTGGTAAAACTCTAGCCCTGGTTAAATATAATTTTCTCCTTCCACTGTACCAGTGTCCCAAATGAAGGAAAACAAATCATGCTGATAGATCTGACTTTAAATTTGTGCTCTCTAATGTCACATGAATCCTTAATTCTACCTAGAAATTCTACTGCAACAAACTGGTTCATTCATGCTCTCCCATTCTCAAGGTGTTATCCCAGTGGAATGACTCATCAAGTTCTTCTAAAGAATCTCTTTAAAAGAATTGTTTAAAATTATTGTCTTTAATTTGCTTCCTTTGAAACCTTCCACATTCTTCCCCAGTTATAGGGAAAATCATGTTAAGCTTATGTTAAGGTCTTCTGTGATCTTTATGTTGCTAAATCTAAGCATAACTCTTAGTTGTCCCATTTCCTCACTGTTCACAGCATTTGAAGCATAGTAGCTCAATCCGTCTGCTTATACTTGGCTTGAGAACTCCACACTTGGCAGGTTTCATTCCTGTGCCACTGGTTGAACCTTTTAGTATTTTTGAGTCATTTTCTCTTTTAAAAATCTGCAATTGTTACAGTGCATCAGCACTTCATCTACAAAAGTCTTCTCTATCTTTTCTCCAATCTTAGGTGATCCCCAAGGTAAGGTAATGATTCTGCTATCATTGATTTAGAACTGTACTCCCCAACATTCCTGATCCAAGAATTGCCTCATATGCTTGTTAAAATGCATCCTTTTGGCTCGCACCCTTCACTCACTGAATTAGAGGCTGCTGGAGAATAGCCATTGACTTTATCTGTAATAAGTACTGCATGTGATTCATGTCCTTAGGAATGTTTATAAAACAGTGTTTTCCACTTCTCTGGATTTACTCAGAAACTGGATTTGAGGACATGACAAATTTCTCCTGGAGAAGACAGGCACTAAGATGAAGAAATCTGGCATTAGAATGAAGAAAATATTTCTTCTGGTAGCAACAAAGAAGGGGTGGACTGGATATATACATATTCAGTGTTCCTAAAGACAGCAAGTGTGTGGCATCCATTTATTCAATTATTGTTCAATTAGAATCTCAGGCATGACATATCATATGCTAGAATGAAAAGCAAAAAATGATATGAAATGCTAGCAAGGCTGTGGGAAGCAACTGCTGTCCTGTGTATTGCCAGAAGAAATGCAAATTGTACAGTTACAATGGCTAATTTCTTAAAAATTTACATACTTGCCATGATACTCAGGAACTCTATTATTAAGGAAGTAGTGAAAGCATAATGACACCAAAACCTATATGTGAATAATTATAGAAGCTTTTTTAATCATCATACTGAATTGGAAACATCCCATGGGGGAAAGAGTAAACAAGATGTGTTAAATGTACACAATAAAACTGTTCAGCAATAAAAAGGAATGACCAACAGATCTTTGCAATAACACAAATGAATCTCAAACACATTCTGAAAAGTGAAAGAAACCAGACATGAAAGGTGATGCACTATTTGATTCTATTTAGATAGTGATCCGGTAAGAGAAAAATGAGAGGAACAAGAATAGGGCAGTGGTTGCCAGGAGCTTGGAGTAGTTATCTCTAAGAATGCATGAGGGAATTTGGGAGGAGGTAATGGACTGGTAATACATCTTGAGTATGGTATTGCTTGTTATAAAACTATGTATTTGTCAAATTTTATATAATTACACTCTAAAATGAGGTATTTTCCTGTATATAAATTATATCTTATTAAGTTTAACTATATGGGGGACTCAGGCAGCAGCTGGACTGTGAGATGAAGGACTGTATCCTGAGCTGTAATAGGAAGGTCTTTAGTTGAAAGACATATGGCTGAATAAGGGAAAAGGGACAAAAGATGACCTCATTTTGTATAGTGGACCCAGTTTTATCTAGTCATGTTTTATCCCTACATTATGTTTTATCCCTACATTATGAAATCTACATTATGAAATCTCAGGCCTGTGAAAGTAAGGCCTAGTCAAGGCTAATAAGGAAATATAAAATGCTAAGTCAACTGAGGATTGATATGAGAAAGTCTAGCTAAAGCAGTTTAGGGGAAGACTTTGCTTAGACCTCAATACTAAGAAAGGACCTATGTGACCAACTCTTTCTAGTATGTGATCCAAGCAGTTTCCCTAGGATAAGGAATAGGGTTTCTTCAGTGATTCATGCAAAGGAGTGATTTACACAGATGCTCTCCTTGTTGGGGTGATATTTCTATAGGCCAACAAAGCATGACCATTTCTAAATAGGAAAATGTCTTCTGATAATAAACTGTCTCCTGTATATACCACTCAATGAACTTGCTTCATCTCAGTCAGTTAAGTATTCCCAATTTTCCCCTCCCCAGTATCTGAGAGGGATCTGTTTTCTCTCTATTCCATGTGTATAAAAGTGCTTTGGAGGCTGAGAGTAGTGTATTAGTGGGATTAGATGTTGGTGTCCGTATAATTCAAGTTCCCAATTGGCTTCCCCATTACTGAAGGGCCTCAGGCAAAGCCTCTAACCTCAGTTTCCCCCAAATGCAAATTAATGAGAAGAGTCTTTATTTATTTATGATGGGCTCTGTTACTCATATGAGAGATGTTCCAATGTAAGTATTATTGCAAGGTCCAATTTACTGTCCAGAAAGAAGCAATCCTGATAGAAATCTTTCATTTAATTAAAATTGATTTTAAAATTGCCTGATCAATAGTGAGTTAAAAATTCATCCAGGCTTAGTGGGAGGGGAGAGGCCTCTAAGAAGTCCTAAGTACGGTGATTTTTGGCTCTGAAGTTGGGCTGGACCTTGCTGGCCCTGCATAGCAGCCCAAAACCTGATGGTTTCCCCTGTGGTCCAGATGACCAAGCCTTTTCAGAGAGAGATGAAACACAGAAAATCTTACTCTGATTTCTTGCATTTTGGGCAGAAAATCTTTAAAAATGTTACTGGCCTTGCCATTTAAATTTAAATCATTGAATCAACTAAGAGCCAATAAATATATTTTCTTATTCACATTCAGGGAGTTGTTGACACATTTCCTTAAATGCTACTCCCACCCAGGTGCATGGAGGGCCTTTTCAGTACATGCATTCATGGTGGCTAGAAAAGATAGAGCCGTCTTCCCACCCTCCTGAATCCCCCCTCCCACAGGCAATCATTCGCTCAATTTTATAAGCTGGACCTCTTCATCTTTGGCTCCTTTCTATGCCTATCAGCCATATTCTGGGTCAAGTTACCTTCACCTCTTACCTAGAACATTTAATCATCATCTTATTGGTTTCCTTGGTTTTAGTTGCCTGTTTAATCCATTCTCCATGTTCTTACATGAGAAATCTCCTTAAAACACAGATTATATTGGGTTACTGTTGATCGCAAATTTTTGGTGGTCATATTTAAATACAGAATTTAATCCAAATGCCTCAGTGGGCATTCTGTGACACTCTGAATCCTACTCTTTGTCAAGACTTGAAGGATAAGGAGGATGACCTGTAAGATATGAGAGAAACATGAGAGGACATCAAATTGAAGGAACCAATTTAGAAGATACTTTGGCAAATTCTAGGAAACTCACTTACAACACTTACACACTTACAACATAAGGAGATAGTTTTGGGAAAAATGTTAGGAGGTGAAGGTGAAATGTCAGTACTAGGTCATGTGTGGCTTTGTGGTCAGGATGGAGTTTGAACCATATTTCAAATGTATTAGTTTCTTAGGGCTATCATAAGAAAATACCACATGCCAGTGCTTAAAACAGAGGGAATTTGCTGTCTCACAGTTCCAGAGGCTGGAACCCTGAAATCAAGGTGTGGGCAGAGCTTTTTTTAAGGAAAGGTTTTTCCTTGTCCTCTTACAGTTTCTAGTGTCCCACAGAAGCTTTTGGTTTGTTACTACATGACCCCAACCCTTATGTTCATCTTCACACACTGTCTTCCCTGAGTGTTTGTGTCTGTATTCAAATTGCCCTCCTGTTAAAGGACACCCATCCTTTGGCCCTAGACCCAACTCACTGACTTCATCTCAATTTGATTAAATCTGCAAGTAACCTGTTTCCAAACAAAATGATACAACATTCACAGGTATTGAGAGAGTCAGGACTCAAGATATACACATTTCTTCAAGTGATCTGGGAGACTTTTCAGGTGTTTAGGGAGTTGGACAGCATGGTTTGCTTTATTTAAAAGGATATTCTCTTTTGCTCTGTTTAGTGAAAAATGGAGTGAAGGGGGCATATGGAACACAGGGACTAATCTCCCAGGTGTCAGATGATGTTGGCATCTGGGCTGGTATATGCAGATGCATACAGATGTGTTTTGACATAGAACAGACAGGCTTAGCCATCCACATAATAAAGGCAATTTATGTTCTACAGCCTTCATTATGCTTTGTGAATCTTTTTTTTGTACTCCCATGTCCTTTGGTTTATACTTTTATTTGGCCTATGTTCAGTATTACTTTGTTTTAAATTATACACAGAGCAAGACTATCATGAGTGGAGATACATATTTTGTAGCAAGGTTTCTGGCTAAAAAAGAATGACTAATGGGCTTATAAGTGGGATTCAAGAAAATGATTTGGATTTCGCAGAGATTGACTTCCTAGGCAAGGCCCAGGGATCATATCTAAGTATTGCTGAAAGTGTAGGAGAGAGAAGCTGCAGACTGAAGAATTAGAGAAGTTAAAGGTCCATAGATATCAAAACACGAGCCTAAAGATTTGGTACTTGGCACAATATTATCTAGAGGAGCCTTTGGCCTAGCTGTAGAATGAATATTTGTGTCCTAAATTCATATGAAAGCTAATTTCCAACTTGATAGGTTGGTATCTTAAAACCTAATTTCTAATTTGGTTTCATTCAGATGTTGAAACCTAACTTCCAGTTTGATGGTATTAGGAAGTAGTTTTTGAGAGGTTTTTGGGTCTTGAATGTGGGTCTTCCTGAATGGCAGTGTTGAGTATATGATAGAGACCCCTGAGAATTCATTTGTGCCTTCCTCCATGTGAGGACACTATGAGAACAGGCCATCTATAAACCAGAAGGTGAACTCTTACCAGACACTTGTGTTTTATATTGGACTTCTGAGCCCCTAGAGTTGTGAGAAATGCATCTGTGTTGTTTTCAAGCTCCTTGATCTACATTTTGTTTAGTAGTCAAATGACAATCTACTTCTAGTATAGACTGACTGTGAGACATATAAAACTTTAAAGATGCATTGGTGTCACATTTATTTGTGGCTTTGGAGCCATCAAGTGAAGGTAAATGTTTAATAGCTCCCAGATCTCTTAGAGTGGACAGAGGAGAGAGTTTGTGGTAAGACATTACCTTCATGCTCAACCATGAAATCTTGATTTGGAATTTTCGCAGAAGAGTGAGAGAACTCTGCCATGAGATCATGTAGCAACTCTGTGGATTGCCAGAGAAGATCTTAGAGAGTTTGGTTAGTGCGTGTTTGCCATTTTCCATATCTAATGGAAGACCTCTCTCTTGTGTTAAAAGAACTGTATTCTTCACTGTATTATGAGACTTCAAAGAAGGATAGTTTATCTCTGACCGTAGAGCTACAAAGGACAAATACACACTGCTCTTGCATCTTTTGAAGTTAGGCCATGGGTGAATAGGCTCAGCCATCAGATGTGCTGCTTTAGGACTCTGAATTGAGAGCTGTTGAAGCAGTGACAGTGGAGAAATTGCTTTGGGATGGACGGATATTTGAATGTGGAATAAGATAGAAAATCTATTGGAAGTTTCAGGGTTTGAAGTTTTGAAGACAGGACCAAATTTCACAGAAAAAAAAAAAAACAATGGGAGTTGAATGTAAGGGTTATTAAATCACTAGGAAAGCCTGAGGGTAGCATCAGGACTTTATAATGAATTAATTGTGTTGAGACATAGTTATAACATTCTTCAGTAATAGTAATTGGCCAGAACCTGAGTCCAAGTGTGGTCAATGAGTTTTGGTAAGAGGGTTAATGTAGAAGTACTGGCAGGTAAGGAATAACTGAAGTGTTCTTGATATGGCTCACCATAATACTCTCGGACTTCTGTGGAGTAGATAGAGGATGAGAAAATTTAGTTGAGCTTAATGTTATAAGAACAAGAAATTATGTAGGGTCAGCAGAGGAGAAATGAGAAAAGGTAGCATGGAAGAGTTATTTGCAGAAGGAGAGAATGAGTTTTCAAAATATTCTATCAAAGATGGAGCAGTTCTTCATGTGTCATTAGAGGAAAAAAAGATTTTCGTAGTCTCTGTAATCAAATTTCCAACAAACTCACAAGCAGGACAGAGTTGGTGGTGGGAAACGTTAAGAATTAGAATTAATCTGATTTTAGTCCTTCCTCATGTCTACCAATTTCCAGTGCCCCATATGTGTGAGGGGAGAACATGCAGGTTTGCCTTCTACCAAATGGGAACAGACTTTAAGGTGCAGGTCTCATCCTCAGTCTCATTAGATAAGGAGGTCATAAGTTAGTTTGTGAGTAGGGTCTCCAGAAATTCAGAAAGCAGAACAATTCTGATAAGGGCTCTGCCACAAGGCTGATATTTTGGTTAAACAACTGACCCACTCTTGGCTTTGTCTTCCTACGTTTGAAAAGAGGCAATGAAAGTTGGCCTAGAGAAAATGGAGAGCTCATTGGCAGCCACGGAAGCTGGCAGCCCTTTATGAGGCTGCTTGACTGAGTGAGGTGTAACATACTGAAATGTGTGTGTGTGTGAACAGGGAGGATTGTCACTGTGCACAGGGACAACCAAGAGGTTAGCATTTGGGTGGGAAGAACTGTCGTGGAACCAGCAAATGTCAGCGCAAGGTCTTGTCCAGTGCTCACCAGTTGTGTGACATCAGGCTGATCACTAAGCTTTCTGAGCCTCTCTATTTATGGTAGATGAGTTAAGGGACTTGTCTCCATTTATCTGGATGGTAACTCTGGCAGTACAAATGCTAACTTGTGTCTTCCTGAGTCGTGATTCATTCATGGAAAAATATTTATTGAGCAAGTCACTGGCCAGATACAGGGAGCATTTACTGTATTGAGCCATCAAGGAACAAAGAGCTTAAACTATGATGAGTGTGGTGAGTACTATGGAGAAGCTGGGGTATATACTGGAGACATATGGAAGGGAGAAAAGCAAATGGGGATTTAAAAAATGGTAAAATTAATCATAGTATAAAATCTATTGTTATATCTATTATTATCAAACTTGAAGAAACATTTATGCATAAACATTAATTATAGAATTATTCATTATAGTAGGAAATTGGATTCAATTTAAGTGCTCAACCATAGGGGACTAGTTAAATAAATTATGTGAAATTGTTATGGTATATAATACTTGCTTAAAATAATGCTTGTTATGCTCTTGATATTATAGGGAAAACATACAGTAAATGTGGAAGAAATACAGAATATGAGACTATTTTCACAGTAGGGGAGAGTATATATATTATTCTAATAT
The DNA here is from genome assembly GCA_004027295.1 of Dolichotis patagonum. Taxonomy (NCBI): domain Eukaryota; kingdom Metazoa; phylum Chordata; class Mammalia; order Rodentia; family Caviidae; genus Dolichotis; species Dolichotis patagonum. The sequence continues at coordinate 287,531 of PVJX010000280.1, read as the reverse complement.
CTAATACAAATGAGAGAAGTGTTATTTCTGAGAGATGATAGAAATTAGAGATATTTTTCTTATTCTGTTTATTATTTTATCTTTCCTAATTCTTTAGTAAACTGAAGAAGGAAATAAGTAAAACAACCTGAAGCATTCATGCATTTCTTACATACCTGCTCTAATGTCATGAAAATCTTCATAACATTGAAGAATAAACAGGAAATCATAAAGCATGCCCAGAAGTTACCTAGAAGGATCCTGTAGTCTTGTTGAAACACCAAAATAAACATATACAGCCACAGAAAATAAAACAATGCTAAAAGATTGTCAATTCATTGAGTGTCTAGCCTTTGATATTTTTTGGAAACTTGTTGGGTACTTTTCTGAGCTGGACACAAAGAGAGATGGATGGTAACACCTTGTCCACTGGGCACATTCATTCAATAAACATTTCTGGGTTCCTTCCACATGCCACACACTTTGTGAAGGAGTCGTGGTCTCTACATGCATGGATATTGACACTAAACATTAAGCCAAGAAATCCATGAAGGAAAGGAAATTTACAGCTAAGGAAAGTGAAATATCTATAAAAGTGTCAAAAGCATTCACTTGTGCAAAGTGACGAACAGCAGAAAGAGGCTGGGAACTGGCTCTGTAGCCTGTTAAAGGCTGATGTTCAACTTGGCCAAGGATATTTGTGTTCCATTTACAGGAAACTCCAAGAACAGAGTAAAATATTTTTAATGGAAATTGGAACTTAAAACTTGTGCCAGCCAGTTTGCTTTGCCTCATTTGAGTCCCTAGTTTTGCTTGTTTGTTTCTCTTTTGAGACAGGGTCTTGCTAGGCAGTGTAGGCTGAACTAACTGTCTCACCCATCCTGGCCTTGAACTCACAGTGATCCTCCTGACTCAGCCTCTCAAGTGCTGGAATTACAGAGCGCACCACCACATGCAACTAACTTCTAGTTTTTGAGAAGAAACTTACAGTATCTGTATTGGAAGGTTATTGTATGGGTGAAAGGAGATGAGGCACATAAACAGCTTAGCACAAAGACTGGAATAGGAAAAGCTACTGAGAATGTTGACTGTAATTGTTATGGGATTAGAGGGCAAAGAGAAAGATGAGTAGAAGACTAAAAAGTATTAAAATCTTCCTTTGCTTGTATAAACAGGGTCCTTTTCCTTTGGGGCTTTAGTTTATACTGACATAATGAGCGATGGATCCTTTTCCTCACGAATAATGGGTGTCTATTGAGGACTTGTGCTGGTCATTAATGTCCTCCTGCCCCTCCTGTTATTATCATGTTTTCAAACATTTAGCCTCTTCATACATGGTCCTTCTGTTCTCATTCACCACTGCATATCAGCAGTGATTGGTGAGTGGGAGCCTCCAACAGGAGCTTGAAGGGCAGGAACAGAAAGAAGTCAGAGAATGTCTTTTCCATTTCTTCTTGGTGCCACATTTCTGGCTTTACTGCTTTCTGTCCGATTCCTGTTACTTTATCTCTTTCTTGGGGAGCCCTGCTCCAATAATACATATTACCTTGTGTCTTTAACCCTAGGGATGGTAGCAGTTTGGTACAGTGAAGCCAAGCCTTAGCACTCCTGTTTATCTCCCTGACCCTGCAGACACCTTTTAAAAAGGCCTTTCATTACAGTCCCTTTATGTTTACCAATGGGGTAAAATATCCTCTTCTCCGCCAGGATCTGGAGTGATACTAATTTCTGAACCTGCTAGATTTTGGTGGTTCTGAGGATCTCCCTGCTGTTCCAGGTAACTTGTTTGATTGATGGTAGGTAGTGTTGACTTCCGTCTTGCACTTAGCACCCTGAACTGAGTTCTGATTTGAGATCCTGATTAGTGTCCTTTCCTGCTGAAACGTGGCCCAAATGAATTTGTGTGCAATTTGAAGGACACACTGGGTTCCTGGAGGCAAGGTAAGGTGTCAGTGCTTATGACTCCTTGAAGTTCTCTCAGAAAAGGATAGAAAAGGAGGCTTATATTCCTCTTCATAAAATCCCAAACCATAGGAGTTATGCAGTCTCTGATGCTTGATTTGTAATAAAGCCGGCCCACCTCCTACTCTTGATCTAGGAAGAGCAGGATCTTGGCATTTTTGTGGGGACATCCTCCTTCAGCCACCAGGAAACTCTAAGTCATGTCTGCTCAAACCCTTCCAGGACAAGTTCTGGCCACCTCACTCCTCAAAGAGCTACGTGAGATGTTGGTAGGATTGCTAAGTGGTTTCATGTTCTTTTGTATGTGATATGCACATTTGGATAGGTACTAAAATGGATATGTACAGAGTCTACTGATCCAACAACTGAGTGTAGGGCTACATCATGAATATTTTGTCACTATGTTCTGGTGTGGAGATGCTACCATCATAGCCATGCTGGAGGATGGCTTCTAAGAGCCAGATACTCTATGAAATCAGCATATAACGTGGGAAACTGTTCTTTACTGTCTAGTGTACTTGCCTCATTCCATTTTTCAGACTCCATCTTTCTGGTCATAACTGTGGTCTTATGAAGCTCATTTGCCAGGAATACAAATGAATTCTTGAAAAGGCTCTTGATCCTAGTAAGGTAAGTTAAGGTCAGTACCTAAATTGATGTTGGAAATGAGATGAACTCTTGTTTCCATTCAGTCATGGAAAAAGTCATTTTCAGTGGAGGAGAATGAGATTAAGACATGGAGAGAAGCAGACATAGAGAGTGGGGAGGGTGACTGTATAGTGATTACACCGGTTAAGCATTCTGATGCAAATGTGCCCAAACTTCTGGAATTTATTTTTCTCTTTTTGTTTCTGACTATTAGCTCAACTTTTTATCTGTGAAGCTAGTTTGAGTGAAAATTTTAAGAACGTTCTTACAAAAGCTTCAGGGCTAGTGAAATATGTGAAGGCCTTATAAGAATGGGTAACCTTCTTTTCACCTTCTTCGCATCAGAGTAGGGTCTTTAGCTTATATGATTGATCAAGAAGGGTTTTTTCTGGAAAGGACTTGATCATCTTCCAAAACTATCACTACAGATGAAAGTTCACAGGTGACCACAAATTCGTAAAAGTTGCTCTAGTCAAGTGGGCACTCTGCCTCTGTCTGACTTGGGTAGAGGGCTCAGCAGGGGCTTCAACTCTGAGTATTGTGTGCTGTTCAGAGGAAACAGGATCCTCGTTCAACCTGGATAAAGACAAGACCTGACAAAGTAGGTATGCAACAAGCTGTCAGTAAAATTTGATCACAAGTAGGTAAAGAAACAACTAAAAATATCTTCCATAATAAAAAATTAGAGGTAAACAAGGAACAGTTATTTTTTGTTGTGACTACATGTTTTCATTTCTTTATAATTTTTGGTACTTTCTGAAGTTTTTAAGATGAACCTGAATTATATTTATGATATGATAAAAACCTTTATGCATAAAACAGTTAATTTGTGTTTGTAATTCATACATGATAATTGTTCATATTTATGAGGTGCAGTATGATATTTCAACACATGTATAAGATATATAATACTCCGATCAGTATAATAGAAATATCTATCACATTAGACAATTGTTATTTTTTTGTTTTGGGAAGATTCAAAATCTCTGTAGTTTTGAATTTTTATTTTGAAATTTATAATTATTTGTTAAGTATACTCACTCTGCTGTGCTAAAGAACATTAGAAGTTATTTCTCTTGTCCAGCACACCCCTTTTCCCATTAGCCATCTCATCTCTTTCCCTTCTCCCCACTCACTTCCCAGTCTCTAGTAACTACTATTCTAACCTCTACTTCTATCTCATCAGCATTTTTAGTTCTCATATATAAATGGAAACATGTGGTATTTGGTTGTCATATTTTTCTTATCATAATGTTTCCAACCTACTGCATGTTGCTGTAGATGATGGAATGGTCTTCTTTTTTTTTATTTTAAAAGACTGAATGGTATTCCAGGGGTATGCATCACATTTTCCTTTTACATTCATTCACAGTAGACTCCTATTGCATCTTGGCTATTGTGAATAGTCTTTCAATAACCATAGGAGTGTTAATGTCTTTTCATTACACTGATTTCCTTTCCCTTGGATGTATACCCAGTAGCGGGATAGCTGGATCATGTATGTATTGGTCAGTTTTTCAGTCGCTGGGAAAAAGTCCCCAACTCCCACAATTTAGAGGAGAGTTTATTGTAGCTCACGCTTTCAGAGATTTAGTCAATGGTCAACTGGATTCAAGGCAAGAACGTCATGGCAGAAGGGCATGATGAAGTAAAGCTTCTCACTTTGTGGTGGCCAGGAAGCAGAGTATGGGAGCAGAGTGTCAGAGTGACCAGCTCCAAACAGCACACTCAGCTATAAACATCAATGAATTAATCCACTCATTATCATAGTGTCCCTGTGATCCATCACCTATCTGGGAGTCCCTTAATCTGGTCATATTAATTAAGATTAACTTCCACATAGGGTAGTTTCATTTTCACTTTTGTGAGGAGCATCTATATTAAAATATTTAATAACTGAAAGAAAGCATTCATTTATCTTTTACTTTCTAGAGAAAATAGAAGAGCTCTGTGGAGGAAACAACTATGGAGAAATGGAGGTAACTACTTCCTTTTTGCTTTCAGAGATAGATTCGTTGAGAATGCTGCAGCTTTCCTGACCTATATCTTGAAGTTCTGTTCATCTCTTACCAGTAGAGGGACTTCAGAGGCAACGACAAAGCCTGACAAAGTTAATAAATTCCTACACGTGAAAATATTTTTGCTTTGCGATTTTCACCCGTGCAGATGTAGAGTTGTTGGATCTCCTTCTGCGTGCTCTTTCCAGTCTCCCTGAAGAAGATAGGTTGTTGGTTGAGGTTCTTGTCTGCGCTCGTGCACTCCCAGATTTCTTTCACGGGGAAGGAGGAAGTGTTTGTAATGAAGGGCGGCAGGAGCCACTTTGCACCGAAGATGCTGTCAGAGGTCAGAAAAGCAGCTCAGATGACTCATGCTCTGATAACTCATCTCTATCAGCCCACTCTTATCCGACACCAACCCTGGAACAGCAGTTCTGACTCCAAGACTCCTTTAAAACTGGGGCAGACTCAAACCTCAGCCCGATCCTCTCCTCCCCCATCCTTACCACATAATTTCTCATTGTGGGGAAGCAGGTTGTGTTTATTTAGATAAAGATATATTACTATAATAGAGTTACTAATTATGTCCAACAACTTTTCCCTTAAACACAACATTCCACAGTTGGGGCTGGAAACCATTAGGGTGAAGAGGAGAAGGAGGGTGGAGGAGCGGGGAGGCGTGTTTTTCTTTCTCTCTGATTTATGGTGGCGTGATAATTTTGGCCTGCTCACAAGTTGCTTTTTCCTGTGGATAACTGGATTCTGCTTTGCCAGCTTTAATTTGAAGCAAAGTTTGCTGTAGCCCATCTCTGCCTCCACATTAATGTTTATTAAAAGTCTGCTGCAGCACTTGCAGATCCCTCCAGCACCTCCAGCTCTACCTCTAAGGCCATCTCTGGTTTACTGAGAGGGACGTGGGAGCTCCTACCCCTGAGTCGCCATCATGAAGCGTGCACCAAGCGGGAGGCAGAAAGGGAATGCAAGACTCCCTCATGAAGTCTGCAGACAGTGCTGACTTGGGAGATGCATTATTACAAATGTCACGTAAGGACACAATACCAAGAGTCCTCACTGTGAAATTCTTTGGGGAAATATAAGAAGAGACTGATTACTCTGCACTTAACACAAGAAGCATTGCCAACAATGGAAATTTCCCCTTTATCTCCTCCCTGCTTTTCCTTAACTTTTTCCACAGGTAAGGTCACCTTTACCATCATTCTACACTCCATTTAGGGTTCTTCTGAGGTGGATCTTTAGAGAGGGATGTGAGTAAAAGTTATGTGGGAAGGATTCCAGGAAGAATTGCTAGGATAATTGAAAAATGAGAAGGAAAGAAGAGGAAGTCAGGAACATGAATGGTTGACTGCCCTGGGCAGGTGGGGTCTAGAGTCTAGGAATCTGTGAGAAGCTGCACAGTGCATGGCTTAGAGCCCCAGGAATGAGACTCAGATTCACCCATTTTATCTGTGGATTTTTGGTCCATCACTGGTTGAAGGCTGCTTTGAGAATATTAATTCCTTGCTACTCTTGGTGTGTTCTGCATACAAGAATATTCATACAGTGGGAAGATAGAGGGTATTTACTTTTCCCTCTTCTTTCTACTGTGTACAACTAAAAACCCTGAAAATTATGTGTTAAACAAACATTCTGAAGGGAGAAGAGCAGAAAATGATCTTCAGGGGAATCTCAACCTTTGAGGAGTGACATGGTAGAGATTTCCTATGAGATTCCATTTTACCTCTTATCTCTTACACAAGGTACTGATGAACTGAGAAACCAGAGAATGCCACCAGACACAGGTTTCTAAAAAGCACCAACACAAAAAATATAGTTATGTGAGGAGTGTCTGACAAATATTCTAAAGCATATGTAAGTAAATAGTTCAACAAGAAAATATAAGCATGCTTAACACAAATGAAAAAAAATAGCATCAGAAAAAGACAGCTCAGAGAAGAAATAAAAGATGTAAAGAGCCATGTGGAATTTTAGAACTGTAAAAGTAGGAGACCAAGATAAAAAGCCCTCTGTATGGGCTCAATAGTAGAATCAAAGGAACAAAGAAAGAATCAGTTAACTTGAAAATAGAAATAGAAATAGAAAATAGAAAATGCCCAATTTGCATAACAGAGATATCACAAAATGAAAAAAGTGCAGTGTCCCAGAGATCTGTGGGACTGTAAGGAAAAGTCTAGTACTTGAATAAATAATGGCTGAAAATATCTCAAATTTGCTAAGAGATATAAATAGACTTAAAAAATAAAGAAGTCCATGATCAGGTACACCAAAGCTTACTTTCTGAAAATCAGAATCAAGGAAAACATCTTGAAAGCATCCAGAGAAAGCAACAACCTGCTTTTAAATGAAAACGAGGGAGGATTCAACATGGCTGGATAGTGGAGGCGCCATGTTGGAGCCACTCAGAGAAGATCAGTGAAAAACACAGGCAGTTGGGAAGAAGGGAGGGACATACATCCTGATGCCTAAATCAATCTGAAGTAAGAGACTCGTAGATCAGAAAAAACATAGACAGGACTTAATAAAATGGCAATCCAGGCCACTGGGCTGCCAGTGGGTCTCATGGCTGTGGGCGGAGCAGGACCACCATACTGGAAAGTTAAAAACAACAAGGACAAAATGAATAAGCTGAAATACTGTGGCTAAGTCAAGCCACATGGGATAGACTTGGGATATAAGGCCCCTGCCTCTTTTTCCTTCCTCCAAACAGAGGACTAGGCAAATTTCTTTGGCATGCAGAGTCAAGGGACCAGAGAACTGCTCTCTCCCCAGAGCAACAGGTTATTGATTGATTGACTGATTGATTGTTGTGCAGCAGAGTGGCTAACTGGAACCTCTAGGAACATCAGGATCGGGACTGCAGTGGCAATGGCAGTGGCAGTCAAGGCAGTGAATGAACAGCATACTCCTCCTACCCTGTGACCAGCGACTTGAGAGAGGAAGCCTGATATGGCAGATTTCAGCAGCCTTGCTCCACAGCACAGCAATGGGTGGGAGGCTGGCACTCTCCCAGTGGGAGAGGAGCCTGAAGTGGGACTGAGCAGCCTTGGGCTGTCTCCACAATGGTGGCAGGAGAAGAGTCAGCCCACAGCACCCTGCCGCTGACTAAATAGGTAGCAACTACTCATCCCTAAAAAATTGGAAATGTGGGACTTTGAAACAGACACAAAGACCAAGCTACACATAGAAGATATCTCTGAGGCTTTCTATCTGCCACAGACATAAATTAGACATGTCTCTCACCTGCACTGAACTAAAATCAAAATGTATCAAAAATCTAAATACTAAAAGAGAAACATTAAATATGCTAGGAGATACAATAAGTAGAACCCGTGAATACATAGTTGTAGGCAAAGACTTTATGAACAAAATCCAGACCATGAGGAAACTATTACAAAGAACCAACAACTAGGATCTCCTCTTATTAAAAAGCTTTGCACAACAAAAGAAAACATCAAAACTGAGTGGGGAAAAACTTCTTCCAGCTGCTCCTCAGACAAGGAACTAATATCAAGAATATACAAAGAACTAAAAAAAAAATCATATCCTCCAAATTTAAAAACCCAATCCAAAAATGGGTATCTGAAATGAGTAGATACTTCTTAAAGAAGTAGAAATGGCAGAGCAGTATATGAAAAAATGTTCAACATTACTGGTCATTAGAGTTATGCAAATTAAAATGATACTGAGATTTCATCTCACTCCAGAAAGAATGGCTATTATCAAGCCAATAACAAATGCTGGTGGGGCTGTGGGGAAAAAGGAACCCTTCTCCACTGTTGGTGGCAATGCAGATTGGTGCAACCACTGTGGAATAAGTGCAGAGACTCCTTAAGAAACTAAAATTAGGGGTATGATTTGACTTACCTTCTTATCTTCCTGAAAGAACTAAAAACATTACACCACAGTGATGTATGCGCACACGTGTTGAGAGCAGCATGGTTTGAGATAGCTAAATCTTAAAAACAGTCCAAATGCTCATCAATAAATGAATGGGTAAAGAAGACGTGGGTTTTTTTTTTTTTTTGTACAGTGGAGTACTACTCAGCCAAAGCAAGCATAAACTCGAGACATTTATAGGTAAATGGATGGATCTTGATATCATACTCTTAACTGAAATAAATTGAACACATTGTTTCTCTAGTGTGAGAAACCAAAAGTGTAAGGACCAGAATGTATTCTAGATATCATGAAATGGGGAGGAAATGCTCATTTGGGAAGGGGAACTAGAGAGGGGGCAGGGGGAAAGAAATGAAAGGAAAAGAAAAATAAAGACAAAGGAAGGAAAAATGGAAACAAAGCTTTTGTAAATAAAGAGGGGAAGAGTGATTGAAGGGAGGATAAAGGAATGGAGCAACAAAAGAGGAATTGTGATAAGTCATGTGCAGGCACAAAGTCCTTGTGATGAAAGTGATCATTGTGTATATTTAAAATATACAATAAACTTAATAAAAAATTAAGGAAAAACAATTTGAAAGATTACGAATTTCTCCTTAGAGACCACAGCAGCCAGAAGAAACAGACAGAATGTTGTAAACTTCTGGAATACAAGGATTGTCAACTCAGGGTCCTATACTTAGTAAGTATTTTTAAGAATGATGGAAAAATCAAAAAATTTTAGATAAAGGAAAAGTCCAAAAGAAAGGCTTGAGAGGTGGAGGGAGGGTGGAAGAAGGGAAGGGGAAGGGTTGTAAATATGTACAATATGCTGTGTACATGCTGCAACCCTTCGTAACGAATCGGATCACTGTGTTGCAAACATGTACTAATTATCAATTTTGAAAGTAAATAAAAATAAAAGAAAGGCAAAAGAAATTTGTCTAAACCAAAAGAAAAAGAAAAAAGTTTCAAGCATCAGGAAGAATGACTATGTTCAGGGAAAAATACATACAATAAGTAAATATAATAGATTTCTCTTTACATCTTTAGTTTTGTCAATGTTATTTGTTGACTGTTGTAGTCAGGGGTTTTACAGAGAACAATTAGAATAAGGACATGGAGTTTATAATATTATTTTATGATGGTCACCCAGAGTAACAGAAGAAAATGCAGGAAATCTATCCACAACACCAAAGACATACAATATTTGCCAAGGGCCTGAATCCCACAGCATTGTCCCACATGCATCCAGATGAAGATGCAGAGCTCATGACAGTGCCTCCCACGAGTCCAACTGGAGGTCTAGAGCCCAGGAGAAGGACTCACGCCAGTCTCTTTTACAGATCCATGCCAGGAAGGCCATAGGTTAGCAGTGGAAACTAGGAAGTCCATGCCAGCAGGGTGAAGGAGCTGTGCTGATAGGTTCAGGGTTCTGTGCTGGAGACAAGAAGTCACAGTCACAACAAACGCCAGGGCTGTCCTGAAAAGCACCACAGCCATCCTTAGGTACACGGAGGCCCCGAGCTCCGACGATGACAAGCACAGCCGAGCACATGCCAGGAAGCCAGTGTGACGAGTTCATCCTGGAGACCAAGCAGCACATGTCTTCCCCTCCAGAGCCAGGAAGCAATGCTCATTGTGAGGACCAGAGCTTCTCCAGGAGAACCTAACGGCTCAAACAGCAACTTGTAGGAGAATCCACAACACCTCAACATCTCAACACCATAACGCCTTAATGTTCCCCACACTCTCTCTCCACATCTCCATTTATGCTGGGAATCTTCCTCAGGTGAAACATCTATGCTCAACAGCATGGAGATGTAATCCAGCTGGCGTTAAGTTGACCACCAGTTCTCAATCCATAACAACTGATCAAAAATGATACTAATATACTTCCAATATATACAGAGGGAATATTTCAGACATTAAATGGAATTTAATTATTGTAAATGAAAAACAGGCAAGAGAATATCAAATGAGGTAAAATTTCTAAAGAAACAGAGATTGAATTAAAAATATGAATGAACTGAATGCTGTCTAAAGAACTTACTTCAAATATAATACAATAGGTAGGTTCCAAATAAAAAGATGAAGAAGAGATTTATGTGCTATTAAGTAGCAATCAAAGCAAAGAAAAAATAGATGCTATTATATTAATAAAAGTTGAATAAAATTAAGTAGGACAGAGAGAGGAACATTACATAATAATAAAAGGATCAACCTTCCCAGAAGATAGGTGAAGCCAATGAACAGCAGAGATGTAAATTCAGTAACGCAAAAGCTGGTCAAATTGAAAGAAATAGACTAATCTGCAGTTAGAGTTGGAGACTTCAATGTCCTTCTCTGAGTATTGATAAAACAACTAGACATAAATTTAGCAAGGATAAAAACAACACTAAAGATCAGCAGGATCTAATTAACATTTACAAAACACAGTCAGCAATGGCAGAGTATTTGTTTTATGCACATATAGAATATATAACAAGATAAACCATAATGTGATCTGGACAGGAAATTTTTAAGGCATATACATTGTGTTTTCTGATCACAGTGTCATCAACTAAAAATCAAAAGCAGCAACAATAGGAAAATCATCAATTACTTGGAAACTAAAGAACACACTTCTAAATTTATGACTTGAAGTCTCAAGAAAAATTTAAAAATACATTAGAATGAATTACAATATAAAAGGTCAAAACTAGGTCATTGTTTTAGTGTAAGAAAAAAAGAAGAGATACAGGTTAGTAATATCAGAAATTATAAGTAAATATCTATACCAATCATTCTGATATCAGAAGAATAATAATGGAATATAATTAAGAACTCAGCACACAAATTTGATATTGATGAAATAGATTACTTTTTAGAAAGTACAAAGCTACTGTGACTTATCAAATATGAACTAGGTAAACTAAGTGTGGTGGCACATGCCTGTAATCTTAGCACTTGGGAGGCTGAGGCAGGAGGATCGCTGTGAGTTCAAGGCCAGCATGCTCTACATAAGAGAGTTAAAGTCCAGGCTATACTACATAGTGAGACTTCAACTCAAAACAAACAAACAAAAAAATGAGCAAACAAAACTGAAACCAAACCAAAGTCAAAAAAATCAAAAACTAAAAATAAAACCAAAACAAAATCAAATATGAATTAGATAATTTGAGTAAACCTATGTAACCATTGAACCATTGAATTTGCCCGGGGTTGTAGCTGTGTGTTAAAGCCATTGCTTTGCTTGACGGAAGCCTTGAGTTTGACCCCCAATACTTCAAAAAATTGAATTTATAATTGAAACTGCCAAAATAATCTTTGGGTGCAGATGATTTCACTAGATTGTTTCACAGAGTATTTAAAAATAATTAACATCAAATCTATGAAAACTTTCCCAGAAAATAGAAGACAATAATCTTCAAATAATTTTATGTGTCCAATATTTCTCCAATACCTAAACCAGACAGTGACAATAGAAATAAAGAAATAAAACTAATAGTCAATGTATCTTTTTGAAAAGCAGAAGATGAAGTTCCTGGCATATAAAACACACAGGTAATTAATGTTTCAAGAGATCAGAATGGTTATTACTGTGATTTAACTACTGATGAATATTCTCTAAATATTTTCCATAACATTTAGCAACTATAAAAGGAATTGTGCAACATGAAGAAGTAGAGTTTATGCTAAGTATGCGAAGGGTTGTTCAATATATGAATATCAGTCAAAATAATTCATCATATTAATAAATCATAAAGATGGATGCAGAAAAATACTTCATAAAATTCAAAAAACATTCATGATAAAAATTCTCATAAAACAGGAATAAAGTAGGAATTCCTCAACTTGATAAAGAGCATCTACACAAATACCCTACAGCTATTATTATGTATGTGCTGTAACTGAATATTTCTTGTTAATAGTGGATATAGCACAGAGAAATCTGTCCTCACCCCTGTTACTCAACACAGAAGTGAAAGGTAAAGCAAGCCTCAGTAAGTCAAGGAAGAGAAGCAAAGTGTACAGAATGGAAAAAAAATGTAACAGTATTCCTATTTGTAGAAGGCATGATGATTGGCAAAGAAAATACCAAAGAATCCACATAAAATGCCTAGAACTATTAAAGAAATTAGGTAACATGTTTGTAGATATGGATAACATTATCCTAAAATATATGTGCCAAGACAGGAAGAACAAGACAAGTCGTTTGATAAAGAAGAGTAAAATTTGGGGACTTAGTATCTCAAGACTAACATAGCTATAGAAATCAAAACTGAATAGTACTGATGGGAGACAAAGATCAGTGAACAGAAAAGGGAAGCCAGTAAAACGTCCACACAGACACAGACTATGGAATGTTTAAAGCAGAACTTTGAGAGAGAAAGTGTAGGTTTACATGCAGTTATAAAAACAATACAGAGATCTTTTATAAATTTTTCTGGTTTTCTCCAATGACAAAATTCACAAAATTATAGTATAATTTCCATACCAGGCGTCGATATTGATTTTGATATTGATATTGACAGAATACATCAATCTCACTCAGATTTACACAATTTTCTTTATATTCACTTGTATATATGTATTTGTGTGCACATATTTTATATAATTTACTGTCCACGTATATTAGCAGGTCCACTATACAATCAAAATACTAAACAAATTCAATATTGCAAGGATTTCTTGACCTCCTTCCTTTCCCTTCCTTCCTTTCTTCCTCCCTCCTTCCCTCCCACTCTCTCTCTCCCTTTCTCTCTCTCTCTCTCTCTCTCTCTCTCTCTCTTATTTTTAGATATTGTTTTCACTATTTTGTTCAGGCTGGCTTTGATCGATCTCACTGTTTAGCCTATGGTGGGCTTGCTGTGATCCTTCTGCCTCAGCCTCCTTAGTCCTGGAATTACAGATGTGTTTTATATTCACTCACACATTCCTTGTGTTTACCTGAAACTCCCCCTCTTCCATCTCTAAGCCCTGGAAAACTCTACTTCATCCTTCATTTATAAAATGTAATCATTTCAAAAATTATATTTATGTATGAAATCATACAATAGCTACTTTTTGAAGTGGTTATTTTTACTCAGTAGATTTCTTGGGAGTTGATCCTGTAGTGATATTTTATTCCTTTTTCATTACTAAGCAGTATTTTGTTTCATTCATGTATCACAAGCTTACCTGTTCTCTTCTCAAAGGCTTTTAGGCTGATTCCAGTGCTCGCTCAGGTATTAAAAAACTAAGCTTCTATGAACATTTGCTTACAGGTATTTTTTAGTATGTGTGTCTACTCATCATGTTCAGGGATGGAGAAATGAGAGGTAGCAGAAGAAAGAAGGTGCTTGAATAAAATTACTTGACCTGATATCCAGCTACAGTTGAAGCCATTGGTACACACACCTTTAAACTTTCTGGTTTCTACCTTTAGATGACTTTTTTACATTACTAAAAATTACTAACATATTAGGTATCAGAAGAGCGATGTTTCATGTGTCTCTGCCTGAAAACTACAAACCATTTTTTTTTTAAGGAAAAAGCAATTGTTTAACCAATGAAGAGTTTCAACAACGTAACTGTTATATCGAACAGGGGACAGAGGGTACATTTCATAGTCTGTTTTATAGCTAGGTTTGCAAAGTATCTGCTATATATTTGGTCCCACACTGAATATTTTTGGTGTTCTCCAATGTCATTTATGGTTGGTACGGTCCAAGAAGCCTGAATTAATGCCACGGTAGGCTTTGGACCAAGGTACTTCTGATGGGTCAGATGCTCTGTGCTACCTTCAACTTGGAGAGGGGGTTCTTGATAACAGCAATCAGGGGATCTTAGGTCAAGTCCAGCTCCCTCTGGAATGCTATGTAAGATGAAATGTGTGATGGTCACATTTATATTTGTCATTGTCAAAAGCTGACTTCATTGAAGTAAAGGAAACTCCTTTTTTGAGAAGCTCAGATCAAATGAGAGCAAATTTGCATTCAGTTTCAACATAAGCCAAGTTGGAGGCCATAGTATCAATATAAGACTTTTACAAAGAAAAACTAAATAAAGATGAATCTCAACATTTAAAACAGGTTTTTAAAAACAGATAAATTAGCTGGGGATTTAGCTCAGTGGCATTAAGTGCCTGCCTGGCAAGCGTGAGGTCATGAGTTCGATCTCCGGTACAAAAAAAAATTGGACTATATTAAAACTAAAAATCCTTATGCATCAAAACAAATTATCAATAGAGTGAAAAGCCCAAAATGGAATGGGTGAAAATGTTTGAAAATCTTGTTTCATAAAGGACTAGAACAAATAGAGAATATATCTGGCATATATAAAGTCCATGACTCAACAACAATCAGATTAAAATATGAACTCGAATATGTATTTTTTCTAGAGAAAATACATAAGTAACAAATATGCATCTGGAAAGATGCTCAGAATCACTAATCATTAAGGGAATGAAAACTAAAGTCATGATGCTACACTATTTTACAACCACTAAGATGAATACTGTCAAAATAAAAACAAGATAACAAGTGTTGAAAAGCATATAGAAAAATCAGAACACGTGTGCACTGTGGATTGGAATGCAAATTATTATGTATGGAGATTAAACATAGAATGCCCTTGTGATTCAGCAATTCTTCTTCTGAGTAAATAGTCAAAAGAATTGAAAGCAGAGACATGGACAGAGGTTTGTACATCTGTATTCAAAAAAGCAACATTTACCAAAAACAAAAGATGGAAACAATACAAGTGTCCATTAACAGAAAAATGAATAAAAATATGATATATCCATAGAATGGAATATTATCCAAGTTTAAAAAGGAAGGAGGCTGGGATTTAGCTCAGTGGTGTGAGTGCCTGACTTGAAAACACAACGTCATGAGTTATATCCCCTGTACCAAAAACCCCCCAAAAATAAAAAATAAAAAAATCCAAACCAAACCAAACAAAAAATATTTCTGGGCATATTTCCAGAAGAATTGAAAACATCATACCACAGTGATATATGTGCACCCATGTTTATAGTAGCACAATTTGTAATAGCCAGATCTTGGAAACAACCCAAATGCCCATCAACTGAGGAATGGATAAAAAAGATGTGGTGTTTTTATACAATGGAGTACTACTCAGCTATAAAGAAAGATCACATTGAGGCTTTTATAGGTAAATGGATGTGACTAGAGATCATACTCATAAATGAAATAAATCAAACTCACATGTGTAAATACTGTATCATCTCCCAAGTGTAAGAAAATTGAAAAAGGAAATAAGATACAAAAATCTTCAATAAATATTGTGAAGAGGTAAGAAACTGATCAAAGGAGAAAAAATAACTCAGGGAAAAGGAGAAAAGAAGGAAGGGAAAAGAAAAAATATACAAATTTTTATATGTACACTTAACATAGCTAAGATGATTGTACTACTAATTCTACTAGTCCTTGGAACAAAACAGCTAACATTCATAGGACTAGAGCAATTTTGCATGCTTATACCTGGTAATCTGAGTAACTCTTTTGAAGATAACTATGGAAAATAACAACCTTAGTTATGTTCCTACCACCTTGTTTTGAAAGTCTATATTGTTATTGTTTTGGGCTCTTCGTTATTGTTACTTATTTGTCTTTTTTGGTTTCTTGTTGTTCTTGTACCTTGTTTTGTTTTTATCTCTAATTCAGAAAGGATAGATGTACATATATAGGCTTATACATGCCTAGATCTTTTCATAAAAAGGTTAAAAAATTCATATTATTATGTGTAGTGGTATTAACAGCTACTTAGAAGAAACAGAGACATTATGGTAGCCATTGCTAATTTCCTATCATCTTGTTATGAAGTCCGACAATGATTTTATCCTTTGTTTTGATTGGTTTTAGTCTGTTTTCTATTACAAGATTTCAATATGTGTGAAGGTATAGATACCTATTTTGAAGAGAACAAGAAACATTATGGTAGCCACTGTTGATTTTCCTATTGTCTGGTCTTGAAGGCCTGTAATGCTTTCATTCTTTTGTTTTGATAGGTTTTACACTATTTTATTTTGTTTGAAATAATTGTATGTGAAGATATACAACTGTTATATGTGAAGATGGACAACTGTTTCAAAGAAAACAAGAGACATTATGGTAGCCACTGCTGATTTCCTGTTGTTTTAGAAATCCTGTATTGCTTGCATTGTTTGTTTTTATCTACTTTGTTCTGTTTTGTTTTGTTCTACTCTTTTTAAAATACAAAAAATTTATTAAAGAGAAAAAGAAGGAAATTCTGACATATGTCAACATGGATGAATCTTTAAGACCTTGTGCTTAAAAAAAATGAGCACAAATGCTGTATGATTCCACTTATGAGACATACTCAGAGTAGTCAAATTCCTAAAGGCAGAAAAAAGAATATTGGTTGTCAGGTATTGTGGAAGAGGAGAGTAATTCTTTAGTAGATACAGAATTTCAACTTGGGAAGGCAAGGATGCAGGGATGATTATGGGACAATGTGAATAAATCACTTTCTTAAAATGGTTGAAATGTAACTTTTATGTTATTTGTATTTTATGACTATAAAAGTGGATCAAAAAGGAAGTTCTTATATCCAGAATTATCCAGTCTTTACAAGATAAATCAGAGTACATGCAAAACGAAAGTGGTGCCACTGTGACGTCCTACAGAATCAATCAGAAGAAGGAAGGACAGTTTTGGGCAGCTCTAAAATGTGTTTTGAAGACAAATTTCAACCTTCAGGGGAGTCTGAAGGGGCTTTCATAAGAAGCTGAAGGAGTTAAAGGGAGAAACATGAAATGGAAGCGAATGTTAGAAAATGCTCAAGACTGTCAGGCCAGATCATTGGGTGGATACTTACAGAAGATGAGTGATTGGGATGATGATGTGTCTGAAGGAGGAGCAGGCATAGAGTGGCTTTAACTCATCAGAAAGTAGAGACCAGAGACAGGATGAGTCGAAAGGAGTTTTGAATGTAATGACTGATGAGACCAATTTAAGTACTTAATTAAAAATGCTACAGTATAAAAAAGTAATATATATCAAATTAACTGAAAAAGATCAATTAATGGATGCACTTAAATTGTGTCAAAAGCCCCCTTTCCTTCACTCTCTGTGTTTTTCTCTTCCTCTCTCTCTGTCATACATACAGCAAAGCAGGTGCAACAGTTCCAGTTCTCTCAAAAATAAATCAAGGAATTTCTTGACAAATATCTAATTTAGGGAGACTCTATCTTATAAAGATAGAAAAAAGGCCCTTTGAAAGCCTATGACAAGATGAGCTATGCATGTGATGAGCTGAACACCTATAAAATGCAACCCAAAGATCTTTCAGAAATTTTTGAAAGAATCCAGTGGTTATTATTGAAGTTGGTTTATTTCCCATGAGAGAAAAGCACATGATAACAAGCTGAGAGCTCTGTTGACTGAAAGACACCTTAGTAAGATAAGAGAATGCATTGCTGAGAGAAAGAAATATGTTGAAGAAAACTATAAAAGTTTTCAAAAGTACTTCATGTCCCTGAGGTTGGTAATAGGGTATTTGGCAAAGGGAATTCTCTGGATGATCAGATCTCCAAGGAAGGGAAGTACATCAGGTGGGGATCCAGGATCAAATGCCTGGTGTGAGGCAGGTGCAACCTTCTTAGGATCAGGTCACAGAAAAAAGGTTTGTCAGGTTGACCTCATGCCAATACCAAAACTCCTTGTCAGTAGCATGACAGAGTGGTTCTGGAACTCCTGGAGCCAGCAGTAGCTCAGGTCCTCCTATGAGTTAACTCCTCCAGCAAAACAGAGTGCCATTAGTTCAGATTGTAGTTTTCTGCCTGGATCCCTTGTCAACTATCAGATGTCCCAGAGGGATTCAAAGGGGTCCCTCCTAACAACTCTCAGTCTTCTCTCTATTCCAGGAAGCACAAAAAAAAATGCGTTGGGGTCTTAATCAACTTCTATGGGGAAGGTCTCCCATGGCTGAAACATCTTCCACTAGCCATCAGAAATGTCTCTCCCTTAGGTGCTGTCTATGCAGTGTGCAAGTGAGTCATCTGGCCTTACCCTATTATGACCCAAATTCTGAATACTCAGCACAGCAAGTTACAGGATTTTTCTGAGCTACTATAAATTAGACCTTTTCTTTAATTTTATTGCTATTAAGTACTTACTCAATGACTCCGATGAAAACAAAGTAGGCATTAATTTTACAATGATGTTCTGTAACTGTGGATTATTTAAATGTGGCTCTTATAAATTATTTTATTTTGTGTAGTGTTATTATGGTAGGTTTGTTATTTATAATTCTACAAAAATAATCCAGAAACAGAGCAAAAATTTTGTATTTCCACTATAATAAATTTCATTTTTTCTCTAGGGGTTATATTGCTCCTATTTGTGTTATTATATAATATCTCAAATGGAGACTTGACAGGATTTTGTTTTATAAATGAACATTATATATATATAATTATATATATATAATGTTCATTTATAACACAAAATATATATATAAGCTTTGTGCCTGAGAAAACCTCATAGCCAATTGTCAACTCTTGCTCCTCTACCTGGTGTCACTTCCACCCTCTGCCATTTCCTAGTCATGTCCAGTGACAGCTGTAGTTCATGGCTATGGACAGGTAAAACTGTCTCTTTCTTAAAGGAAAAGGCACCTGACCCAGGACATACCAGGTCCCCGCTGAGATCTCAGCAGTTGAAAGACTGACTTCTCTGGGACTTGGTTTCCTCTTACCATTGCATTCCAGCAGAGTTCTCATAAGACCCAAACAAGTTCCCAGTTATCTAGCTTCCCCTAAATCCAGAACCTGTCTTAAGAAGCATGGCCAGACTTTGAGGAGTCCAAAGCCTTCATTTTGTCCCATGTCTCTTTCTCTTCCTTTTCTCTTGTCCAACAAATCACTGAATAAATCCAAAGTCATTCCTTGCATACTGCTGGATATCTGTCCTGCCAGTATGGGGTCCAGTAGGCTGTGGTCTTGTGAGGAAATCTCTCCAGGCCTGGAATCCTGACCCTGGACTGTAGTGATGCCTGATGCCAACTTCCTGCTCAACTCCAGCTGCTGATAAAAGTGGTTGTCCAAGAAGCACTTCTGAAATTCTACCATGCCTTCCTGTCTCAGACCGTTAGTTATTCACCTTCAAAACAGTGAGAAGCCAGAGTTCACTTTTTAAAAACATAAAGGACATCAAGAAACACTACTGTTCAAATTCTCCATGCATCCAAGTCATGCCGACACTCTAATCTGAACTGCCAACTGAGGTCCACAAGAAGTTATACACCTATGTTTGCTTATTGCTACCCGTATTCTTTCAATTTAGCTATTGCACTTCTTTCTGCTGTAAAGACATGTCAAGCCCACACCTACTCCAAGGTCTTTGTATTGGCTGTATTCTTAGTATAGAACGTATTCCACACAATGTGTATGTGCCTGCCTCCTTCTCACTGACGACCCACTTTATTTTGGCATGCTTTGCTCTTGCATGTTCCTCAGAATTATTCATGGCTTCAAACCACTCATCCTTTTTGAATCCACTGTATTTCTACATTGTTCTAGTTTACGTAATTTAACTTCCTTAATGGCACAACCCCTCCCAGGATGAAGAGTGTTTACTTTAGAAAAAAGATAAAAGTCTTGTTGTGTTTCAGATCATTTTAGTGAAGTTATTAACAACAAAAACATGGCTCATTGTTTACACTGCCCTCTGGAATGTCAGAGGCAGGAGTTTCTCTTATTCAGCATCAATGTTTCTCTCTCATCTTACATATGACAATAACTCACTTGTTATGGTTTGTATCTTGGTGGCCACCCAAGCCTCATACAGTGATGGAGGTAGCTGAATCTATCATTTGTGATTGGTTTGTTGTCTAGTACTGGGATTGGCGGTGTAGGTGCTGCACCCACCCATGGGCAGAGCTGACATAAAATATAAGGGTGGGAAGAAAACATGTTTTTTTCCTCTTTTGTCCTGTTCATTCTTGTTTGTGGCTTCCATGAATCGTTACACCACCCTGCCTTGGAGCCAGCTAAATATGGACTGAAACCTCCAAAAAAACTGTAAGAAATAAACCTTTTCTTTCCTAATTTTGGGCATTAGTTATTTTGTTTCAGCAATGAGAAAAAAGTAACTAATAAAGAATTTGGTACTGGAAGTGAGGCTATTGCTGTGACTGTACCTGGCCATGTGGTTCAAGATCCTTTGGAAATGGCTTGTTGGAAGAGTTTTGAAAGGTTCAGAGATATCATCTGAATGCATAGAGCTGGAACAACTTAGGCTGTTCTGTAGGGGAAATTCTGGTCAGAGTTCAGGAGCCCAGAAGGTGGATAGAAAGCCTGCTGGTAAAGATCAGGCTGGGGAGGTGTCTGCTGGGAAAGACTTCAGTGGTTATTAGACTACACATGATGTGTGTTATGGCTTGGCAGAAAGTTTGTCTGCATTTTGCTCGTGTCCAGAGACTTTGCCTGAGACTGAGCTTAAGGGTGGTGGACTGATTAATCTGGTAGAAGAAATTTCAATACAGTACAATATTGAGGTGATGACAAGGCTATTGTTGGGGACTTTTAGCCAGATTGATGTTGCAAATCAAGAGCAAAGAGCCTAGCATGATGATTTAAATCATTGTGAGTCTGGCCAGAAAGAAATCTCCAGTGAAGTTGTAGACTATATATGGAGTTGAGACCTTGATTGCTGAGAAACAACAGAGAAATAAAAAAGATGGCATGGGGGAATCCTGGGAAGCAGTGGATCTCCACCTTTTGCAGCCTCAAAACTGCAAAAGTGAAAGACTTTGCTCAGAGGAGAAAGCTGTACTGTGGCAGTGGAGGCCACAGGAAGTTCCAAAATGGTGGCCACAGCAGATTCCAGAATGGCAATCGCGTAGAAAAGCTGTTACTTACAATCATATTGAGAGTGCTCAGCAATCCAGGCACTTGACCACTACAGCCAAGAGAGAGGAAAGCCTGGCTACTGCTCCAGCTGGCAGCAGACTTTGACAGCATCCACATGGTGCTGGTTTTAAGAGAATGGAGAATGCACAAGTTTGGAGGTTAAGGCAGCATCCACCCTGATTTCAGAAGGCCTGGGAGGACATGCAGTGTGCCCCTGAGAGGACAATATGTGAAACTGAGTGTGAAGCCCAAAGTGCAGTGGAGACCCCAGAAGTTTGGAAAAGCCAGGAACATGGATCATCTAAAGAAATCTGCAAGGACTGAACAGAGTGGGCTTAAGAGAGAAGCTACGGGAACTGAAACCCCTGGAAGTACCATGGAGGTGGAGTCACTCAGACCCTTTGGAGAGTACAACCAGATTGCTTCAGATGCTGAGTGTGGAACTCCAGGACTCAATGTTGGCCCTGCTGGATTTTGGACTTCCTTTGGTCCCAGTCCTTTGTATTCCATTTGTACTCTTTGGAATGGTAATGTTTATTTTATACCATTGTATGTTGGAAGTGTTTAACTTGTTTTCGTTTGTATAGGGGCTTGCAGCTAAGTTTACCTTAAATCTTGGAGGAGGCTTGCGACTTGAACTTTTCAGCACTGCTGAAGCTGTTAGGACTTCGGCAACTTTTGGAGATGAACTAAATGTCTTTTGCATAAAGGATGTGCATGAATCTTTGGGAGGCCAAGGGTGAAATTTTGGGATTTGTGTCTAGGTGGCCACTAAGCCTCATACAGTCATGGAGGCAGCTGAATCTAGCATTTGTTGTCTAGTGCTGGGATTGGCGATGTAAGTGCTGCTCCCACCCAGAGGCAGAGCTGACATACAATGTAAGGGCGGGAAGAAGGCATGTTTTTTCCTCTTTTGCCCTGTTTACTGTTGCTGTTTGTGGTTTCCTGAATGGTTACCCCTCAGCTGCCTTGGAGCCAGCTAAATATGGACTGGAACCTCCAAAAAAAACTGTAAGAAATAAACCTTTCTTTCCCAATTTTAGGCATCAGCTATTTTGTTTCAGTGATGAGAAAAAAGTAAGACATCACTAAAGATGTAGGATTGGAGGAATAAATACAAGTCCAGTGGGAAGATATGAGATTTCAGGCTGTTACACATATCAGGGTATGGCCGACCTGAGCTTTCCAGACAGTCTCTGCACACTGGTGGGCACCTCCTTGCAACTTCCTAGTGCTCCTCATTGCCACATATTTTTCAAAGGCCCTTGACTTTATTCTAGGGGTCACCTCACCCTTGTGTGAACATTTCATATGGCCCCTGCCTACATATTCCAAAATCATAAGCTCTAAGTCTCCATGTTAAAGTGAATTGTACAGATGAGAAAATTCAAGGTTGTAGGATAAGTGGAAGGAGATGCTACGGAAAGAGCTGTGGGATGATGATTTCTGGTCTACTCTGCCACAGTGTTGAGCAGCAAGGGTCTGAGTGCTTTTGTGTGAATGGCAGAGCTCGTGATCCTCAGAGTTTCAGGTCATTTTGTTGACTTGGAGAGAGAAGACACGAACATGCAAGCACAATAAACTCTTACCTTGGGTGTAGTGACTAACACTTGTGGGGCACTCACAAAGCACAGTGTGCCATGTACATCATGTCATCTTCTGGTTGTGACTGTCCTTATAACTACCCTCTGAAACAGAAATTATTGTCAGAAATAAAGAAACTGTACTTCTGATATGGTAGACGAATGATAGAGTCTGAACAAGTGCTAAAGGACTTATCTCACCTCTGCTGTTTCTCAGCTGTGTAACCTCATATATGCTACTTAATGCTTCAACTTCTAGAATTTCTGATCTATAAAATAGAGGAGGTTTGCTGTGCAAGTCAAATGAATTCACATTAAAGCATTGCATTCACAGTAAGGTCTCCATATGAGTTGCTGTGATACTTCTTGTACTAGAAGTAAGTGACATACTCTCTGTCCCCTAATTCACTTTCTAACCTTTGTAAAACAACTTTTGCTCACTTCAAAAGTTTCCCTTAAGTTCATGTTTTGGAGTCTGCTTTGGTGGGGCAGGGAGATCGTAGTTAAGGCACAGTTCATCTATCAAGTTTAGCCAGAGAAAGAAGACTCTTTCCTAATGGACCAGCTAATGTCAGAAGTTTGGGAACTTCAGACAAACTCTGGTTAACTGCAGTAGCAATCCTGAAGTTCTTGTGTCTAGGGAGGCTGGCTATTCCCAGGGAAATTTGATTCAATTCCACAAACACTTCTCTTACTCATTAAGACACCTACTACTAAAAACATCTGGTTAATTAAATTTAAAACATTAGTCAAATCAGTTTTGGGCATTATATGGTTAAACATCTGGACAAATTAAATTTTAATTAAATGTTTTAATATCATGAATACTCAGTTTCAAATCCAATACCCAAATAGAAATTATATACCTTTACTTTGTATGCCAAATTAGTCGGGCTGGGATTACATTATCTATTCACCACTTAAAAATTTAGGAAAATCTAATGTTAAATAGAAATAGTGATAAAGTTCTTGAATCTTCCACATTAGCCTTGATTTTTTTAAAAAAGCTTCATTCTTTTGCTGGCCAATTTATATGCTTTAATTTTCTTTTGTTAGACAGTGTGGTCCATAGAGTTTGCACAGAGTTCTAAGCAGAATGCAAGAGGCTTACACTGAAATTTTACAACTGGTTCTATTTACTCTGAAATATCTAATTTAACAACTTTCTCCACTCAGTTTCTCTTAAATAAAACAGTGGTTCAAGTTTTGTATTTTCTACAAGTGAAGCATATTCTGTCTAAAAATACTTCATACGTGTTCGAACACACACTTATATACATGCAACACATATAACATGTGTTCACATGGTATTATAATGATCCTCATGAAGTCCTGTCTTCCTGCTCCTGATCTAGATCAATGACACGAGTTCCTTGGATTAGGATTCTAGCAGTGAACACATAGAGAAGAGAGCAGATTTAAGAGGCTTCCAGGAGGCTATACTGATTGTGCACTGATACATGGGTTATGGCGATGGGTGGAGTCTGAATAACTATTTGTAGCATTGCTAAAAGCAGTGTTGGAAGGGACCTTTAGTTAGCTTTTCAAATTCCAATAGGGCAATCCAGCTGTGTGTGTGTGTATATATATATTTTGTGTATATTTTTTATATTCTCTATTTTTTTCACTCAAAGTGTTCATGACTGTTTACATTTCTCTTAACTTTCCTTGGTTCCTTGATGCACCAAAATCTTTATTTTGGCAAAATAAATCTCAGGCACAAGGTCACATTAGACTTTACCCCTCCCATGCCAAAACATGAAAACAAAAACAAAAACAAAGGCCATCTTTGGACATCTGTTCAGCTGCTGTAGCCAAGAGCAGGGTCCATGTGGTGCCAGCATGGCAGCCATGGCTGCGTATTGCAGTCAGGGTATGCTTGGTGCCAGCACTAATGATCTGGGCTTCCTGTGGAGGGCCACGCTGCCAGGCTTCTAATTAGGGTCTGCTCAGAGTGGCCTGGCTTGGGGTAGTCAGGCCTTTCCTGCTGCCTTCCTCTCCCTCGGTTTTCTTCTTCCCACACAGTAATTTAGCATTGTGAGCATTTTTTAGTGTGGGTCATTTAAAACAAAGGAAAATGAAAAGCAGGGTTTCACAGAGGTGCTAAGTAGAGAGCAGATCAGCTAAAATCAGTAACACCCCTTCACTAGGAAGTTCAAGCATTCTCATTGGAAGGATGCAGATCTCATTTAACAACTCATCCATCAGGAGTCAGCTGAAGATCTTTCCCAGAGTGCAGCCTACATATCCGGATGCTACTGTGTGATGCTCAGCCTGCAGCTTTAATAGGTCCCCTGGTCTCAATGGGTCATTAGCAGGAAATGACAAACACATTACTAGTCCAGCTATGTAGGACCAGCAGGACCAGGTAGTAAGGACTGCATAGTAAGGGACCAGGTAGGACATAGCCACTACTGGTCAGGCTGTGGCATGTCAGGGAACAGGATGTTCCTCTGATAGCTTAGACATTCCCACAGGAAGAGTTTGGAAAATCATGACTTTCCCATTAGTGTATTAGTTTCAATTTAAGCTCTTTGTGATCACAGACTTTCAAAACAAGAAAATGGGAAGAGAGTCAGTGGTAGAGATTTCAAAAGATAATGCAGAAGGATATCACAGCATGGGGGTCTTGAACTGATAAATCAAGACTAGAAGCTAAAGTACAGCAAAGATTTTGTCTGCCTTGTCTACTGTGGTTGCCCAAATTTCAGCACCATATAGTTGGTGTTCAGGAAATGGTCAATCAATAAAATGTGTGTTATCATAGTGGGTACCATCCGGGCATGAGGTGAAGATTAAGCTATGATAGCCCTCGGCTTAACACCATCAATCCATCAGTGAAACCTTTGCCCATAGGACAGTCTCTGTTGTCATCTGTTTTTTCTGTAGCTCCAGTCACATCAAACCAACACCACCAGGCACCAGGTAATGAACTTTAACAAGGGTCAACTTTCTTTCAGCTGTTGCTTATGTGAACTATTTGATCTTCATCATAATCCTAAAACGATCAGTTAGCTCATCTTTATAGAAGGCGATTCTGCCTGCCTCCATGAAAGACAGAGTAACTTGCCTAAGGTCAAGCAAGTCCTCATGGAATTTAGCCAAAGTTCTGCCTTAATTCAGCTTCCATTCTCAGTCTGCATCAGTTTTTTTTTTTACTAGAATTTTCTTCATCCTATTTTTTTCTTAAAAATTCTAAGCCTCTTTAGGGTGTACTTCCAGCATTTCCTCAACTGTAAAGCCATTCTTGATTCCCTCTTGCTGAGTTCCAGCATAAAATTTTGATAACCATCACAGTAGTACCGGGGAAACTCCCATTTCTGTGCCTTTTTATTCCCCATGATAGACTGTGATCATGCTGAAGGTTACTTTGATATTTGATCTATCTTTATATTCCCAAACTAAACTAGAGATGGAGCATTGACTATGTATCAGATAACTATGGTTACAAAAGAATATTTTGGGATGTCTACTTTCAAGTGCAGAAATAACTTGTAAAACTATCTCCTAATAGGGCTGAATGCTGAACGTAGAATGAAAGCATATCCTGTTATGCAGTCTAGGGGAGGGGGTTGGAGTGACAGGCTGGTTGGGGCTGGCTGTGCTGTCCAGCATCTTGGGAATCTCTGAAGTCCATCCTAAATGTTTAAATGAAGTAAAGTGGTTGGCTTTATAAGTAATAGAAGTCAATTATGTTTGCAGCATCTAATGCAGGAATGGCATTAGATGGTTGAGATGGGCCAGTGCCAAAAACTGCTGAGTGGGCAGGAGGCCTGATTTTCAGCCTCCCTCTGCATCCATTTGTGATAATCCAGGTCTGGCTTTCAACCAGTCACCATCCTAACAAGACTTGCACAAGACAGCCTTTGCCCCCAGAACAGACATATCCTGAATCAGGAGACCACTTTATATAGCTTTTTAAAACCACCCACACATATACACACACTCACATGCTTTCTAAATACACTTTTTATCTTCATTGTAACCAATACTTTTCCAACAGGCTGGCATACCTTCAGGTAGAGTTAAAGTATTTAGACATGGTGGGGCATCTTATCTCCCCTGTGAAATAGACATTTTTTTGAGAGGCAGAAGGAAACCTATTCTGCTCCAATTCTGTGACTCAGTCATTGAGATCAGCTTGCTTTTTGACTTTAGGGTAGGCATGAAAATTGCAGGTAATGGTTGAAGCAACATACCTTGGTGCTACATTCACAGAGAAGCCTTCATCAACTCCCAGCAAGAGGTCTTTAAAATAATAATAATAATTAATAATAATAATAATAATAATAATAAAGTTGTTAACAGTAAAGATGCACATCTATTGTCTTGTCACAGTGTTCCAAGCATTTGCCACATTATGAAAGATAACTGTTTGATAATGCCCTTTGGAAATTGGCATATGGGCAACACTTTATCATGAGCTCCACAAAAATGCTTTGGAGGGAGGCTTATTCCTAGAGGACTTGGGTTTTCTATTGGACTACACTCATGTTTTCCTAAATGTCTCACTTGTCTCTTTTATGCATGATGTAAAATTGTTCACCAGTTATTTCTCATCCTCCTCCCAGAACCCTTGGATGTGAAGTTTCTATACTCCCCCTGAGAAGGTGGGGCCATTTTCCATCTCTTTAAACTGGCTGTAAGTTTTTTAGCCAGTGAGATGTTAGCAAAGCTGATTCAAAGTAGGTTGGTGTTCTGGATTCCTTAGAACATCAATGCCCTCCATAATGTTAGATTTTATCATGTAGGATGAAGTCTTACACTGAGGTTCCTCATCTGAAAATTACCTGTAGGTTACAAAGAACTTAGAACTAATAAATGTTTAGCATAGTGTGCATTGGGACTTACTCTCAAATCCATCCTGTTTGAGCATGTGTTAACCTGCTGGAGAATTAGAGGTCAGGGGAATAAGGACTGGGGTGTCCTAGCCAACAGCCTGACCATACTTAGACATATATATGAGACCATCCTTGATAAACAAGCTGTTGGCCTGTCCACAAGCTTAGCCTTGACCACAAGAATGGCCCAGCTACACCAGAGTACTGCGATTTACAAAATGGTTGTTGGACGCTGGTAAATTTTGGAATAGTTCATTATACAGCAGAAATTAACCAACATGTTACAACAACTATGCAGAATCAGGAAGAGCAAGTATTACGATCTCATTGCTAAGTTGAAAGACTTATGTATCTCGAAGGATTTGCCAAGAGTAAATAATTAGATGGATGATTCTCAAACTGGGCTTTCCAAAATATCAGTGCACTCTGTGATGCTCATAGATATCTTGGGACCACTGTTTAAGATAAGTGTTTGACATTCAGGTTGCTCATATATATTTTGTGATAAGCTTTCATGTAATAGAGAACCATAGATAATACAAATGATGTGTTCAGCACAATGAGTGACACAATGAATAACAAAAAATAAATAGAAAACATGTGCTGTTCATTTTTTATGTTTCAGTCATCATGCAAATATAGTGCATGGAGTAATTTTAATCTCATTCGGTCTCTCCCATGACTCACTAAGTCAGGTATTACATATTATACCCATTTTGTAGGTGAAAACATTGAGGCTTAGAGAGAAAAATTTCTTGCCCCAAATCACATGATCACCAGTGGAAAAGTGATCCAGAGCCTGTGTCATTAATTACAGTGCTGTCCTGTCTCCACAGTGAATTGTCCTTAGTTTTACTGTTATATGTGCTTTTTTTAAAAAGGGAAACTCTCCTGACTTATATTGTAGCATTTTAATTTGAGTGGGTCTCAATTCTTTCAATCATATGATCCTTAACAAAATTCAAAGCTAAATCTCATTTGAAAAGCCTAAAATGTTATACAAAGGAAAAGCAAAATTACTCTGATTGAACCAGCTATGGAGCTCCAGAGCCCTCCCTTCCTGCGACAACTGCATAAAACCTTTTGCCCTCTGTCCAGCACAGTTGGAAAATATTGGTCTGAAATACAGTTGAGTGGATTTGCTGGCTGGCAGATCTAGTCTGGCTGTCTCCAGGGACTTTAGCCTGTTGACTTTCTGCAGGATCTGAATGCCTGTTTAAATGCAGATGAAGAGGCTCAGAAGGATCCTGGAGTTTGGGACAGGTTATAATACTGCCAGCTTTCTGACAGGCCCATGGTAAGGCCCATGTAGGGTCCATGGTAAGGCCTATGACATAGCCTAGGCCACAGTGGGGTTCTTGGGGTGGAGGCTGTATGAAAGATTTCCAGGAAAATTCCTTCTTACAAAACCAGATCTAAAGATAGTGCTGGCTCAATGGCAATAAGGAATGAGCTCCTCTTCCCTCCTTCTCCTCTTCCTTCCCTACTCTACTCCAATTAAGTCATTTTCCTTCCTCTCCACTGGTACCTGGGGTTCTCTCCAGGCCGCAAGCAAATGGTGCATTAATCACTCGTGGATCAGTCGGTGCACTGGGATGGTGGGAAGCGGCTGATTTATGAACTGGCCCAAAGTATGGGGAATCTGGGAGTAGGCGAGCTAAGCCCAGCTCAGGGAGCATATGGGAAGCCCTCCTCTAGGACCAGATCCATATGCTCCGCTGCAGGTCCATATGCTGTGTGGGTTGGTTGCCCACCCCGTGCCACTGTTGAGGCTGCCTGTCTGTTGTAATGTACAAGTAACTGGGTCTGCCACATGGCCTTCTGGCAGTGGAACATACCCTTTTCCACAGCCTGAGACCTTGGGGCTGAGGTCTTGCAGCTCTTCTTATAGATAAGAAAAGGGCTACAGTTATATTCCTGTCAATATGAATTATTGACATCATTTATTTAGGGATAATTCACAAGACACAAGTGAAATTGGAATTTTCTCCTACTTGCTAGAAGGGGAAACTGAGACATGATATCAGTATTACTAATAATCATAATAAAGACCAACTATTGCATCTGCATTAAGTGCCAACCTCTGTTATAATCACTTTTTGTATATATTAAGTATAGACATGGAAAAGTAATTGCTCAAGTCATAGATGAAGCAGTAAAATTAGAAGATGAACTCAGACTTGTGCTTTCTATAACTCCCTTTTAAAATATTTTATAATTTAGTATATTTATTTTTAGTTTTACTCATTTTTTAGTTTTTGCTACTGAGAATCAAACTCATGATCTAGCTGGCACTGTGCTTGCCTTGCTGGCACTGTGCTGCTGAACTGTATCTCTGGTCCTGTAACTCCCATTTAATTATAATTCACCTTTCATTTACTCATCTATTTATTCAATCATTCAATGAACATTTATAGGGCTCTTAGCATATATCATACTCTATGTGAAATACTTAGGATTCAACTGAATACAAAGCAGACAAGGTTCCATGTGTCCTGGAAAACACATTTCAGTGGTATAAGACACAACATCAAAAATTTTAAACAGTTAACAAGAGAACTTTGTATTATGAATTGAAATAATTTAAATGTAGAAGTAAATAAAGGGCTTGAGCAAAAGCAAGATGTTTATGAAACAATAGGAGCAGAGGAAGTTGTAAGGGAACAGGGCTTGTGGTTGAGTGAGAGATGTCTGCACAGGGCCTGCAGGAGGAGTGATCATGCTATGTTTGAGGTTCAAGTCTTAGAGGTACAGAGTAAGCAAGAGGTGGCAGAGAAGGGTAAAAGCTGGGATGCAGAGCGAGGATTTTGACAAATCACAAAGGGCTTATGAAATTTACTGAGGTTGTGCATTAAGAAGGTTTTGCAGAGTTTTAAGCAGCTAGCCACACTCACTAATAGTTAATATTGATAAACAACCATTTAGCCTGCTCATTAATAGTTAATGAGATATCCAAGAATAGAAAGATGGCAGACCTGTAGGTAGAGAGATCCTCTCTGAGAGAGACAGCTTAAATGCCAGAATTTAACACCCTGGAGAGACCCAAACAGAGAGAGATGGACTCTCTCAACCCAGGAAGAAACTAAAGTTAAAAAAATATGCTCAAATATGAGGTCCCGGGGCTACCATTAGTGAAGCTAAGATCAGCAAGCACGGCGCCCTCCTCAAGCCACCTGAATTCCTGCCCGAGAGCGAACTGACCAACTGAACTGCGCTGATGTGACTGGCTTGAGCAGCCAGAACGTGGAGCTGAACAGCCCTGCATGCAGCTCATCCGGACCCGGCCCTGCACACGACCCACCCAGAGGCACCGTGAATTTGTGCCACAGCCGCGATGAAGTCATAGGTCTGGGAGCCCAACAGTTTTCAGGGACCGGCATCAACACGCGGTGAGTGATGGGAAAAAGACCCTCCCACAGGAAAGGGGAAACCGACTGGAAAACATGTTGGATTTGGGCAGGAAAGCCTTAACTCCATAAGGAAGTGGCTTCCGTTGGTTGCTCCCCTAGCTGAGCGGATTGGTGGAATCTTCTTGGATTGGGCCTTGCCCCTGGCCAGGACCCAGTGGGTTGCTACAAACTAATTCCCTGAGCACAGCTGCACACTGACACAGTGAAAGCCTGGGAAGGTTGACTGGCCTGGAGGAGAGGATCCAGTGCATACTGTGCTTGCTTGAACTTCACTCTCTGAAAGTGGCTGGCAGAAGGCAGATGCCCTGAACCTGTGTGCTCCAGAGGAGCCTTAACCAACAAGCAAAGGGGATGGGAATTACACTGTACTTTTATGGAAGGAACCAAAAACATGACGAGAGGAAGAAATAAGAAAAAATCCCCAGCCCCCAACCCTGAGAACATTGATCCAGGAGAGGTAAATACAAAAGAGATTGAGGGCAGCAAACATGCAACATCAAACACATTGGTAGCAGACATAAAGAGATATCTTCAGCACCTCATAAGTGGAATCAAAATTGGAATATTAATTCAAATTAAACAAGAGATAAGTAGATTAATAAAAGAAAGGTTGGGCACCTCTCAAGAAGACACAGACAGAAGAATGGAGGAACACAAAAGGAGAGAAATGTTTAATGAAGAAAACAAGAAAAACCTAGAATTCATGAAGCAAATTCAAAGAGATTATCAGGAAACTAAAGACTCCATAGAAAACTGGCAAAACTGCTTGAAAGAAACCAAAGATAGACTATCAAAAATTGAACACAGGCTTGCAGTGTGTGATCATGAAAGGGAAGATCTCTTAAAAATAACAAGGGAGCAGGCAGTAACAATTGCAAGGCTAGAGGATGATAAGAGGATCTATAACTTAAGAATAAAGTATGTGAATGAAGAAGCAGGAGTCAAAACAGAGGAATTACAAAGGCTATTCAATAAATCATTAAGGAAAATTTCCTAAGCATAGAAAAGAAATGATATGCAGATGTATGAAGCATAAAGAACTCCAGCCACCTACAACCAAAACAGAGCTACACCCAGACACATAATAATCAAGATCCCAGAAATTCAATATAAGAACAGAATATTAAAAGCCATCAGAGAAAAGAAACAGATCACCTATAAAGTAAAACCCATCAAAATCACGGCAGACTTCTCGACACAGACCATCAGGTCAAGAAGAGCTTGGAGTGAAGTAATTCAAGCCCTGAAGGAGAACAACCTCCAGCCCAGATTGATGTATCCTGCAAAACTCTCTCTAGAAATTAATGGAGAAAAAGATGCTTCCATGACAAAGAGGAACTTGGAGAATTTGTGACCACCAATCCAACCATACAAAAAATGCTGAAGGACATTTTAGAGAGAGAGAGAACAAGAATACGAGCATTTCAGGAACAATGAAGGCCTCAGAGAGGCCTCAGTGAACGGGGCAGACAATGGAGTGGAACAGAAAAATAGACAACCAATGGCAGAAAAACAGAATAGCAGAAATAAGGCAGAGAAGATTGGCTGTAATCTCTAGTATAGATGGCCTTGAAATATTAACAGAGAGAAACACAGGCAGAGTAGATCAGGAGATAGGGTCCATTGAGCTGCTCTATATAGGGAGGCAGTGGGACCCAAAACAAGCAGTGCA